>PVIW01001467.1:0-295720 GCA_004026585.1 Noctilio leporinus | reverse complement strand
GGCAGACTTGCTGTTTCCACTGGAACTTGTTTTGAACTCAGGAAGAAGACACTGGCATTCCAAAACATATAAAAGAACCCTATCATATCTTTTCTTACTCATGTTACTTTCCTGTATTAGATAAACACGTTGGTGAAAATGGTGGCAGAAGGAAAGGGAAAGGTAAGGAAACTCATAGTTCCTTTTTCTTTCAGTTGTCACTTAGTTGTCAATAACCTAGAGGTAGAGAGTATTGGTAGAATGTGCACATATTAGGAGTGAAATAAAAATAGTTGAGTTAGCTTTGTGCAGTGTTTCCATTCTTTTGGTGAAGACACAATGCATATGCATATAAAGCTATGAAATACAAATTGTATAATTTTGGTAATTTGCATAAAAGTTAAATGCTCTTATATTAGCATTTAATTCTCACATGCATAATATAAGTCTGGATGGAAAAATTCATGCTAAATATTTTACATTTTAATTTAATATCCTAGCCAGGTGGCTCAGTTAATTAGAACATCATCCCAAACAGCGAAAGGCTGCAGATTCATTTCCCAGTCAGGGTACATGCCTAGGTTGCAGGTTAGATCCCCAGTTGGGACACACAGGTAAGCAACCGATTGATGCTGGTCTCTCACATCAGTGTTTCTCTCTGTCTCCCTTCTTTTCTCTCTAAAATCCTTGGTTGAGGATTTAAAAAAAAAAATTCTGTGGTACATTTACAATGTACCACATTGTACAATGGAATGCTACTCAACAGTAAAAAAGAAAAAGTCTTTGGTTTTTGGTGGCAGCATGGATGGACCTGGAGAGTATTATGCTAAGTGAAATAACCCAGAGAAAACAAGTACCATATGATTTCACTTATATGTGGAATCTAATGAACAAAATAAACTAACAAAATAGAAACAGACTCATAGATATAGAGAATTGACTGACAGCTCTTATAAGGTAGGGTATTGGGTATTAGGAGCTTGATGAAAAACGTGAAGGGATTAAGAAAAATAACCTCAACACAGACTATAGCATGGTAATTTCCAGAGGGAAGAGGGCCTGGGCAGAGGTGGAAGAGGGTAAAGGTAGGAGACTTGACTTAGGGTGGTGAACGCACAATACAATGTACAGATGATGTATATTGTAAACCCGAAATTCATATAACTTTATTAACCAATGTCATTCCAATAAACTCAATAAAGACAAATAAAATAGAAAGCATCCAAAGCAGGAAAACATCTTTCTCCAAATGGTATTTTTAAATGTTTTTTATATATTTGTTCGTGAGTGTCTGCACAATAAAGGTGAGATCTATAGCTAGCTTTCCAAGAAGAAATCCAATTTGGCTCTCATGGATGTTGCTGCTACTCAGATACACTTTAATTCTTTAATTGCAGCAGCTGCAAAATAGCTTGTGGGCAATGCACTGTTCCCCAGGCTTTCCTCGAGTTGTCTGGGTAGAGACCACCTCCACTTTTGTGTCCTGAATCCCTTGAGCTCGTCAGAGAGGCTGTCAAGAAAATGTCTCCTCTGGGGTCCGTTGACCTGTGTCAGCCTATTAAAGCTGTGGCTGCCTTCACAGACTCAATTCTACTTTCTGTAATCAGAAAGTTGCTAGCACTTCACCACCATAGACAAAGGAATAAATCGATCTCTCTCCAAATGCCCTTCCAGAAACCTCTCCACTAGTTCAGCTTCTGTAAGCTGCCCAAGAATGCATTATTTATAAAGCCTCTTCTCTAAGTAGTTGGTGTGCACGTAACTTTCACGACTTGCACATGTACTTTTGGTACAGAAAAACTTTGGTAAAGGAGGGCAAGTTTGGAGAAGAAAAGATCTGCTCAAACCTACAAGGGCTTATACCCCTCTGCCTACCAACATCTAAAGGTTGAGTCAATTAAGGAAGAAGATTTAGTTCAGAAGCTCTACTGAGAGACCGTGCTGGGTTTTGCCCAACTAAACTATGACCTTTTTGAAGTGTGAGACTATCTTACTTATTTCCTTTTGTTCAGTGTATTGCAGGCACTCAGCCAATGCTGACTATGATGATGACGGTACATAGAAAGTCCTACTATCTATCCATCCATTTCTAGTGAAGGCGGGACCCTTCTCTGCCCTTGTCCTGGGCTTGATTCTCCAAGGCTTTATAGCACCTGTGCGACTACCCTCAGCTTTTACATAAAAGTGCCACTGTCCATCCACTTCGAACTTTTATCCCTTTTGCCTACTTTTTCTATGTAGTTCCTGCATTTTCCCATATATAGTTTGTCTTTTGATTGGTTAGTTGTTTGAGTTCTGTCTTATCTACCTAGATCTTGGTTTCCTTATCATTCATCCTTTTCGAATGTATTCAGATACAGTACATATAAGTGCAGGCATTTACAGAAGAGGATTATTAATACTAATATTAGCTGATGTTTCTCAGTGTCCACTACTCACCAGGCACTGTCTGACCCCTTTCCTTTCCTATCTTGTTAGTTCTCACAATAACCTCATGAGGTGGGCACAAGTATTATCCTATTTCATAGGTGACAGTCCTGAGCCTTAGGGTGACAGCAACTTGCCCACAATGGCAGTCTCACCCAGGCAGAGGTGAAGTGTCATTGGCACCTGTCTGACTTTAGTTACTGCCTTCCACCCAGAACTTGCTAAGTGAGTTTGTGAGTGCTCTTGAAGGAAACAAAACTACTGCACCTGCTGGCCTCCCTAGGACGCTGCTTGACCAAGATCCGCCCACTCAAGCCCCGTCCTTACCCGCTGCTTCCCAAGGTGCTTCCAGCCAGCTGTGGGGAGGGCTGTGGTTTCCATTCCGGGTCCTTCCCTGATTTTTGCAGCTTGACTTTGCCACCTGCCCTCACTGTGTTTTGAGAAGAGCTGAAGGAATATTCTGGGGCTCTTGACACTGTCAAGGAAGCTTTCTCTTACTTCCTGGGTAGTAATCAGACAACAAAGGAAAAATCATCTGTGAACAGCAGCTGGTTCTACTGCCAGGACTGGTTGGGCTGGGCAATTTATCCGGCCACATCTCGTGTTATGTTTGCCATATTCAAGCAAGGAGGGATTTTATGGTTGAGAAACTTGTAGCATAGAGCAGTTGTCTGACTTGCAGTGAACACAGATAAATGAGTTTTAACTGGAATTCCCAAGCAGGGTGCCTAACTCTAAAACCTGTGCTTTTCCGCTTCTGGTAGAAGCATAAACAAGTGTCCAGAAATCCGGAATAATCCAGGGAGCCAGCCCATTGTAAAGGCAAAGATGGTAATACAAGTTTCCCACGCTCAGAAACATTAGTTGATGGGGGTGATGTTTTTTAGAAGGAAATTTTAAAATTATAATCAAGATATTAGACATTCTTACCTATCACCAGCTAGCATAGAATGCTAGCTTAATGGGATACTACTTACTTCCACTTCACATAAATAAACTAAACATGTGTGTCCACATGAATATCTGTAAGACATTCTATAAAGTGGGGAAGAGTGACGCACCCTTGCCATGCTCTAGGTCAGTGGTTCACCAAACCGGGAGAGGTGATGTTGACCCCAGGAAAGATTTGGCAATGTCTGGGGACATCGCTGGTTGTCACAACTGGAGGAAGGGTGAGCTACTGGCATCTGGCAGTCGCAGGCTAAGGATGCTGCTAAAGACCCTACAGTGCACAGGACGGCCTGCCACGGGCCCAAGTTACCAACAGTGCCAAGGCTGAGAGACGCTACTTAAGGCTTTAGCATCAGGGAAATGAGACACTTTTTTTCTAGGTTCCTGGGATTCTAGAGAAGGAATTGTTCCTAGTGCATCTCCCTGTACCCTGGGTGGAAAGGTAACTGCCTGAAAGCAGGAATCTGCCTAAGAAAAAGTTTTTCCTTCACTCTACAACACTTCTAACACCAGCTTATGGGATTTTCCCCACCAACCAATTATCCAACACCAGCTACTTGTCCCATCATTCAATTTCATTCAGAAACTAACCACCTGGAGTTAATGTCAGATCCCACAACTTGCGGGCTCAGTCCCACAACACTGCCCCCACTTGTCTCTGGTACTTTCTTTCAACCAGCAGCCTACTAGAAATCAGGGTTCCCGTGACTCCCTCCTTAGGTATGATAATTCATTAGAGCAGCTCCCAGAATCCAGGGAAACATTTATTTATGTTTCTTGGTTTATTATATAATAAAGGATGTGGTAAAGAATACAGGCTGAACAGCCAGACAAAGAAATGTCGAATGTAAGGTCCAGAAGAGTCCTGACCACAGGAGCTCCTGTCCCTGCAGAGTTGGGTTGCACCACTCTCCTGGCACATGGTTGTGTTCACCGCCCCAAATGCTGTACTTTCGTGACTTTTATGGAGGCTGCATCATGTAGCCACAATCAATTATTAACTCAATGTCCAGGGCCTTCCCCCTCTTTAGAGAATGGGGTGGGAGATACTGAAAGTCCCAAGTTTGCAATCATGCTTTGTCTTTATGAGGACCAGTCCTGACCCAAGAACCCAATAAGAGTGGCCTCTGTACAGAAGCTGCTCCCATCACCCAGGAAACTCCAAGGAACTTTGTGTCAGGAACTGGGGTAAAACCAGATGTAAGCAGAAGCTGAGGGTAAAGACAGGTGGATATATATAATTTTATAGAATCTCTCAGGGAGTCACAGAGAAAGCAGTGACTTTTTCTCATCACTAAAAACTGCAGCTTTGGCAGCCTGTTCTTTTCTTTTCACTAAAGTGCACAATTGATGATCACATTTGTCCCAGGTTTGTTCTTCATAGTCCAGGACCTTTCTCACAGTATGACAGTCTGGACAGTGACCTTCACACTTGGAACTAGGGCTCTGCTCAGGCCTTCTAAGTGCAGCAAAGAGGGGTGCAGGGCATCCTGGAGGGCAATTCAGGAAAGGAGTGTGTTTGCCCCTAGCCCTTCCCTGTGTCTAATTCAGCCAGTGAACTATGGCCTCTATTTCACTAATTCTCACAGAAATATTTCACTAATTCTCACAGAAACTCTCAGAGGAGCAGGGCGAATGGGGCTGATTTTTCTCTCCAGACTGCGGTGGCTCTGAATTTTTATGGGAACTTCACCGTGAATTCACTCCTCAGTGAGATATGATGTTTTCCTGCTTTGGCTGCACACTGAAATGTTACCCGTATGATCAGGCTGGCACTTTTAATTCTAGCAACACTTTTCAATTACAGAGTCAGGGAACTGCAGTCGTGTGATTTGCCTAAGCCATTTTAGTACAGTCATTCGTTAGCACGTACTATACATCAAGGCACCACACTCGGAGCTGGGGCTTCAGCTCTGTCACTTCAGCACATCTCTTAGCTTCAGTATTCTCACCTGTAAAACGAGGAAAATAATAATGCTTCCTCACAGGATTATTTCATGAATTTGGTGAGCTGATACATGTGAAGCACATATTAAACACTCAAGAAGTGTGTGTTCCTCGACATTGTTATAAACAATCATGGACCCTCATCTCATGGAAGGATCTAGTGGTGGATACAGGCAGGTAAACAGCCAATTAGCATTCAGGGTGAAAACTGCTCAGAAAGAGGAACCCTGACCTGGACTAGGGACTTCAGAAGACTTCTTAGATGAAGATTTGCTGAGGCAGAAACTCAAAGAACAAGCGTTAACCAGGCAGAGCATGAGTGGAAGAGTACTGCAGACAAAAGGAACCAGAGGTGTGGGAGAACAGACAAGCCTTTTCATTGGAAGAAAAACGACTTACTCCAAGAAAACTGTTATCCTTTAGGTTTATATCTTTCACATTTCATAGCACAGAGAGACACTTAATTCCCTTCAAAAAGAAGATCACCCAATTTCAGAGGCTGCTCTTTTCCTATATACTATAATGTATAGGATTATAGTATACATAGGATGTATAATGAACATCTTTTGACATCATTAGATGTTCCTCTCAAATATAATTTTTGGTAACTGCAAAATGTTCATAGTTGGTCTACCATAATTTGCTTATCCATTCATTTATTTAATGAACATTTGTTGGTTTTGAGTTTTTCCCCATTAAATATAATGCTGCAATCACTATTGAAGCAATTACAATTCTTTCATCAGAAGGAAAGAAAGGCGGGAAGGAATCTAAAGGACTTAGGAAGAGAAGAAATGGGGTAATCAGAAGCTGAAGCACCCAGCTTGGGCAGGATGGGATTCAGGGCAACATGGAATCCAGGTGCAGCACCAATGACTTGAGTCTGTTTAAAGTGCTACTCCATTGAATAAATCCACTCCAGAAATCTACTCCAGCAACTCTAAGTGGGCTTGGCCACACTGTTCAGTTTCCAACCTGATATGATTATTTACTCTTCTCAAGGGAGCTCAGGGAATCTTGGAAAATAGTAAACAATCATGCCTGAATTATTCCCAAAAGAAAATCCAGATGCTGTAATCAGAGAAGGAAGAATGGGTAGATACTAGGGCACAAGACCAACAATGGCCGCTACAACCTTCTTACAAATAAGTCTTTGCGTATATCTATGATTATTTCTTTGGAATAAATTATGAATTGGAATTATTGGGTTAAAGAGTATGGAGCATTTTAAGGCTTTTGATGCATATTGCCAAGTTATTCTCAAGAAAGTTTATTTCTGGTGATTCATTCCTCTTTTTTCTTTCTTTTTTAATCTGGTAAAATATATATAACATAAAATTTACCAACTTAACCATTTTTAGGTAAAAAATTCAGTGTCACTATGCACATATACAGTGTTTTGCAACCATCACCACTATTTCCAAAATGTTCTTATCATCCTAATAGAAACTCTGCACCCATTAAGCAATAACTATCCCTCACCCTCCAGTAATCTCCATTCAACTTTCAGTCGCTAATGAATTAACCTATTCTAAGTATTTCATATAAGTGAAATCATTCAATATTTGTCCTTTTATGTCTGGCTTATTTCATTTACCATGATTTTAAGGTTCATCCATGTTATAGCATATATCAGAACTTTATTCTTTTCATGGCTGAATACTATTCCATTGTATGTATAGACCAAATTTGTTTATCCATTCATCTGTTGATGGACACCTGGATTGTTTCTACCTTTTGACTGTTGTGAACAATGCTGTAGTGCTGTTTGAGTTCCTGTTTTCATTTCTTTTGGGGGTATATACCAGGAGTGGAATTGCTGGATCATGTGGTAATTCCATTTTACTGGGAGGAACCACCAAACTTTCCCATGGTGGCTGCACCATCTGGCAGTGCATCTTGATATTAAACACTAGGAAATGTTTCATTGGCATGCTAGACCATCATGATCTAACTATCTAAATTATGGAGCCAAGAATAGTTCAAGAGCATTTTTTCCAAAAATAACTCATTAAAATCACGTAGTATGGCATTTTTTATGACAAACTTACTGTTTCTGCCCCCAGCATTTTGAAGCCAGACAACATCATTGTTCCAGTGAGCAGATGAAGGCAAGCCTTTATAAATTCTTTGTGCAAGCTTGTGGTTGCTTTCACTTGCAATATGCCTGGAACTCTGACTGCATACACCAGTGTTTCTGGTGCCTCTTGTGTGATGACCCTTTGGCCTGCATTTCTAGGTCAAAGGCTTCCTAGACTGTGATTCCACTCAATTCTCTGGGCATCATTCTATTGTATTGGGTTAGAAGTTCCTCACTAGCTGCTCCACAGAGCCCCAACTGAGCCAATGCCCCTCACCCTTGCTTAGGTCTGGGTTTGATGGGGTTGAGTACTGGAAAAGTCTATAATTTGGTTCAAGTAGATCACCTGAAGCCCATCTGGAGATGGTAAGAGAAACAAGGGGCAAGGGGCAAGAGGCCAGATCAAAGGGAAAATGGGTGATGTGTGGGCTCTGAGAATACAGCAATGAGAAAACACAGTCCCATCATCATGAAACTCATAGTCCACAAGGGAAGGGACATATGAACCAGAAATTCTACTGGTAAATGTGCAAATACAAACTGAATCAAGTGTCCTAAGAGAAAGAAATGGTTCTCTGAGAACATATAACACAGAAATGTGATTTAGCTCAGGGAGAGGGTAGGGTGGTCCAGGAAGCCTTCTGTGAGAAAATTACCCTAAAGCTAGCATCTAGAGTTAACTGAGTGTGTGTATGTGTGAGTGTGTGTGAGTGTGTATGTGTGTGTGTGTGTGTGTGTTGGGGTGGGGGTGGAAAACAAGAAGGCCCTGCCTTCTTGGGAGGCAAAAAAATCAATGTCCTTGAGCACAAAAGGCACAGCATTTAAGGCCCAATTCGTATTAAAACCACAGGTCTCCATCTCTTGCTCATAAGCAAGGGGAAGCCATTTGGCAATCCTAAGTTAGGTGGTCAAACCATGGGAACGGAGGGGTTTCATTCCCTCCAGAAAGGGCAGCAGGGAACTTTGTAGCTTTCAGTTCTCTGAAGATGCTATAGTCACATGGAAACTTTCTGGAGGTGCCCTGCAGCCAGGTCCTCTCCTTCCTTGTGAGCGTTGGTGCACCGACACAGCTGGTGCAAAACTCCGCAGTGATGCTCCTCTGCACTTCTTTTTGGCTCTCAATGGCCAGCTATCTAGATGAAGTGTGGCTACAGGTGTGCAGCATTTGTACACCATTTAATAAATGAGTCAACCAAGTTTCTGTAACTTTGGAAATCAAACAAGAGCCCCTATGAAAGAAAACTATTTGTCTTTCTGCTGACCTATCTTAGTACCTGTATGTACACTTCCCAGAAACAGAACATATTGAAAATAAGCAAGTTCAGGCACCTAAAAAAAGGCCTACCAGTGTTCGGGGAAACTGTGACCTTTCAAAGTTATCTTTCACTCTCATTCAGCCCTGGAAGCCCTCCTATCAACATCAGGAGGTGAATCTTTGATAACTCATCCAATCAAAGACCACACCTGAATACCAGCATTCTTGTTCACAGGCACTAGGGAGGCAAGGGTAGGTAAGCCCTGATCTCAGTGAGTTTCTTTCCAGCCATTGTTAAGTTTTCCAGAGCACGCACGCACACGCATATGCACATATCAGGTAAGTTTATGTTTGGGGCAACTTGAAGCATAACTGCATACATACTAAAAGATAACTTTTTTCATGATGCTAAAAAAGATCTTTCAAGGAATAGAGAAGAATAAGCAACATTTATTAAAGACTTTTACATCTTTTATATATCAGGCGTTATGACAGATGTTTCTAAGTGTAGTAGTATCTCATTAAACCCCTGTAAAGAAACCAAGGTTTGCATATAATAAATAACTTTCCAGGGTTTGAGTATATAATTTTCAACTGTAAGCATATTATTTCTCCACTTCTGTTTCTGTGGAGCATTCCTCAAGTCCTCCGGTCATAATTAATTGTTTCCTCTTTTGAGTTCCCAGAATACAAGTGGCTCCTGCTCATTTGGTGTTTACTTTAGTTAGCCTCATTCTACTTAGAGTTGTTTACATGTTATCTTGGCCTCGAATTTCCTTGAGGACAGGAAGACGCCTTGTTCACCTTTGTATCACCCAGGCTGAACAGAATACCTTGCATACCACTAGTATGTGCTCATGAAACGCTTGCAGAATGACAGAATGTATTCACAGCGCTCACTGAGCTGGTCAGAGCCTGGGCCCCAGCCCACCCACCTGCTCCTCAGCCCTGGTTCTGCAGCTATCGCCAAGGTCTTTGGTCAGGTGGTGTGGGAAACCTGGTCAGCAAGCCCAAGCCCTGCTCACGCTCCCAGAAGCAGCTTCCCCTTGCCACCTTCCCAGGCTAGTGGTGCAAACACTCCGAAGTCAGGCTCCAGGCTGAGGTCCACACAGGTTCTGGCAACAAGCAAGGGACTTGTGAGCAGAGAATGCTGGGGTCACGGGGGACTCACAACATGACCTGCAAAGAGGCACGGGCCCCTGGCTCTGTGGACATCTTACTGCCCGGGGAGGGACGCACCTGAAGGCGGACCAGAGCTTGGCTGTCTAAAGCAAGACCCCTTGCCCAGCTCTCAACTGAGGGAAATCGCAAATGTGAGAAATAATGAGTGAAGTGGATGAAGACAAAACATCTCAAACATGCACACTGGATTCACATGTGCTAAAACTGACAAAGCAAACTTCCAAACAAAAGTTCAGGGGCACATTAGGAAAGATTTAACCAGTGCACATTTGCTAGTTATTACTGTTAGGCTGTTTTGGTTCTGTTTTCTTTTAGGTCCGTTCTTTACTTATCCTTGAACTTGATCTCGCTGAGTTTTGTGGGCCGGGGTTGGGCTGGGAGAAGGTGGAGATGTGGACAGAAGGGACACGCAGCTCTAGTGTCTGTGCTGCCAGGAGCCATCCTATCCTCTGCAATTACGGATTTGAGCATTTAAAACTCCAGGAATCCTGTTTAATGCTCATTCTCTATTCCAATCAATCACCATGTCCAATCAATTTTATCTCCTAAATATTTCTCAAGTCCCTCATCTTCTAATTTAATTTCCTCACCTTAAATGATCATCATCTTTCTTCTAACTAAGCTACTAAATGGTCTTCTTTCATCCATTTTCTGCACAGCTGTGAAAGTCAACTTGCCAAATGCGAATTGAATAACATCACTTTATCTCTTAAAATTCTGCAGTGGCTTCCCATTTATTTTAAGACAGATTCTAAAATCCTGAAGGCTATTATCAACCTGGACCTACCCTCCCTATCTTGCATCCTCTTGCTGAGCTCCAAGCTGAATTGGTCTGCTTTCAGATTCTCAAACTTTCCGAACTCCTGCGCATGCCAGAGCTCTTGCATAAGCTCTTCCTTTTGCTCAAGACATCTTCTATCCCCTCCCCTCTTTTCCTCAAATCTTAAATGTCACCCCATGACAGTCTCCTTTCCTGACTACCTCCTGCCCCCAGGCTGAGTCATATCTATTATACAGTCTCATTGATTCTTCCATTACCAGTAGTACTATTAAAATGAATTAACTGCCTAACTCCTTGGCTTAAGGACCTTCTTGCTAGATTAGAAACTTCATGATAGCAAGAACTGCATATGCCTTATTCACCACTGTTTCCATAATACCTGGCACAGAGCCTTAAACAAGGTCCTCCTTTCATAATTGAATTCTAGTACCTTCTATAGGCCAGGTGCTCTACTTGGTGTGGGCTGTAGGAGCAGGTAAATAATCTTAGACCTCAAGGAGCATGTGGTTCAGCAATTAACCCAGTAAATTCTGCAAACTTCTGTTTCCTTCTCTTTTCTTATTTATGCTGGTTCATCTTACTCCATTTACTTCATTGTCTAGCTTTTAGACAATTGACTTTTTGACAAATACTCAAGAAAAAGAAAAGATTTAAAACCTCTGTCTTTTCAGTGTCATCTGTTATTAGTTTTCCCTCTCCAACTAATAAATGGATGCTATTTTTTTCAATCTTTTCTCATGTCTGATACATTTAAAGAATGTCTCTTTGTGTCTTTCTTTGTCCCTTGAAAATTGCAGTGCATTCCTTGCTGTGGATTTTTTTTATTGTTGACATAATAAGCTATTATATTTGCCTTCCTTCTTGATAACTTTGATTGTCTGAAAACTTCTCATTATAGTCTATCTTTCTTACAATGGTATTTTGTAGTTATTGTTAGAGATGTGTGTGCATTCTTTTTCCTTTCCTATCTGTTCTATTCATAGATTTTTTCCTGCTTTTTCATGTCATTTCTTTAAGAGATATTTAGAGAGTGTATTATTTATTTCATTTTATGATTATATAAACGGCACACATTTGTAGTGAAAGAAAGAAAGAAAAAGGAAGGAAGAAAGAAAAAGAAAGAGGGAGGAGGGGAGGAGAGAGGAACAGAGGCACAGAGGGAGGAAGGAGGGAAATAAAATTTGATTCAGCTAAGAGTTAGTTTATAGGAGGAAGAGACAAGAACAGTAAGAGAGAGGATGGAAATTAGAAGATGGAAGAAGAGGAAGAGGAAGATAAATAGGGAACTGAGAAAAGAACCGAGGTGAGAGAATAAACTGAAAATGGTGCATGAAGCTAAGTATAGATGAAAAATTCACATTCACCTTGGTTTTTAACCTACCATCAGCTGACCTACCAACTAAAATCAAAATCCTCATTCCCCGGAGGGAAGAGATGATAAACTAAGAGCAAATCACCACAAACTATCTCTCTTTGGGTAAAACAACTCAGAGATGTCAGCCTATGGGTGGGTCAGATGTCATCTTCAGACAGGAAGCTCTGATTAACAAATGCAGACATAATTACTCTTTACTATCTTTTAAATATATTATTTTTAATATATTATTTGACTCATTCAAAAGAGTATCCATACCTGCATGTTACTTTTAAAGCAATAGCTGTGGGAGAGAGGATGGGGAGGGTGGGGCAGGGGAGAGCAATGAGGGGAAAAATGAAACAATTTTAATACACCAACAATAAATTGATTTAGTAACTAACTAAATAAAGCAAACTAATGCAATCAACACCTGTGAATCCACCACCCAACCCCAAAACTAAAACATTTCTTATAATTCTCATCAAAATATAAGTTCTCTCATAGCCCATTTTCCTGATTCCTCTTGTTCTACTCAAGGTAATGGTTATCCCAAATTTTGCATTTATCAATCTATTGCTTACATGCTTATACACACAATTTAATAATAAACATCACAATCAGTTTTCATACAATTCCAAAAGGATAGGCAGGGAGAATAAGAATGAATGTAAAAGCACTTAGAAAATGCTTTATCTAGAAATAGAAAAAGCGGTAAATCTGCCAACAAAGCAAATTTGGGGCTTAAAACTGGATTCTCTTTATTGCTATGCTTACTATTAAATAGTGAATAGAAAACTAAAAATAAAATGTGTTCTGATTTTAGTCTCTGAATTGAAATTTTTTTCATATTGTCTTCCTCTTTCAGGATGTACTTTCATTATAAAAGATCTAGGATAATTTCTTAATAGACAAAAAAATGAATGATTATGAACTTTCATTTTCAAAGGAAGGAAGAAGAAAGGGAGGGAAGGAAGGAAGAAAGATCCCTGAGTAGAAAGAGTTTATTTTCAGTTCCTTTCATATTTATTGATAAGGAGACTCAATATCATAAAAATATAAATTCTTTTCATTTGGTCTATAAATTCAATGAAATTCCAAAGTCACAGATTTTGTGTAGATACTTGATAATCTGATTCTGAAATGTCTATGACTACAGAATAAAGAAAGAGGACTTGGTCTACCAGATTTCAAGTTACATGTAAAACTAGGTAATTAAAATAGTACAATATTGGTGCCGGACATAAAAATGGAACAGAACAAAAAGCCCAGAAATAAACCCATGAATGAATATACAGAAGTTTGTGTCACAGATCACTAAAGAAAAGAGAGACCATTGAATCAATGATGCTGGTATAATTGACTATTTGTATGGAAAAATATGAAACTACATACTTACCTCACACCATACCCCAGATCAATTCTAGAGTGATTAAAGGCATAACTATGAAAAAAAAAAAAAAAAAAAAAAAAAAAAAAAAAAAAAAAAAAAAAAAAAAAAAAAAAAAAAAAAAAAAAAAAAAAAAAAAAAAAAAAAAAACACATTAAAAGTTATATAAGAAAATTTAAAATATCTTTATGAACTAGGCATGAGGAAGGACTTACTAACAAAGAAGCTGAACACCATACACCCACTAGACTGGCAAAAATGAAGAAGTCTGAAAATAACATGTTGGCAAGGATGTGGATCAAAAGGAACTCAAACAGACACTGCTTGAAGGAAGTATAAGTTGGAATGATTGGAATCACTTTGTAAAACAATCTGGCATTATCCTATAAAGTTGAATATTTTTATACTTGTGTAAGACACAGCAATTCCACTCTTAGGTATTACTCTAGAATGGTGCTATGGTGATTCTCTAACTTTAATGAGCAGCAGAATTACCTGGGAAACTATGCAGTCTGGAGGCCCCACCTCTGCAGATTCTGATTCAATAGGTCTGGGATAAAGTCTATAAATTTGTGTTTCTATGAAGCACACAAGTGATGAGGCTACTGCTGGTTTCCAAGCACAATTGGAGTAATGCTTCTCCAAATTTCTTCAACTGTGTCTTGGAAAGGAACAAGAATGTTGAAAGCCACATTGTTCATAAAAGCAAAAATCTGGACCCAACCCAAATATCCATCAGCGGAAGAATGGATATATAAATTATAGTATGTTCACACAATGAACTATACAACATTGAAAATGAGTGAACTGTGCATAAGTGTAACAACCTGTATGAATACTAGAAGCATAATGTGAAAAAAGTAAGTCATAGAAAATTACATATAGCATACACCACTTTTTAAAAGCTAGCAAATCACATAATATACTGCTTAGGATAAAGTTAAAATAGGAACCAAAGGAACAAAAAGCACACAAATGGGAAAGGGAAGAATCATATAACTGGATGCAACAGTGTGAGTATAATTATAGCTTTTAAGGTGAATGATGGCTCTTCATATACTTCATAATTGTTATATTCTCTGTATATGGAAAATATACATTGAACACATAAAATAGAAAAAATGTTAAATGAGTGCCAATCAGGTAAGCTAAATGGGATAAGAAAATATTACAACAAAACCAAAACTGTAATAAATGACAAAAAAATCCTAGAGAAAATAGATATGCAATGTGTAGGACAAACTTGAGACCTCTTCTTGCAGAGAGAAACCAGAAAGATTTAAACATGAGAACAAAAGGTGATACTTGTGCAGAATTGAGGATGGAGATCTAACAGACTTCTGAAACAGAAACTGGAACAAACAGAAAGAAATAAGGCTTTATTTAAGGAACATTCTCACAGGTTGGAGATAAGCATTAAAACACTCCCAAATACCAGCAAATTAATGCAGAAACCCACATTGACACATTCCTGGCCAAAGTTCAAATATCAAGGATAAAATATGACTCCTATAAGCATCCTGGCAGAACATAAAAGATAGAAAATAAACAGGCTAGCCAAACATAGAATAAAATTCATGCTAGTCTCAAACTTCTCTGGAACAACAAATGCTGTAAAAAGTAATCTCAGAGTTTATTTGGAAAAGTAAATGGATATGACTAATTGAGGAAAGTTTGAATAAAGAAAGAAAAGTTATAATGAAATGGACTTGAAGCTGTACATATTAAAATGTAAATTTTAATCATTATAATGATGCGAAATTGATAATGAAATGGAGAGTTCGGTGGAAGAGAATAGAAACTACAGATGCAGAATTATATATAACATTTCTTATCAGTATATCATGATATATAATTTATAAAATATATATGATACAGTCATGTTTACATACATTTAATTTGTATTGTTATAATGTAATGCACATGTAAATGTATATATTAAAATATATGATATAGCATATATAATTAATTATAATATATTATGTAGGATAATTCTATATTATATATAATACTATTTATATTTCTACATAGTTACATGTATAAAACTTAGTATTAATAAAGATGGATTTGGGGATAGATTATTCACTATATAATAATACAATAACCAGTAAATTATTCAGAAAATAATAAGGCTACTATCATATACCAAAATATTTTTCAATGAACCAAAATGTTACATTTTAAAGTGATAATATAAGAACTAGTAAAATACAAGTGAAGATTTATCTGATCCTCGTGTGAGGGAGGACTTTCTAAGAATAAAAGAAACAGGAAAAATTGGGGGAAAAAGATTGACACATTTCCCTGTAAAAGTTTTTTAAATTCTTCATGTTGAAAAAATTGTAAAAAGGAATAAAAGGCAAACTACAAACCTGGACAGAACATTTGCCCACATACATTCTAAAGGATTCTTACTACTAGCATTAAAAGGTATGCTACAAATCAGTAAGTAAAAGGTGTACATCTAATTGGAAATGTGGGTGATTGTGGTCAACACATCACAGAGTGATGATCAACAACACAGAAATTATAATCATGTGAGAGCAAATTGAACCAATGAAACTTTGTATCTGTATGGATAACAATGATGATATATTTGCCACCTTAAATAATAGGAGACTATATTTAATTGTCATCCTAAGGCCACTTAAAGTTAATTCAGGTAAGTGGTCTGGGAAGGTTTAGACACACTACTCAGGACCAGTTTGGATTTACTCCGGTGGCAGAGGGGCTTTGAGACTGTCCTGATTTATGCAACTCACCAGACCTTTTCAAGCAGCTCATATTAAAGGTGGCTACGTGAGAAAAGATAAAAAGATTATTAAGAGGCTTCTGCCTGGAAAGATGATGGCTGAGAAGACATGGTTGATGTCTATAAGACCTTGAATAGCAGTTCACCTAATAGCTGCACTGAAGCGTTGGCAGGACACCCCTAGACAAATTAGGAAGCCCTGTGTTACAAACACTGAAGTCATTACCCCACAGCAACTAATAAACGCTTACACATGCAAATGCAATTTTATGTTGGTATCAAACACAAAAATAAAATATGGTAATAACAAATATAACACAAATTAAGGTGTTGATGAATAGGCTTTTGTAAGTTCAAATACATGTGTGGGTTACAAGTTGAATATTTACTTATCAGTTCCAAATGGAGCCTGGAATAGTTAAAAATACCATGTTTTTTTAGTTTACAATTACCCTTTTTATTTTAGAAGTATTGAGGATGACCCGCAATTAGCATCATGGTTTGCAAACATTCTTCTGATTTCATTTCTGACCCTGGGATCAAGGACTCTGGTTTCCTACCTGGAGAAGCTTCATCTCCTTTTTATTTTTTTTTTCCAGTGGGTGGGCTGGTCTGGCCAGATGATATTTTCGCTGCATAGCCTTTACATACACGCACACATGTGCACGCACACACACGCAATTGCTAGAATGTTGAACACAGACTACACTCCACCCAACATCTCCAGTCCCAAAGGCAGAGTAGCCAGGCTTCCAACCATAAATTAAAAATAAAATAAAAAAGAGTTGGTCTCTGGGAAGGAGAACTCACGCAGAGATGAAGGCAAGTGCCGCTGGGAACCATCTCTTTCACACTGAATTAGTTGTCATCGTCTTCAGTGACAATATTTGGAGAACGGCATTTTGGATTCTCATATTGGTAACAATTCTAAAAAGATTGGAATTAAACATAAACCAATATAAAAGTACAATCATAGGAAAATAAAGTTGAAAAATGTACGGCCCCAACTAAATGTTATTTCCTATGAAACTTTTATTTTGAGCAAAACTTGGATTCGTTTGTTTGTATGCAGCACTGAGTCGGCTCCATTCACATTTCCCCATTAGGTCAGTTGAAAAGCCGCTTTAGATAGTGCAGGTTCTACTATCAGCCCAGGGTGAGCACTTCGTCAGGCTGACCGTGCTCCCAGGGTTAGTCGGACTGGTCAAGATTTACTCCAGCCAAGGACTTCCTGGCCCGTGTGTTTGTCGTGTGTACTCAGAACACCTGAACCTGTGTCTTCCCCTGACCCTCCATCTCTCCGTTCTCCTCAGGACTACTGGCTCTCTCTCCTTTACAAGCGCTTGATCGGCCCCAAAGTCTTGGCTGTGCACGTGGCTGGACTCCAGCGGAAGCCCCGGCCAGGCCGTGTGATCCGGGACAAGCTAAGGATTTATGCTCACTGCACTAACCACCACAAGTAAGTCTTCAGAGGGATGTCACAGAAAGCCACCCAAGGGGCTTCAGGCTTTGGGCCCTCTTAGAATGCCATGCCATTTCGGACCCCTTCAGGACTTACTGAAAATTGCCTCTGGAATTGCTCATTCTACCTGCTCTTTGTGGATTTCAAATGATTTCTGATAAATAACTTTTCTCCAAGTGAGCCCCTTCTCACACTTAGAGGATCTAATCATGAAGTGTTCATAAAAACACATGCCATTTGTTCATATACTTTTTCATCCAGCCAGTTTTTATCGAGCGTTTTCTCTGTGTTGGTTGATGTAAAGCCCATGACTTTTCTGTGTGCTTCTGGCTAAACCAAATCGAGAGGTTCCTCTGCTTCACCAGCAAGTTTTGAGGAAGTAAGTCGACATTTCTGACTGGAGAACTATACCCTAAATAGCCAGACCTGTGTGTCCCACACCAAGGGTCTCCAGAATGAAAATTGTGCCCAACAGTAGTCATGTCCATTTGAGAGCCATTTTCAGTATTTCAATAATCTTTTCAGCTACTTTAAGAGCTGAAAAAAAGTTGAACAAAACCTGTTTTAGGGGTCTGGACCTACCACAGCTCCATGCGGTAATGCAGTTATCCTCCTCTTTTTGATCTGAAGCTCTGGTTGTCATTAGAGTTGTCTTTAAAACAAACACGAAAAATAATTATCCGTAAATAAAGTTTGGCAGACAAAATATATTAAAGCATGAGGATGGTAAGGGAAAACCTTAAAACTGAGCCTAAGGCAAAACCCCTCAGACCATAAGTGGCTTTCTTACATCATTTCCTGGTGCAAGCAGCAGAGGAGGCAACCCTGGAAAAGAGTTCTTTCTCTTTCTGCAGAGAACGGGGAGGGGGTGGGCGGCACAAGTGTCTCCAGCCAGACCTTCATTCCAGCAGGCCTATCAGGGCTGATGCAGGCAGCAGATAGCTGGAAGGGCCCTGGGTCAGATTACAATAGACTCTCCTTCCCTTTCCTTGATGAGAGAGGAGCCAACCCAATTAATTTCTCATGATAAGGTTTTTCAAAGAATCACTCTGAGCCCAGGGGGCCAGGGGCCAGTTGTCTTGTCTTTAGATACAAGTGCCTATTGTGGATGAGTGGAGGCTGGTTTGGGCAGGGGCCAGGGGTTTTCAACAGCCCTTTGGCTCCACAGGAAGCTCCATCCAATGCCTGACAGAGAGTGACTGGTTTATGGCCTTGGCCTGGAGTTATCTGATCACCACACAAGGAAACATTGTATTCCATGTCTCCACCCTGAAGGAACCACCCAAAAGGTGGACCCCAGCTTCAAGAGAGAAAAATTGTTCTTGGCACCTTTGTCTCTTTGGGAAAGCACATCAGTTTGTGGCCTTTCTACTCTGTCTGAGGATTCAGGGGGAAATGGCAACAGCGTGGCTTAACAGGACTTGAGTGTCTTCACTACGCCCCCCCCCCACGCCCCCCCAGGTCTCACCCCAGTGTTCATCCCAACGCTGTTCCACATTATTGCGGAAGTTGTCACTAATATTCTGCATGTACCAGAACTCATGGCCAGTGTCCCATTTGTTTCTGTATTCTTGGTGCCTAATACAGTCGCTTGCCTAAATAAGTTCTCAGTGAATATTTGATGAATAAATGAATAGAGCATTAAGATATCACTTCTGCCCTTCCACTTTAGTATCACATCAGCCAGAAGGAGAAGGTGTGGTTGAGTGGTTAGGATTTCCACATTCACTGGCATGAGGCCTGCAATAAGTCACTCAAATCATCTAGAGTTAAAATTCTCTCTTCATCACCAGCTCTCCCCTACTTTCTATGGAGTCAGTCACTCCAGAACTTCTCTGGGGAAATGGTACCACTGTGCTCCAGTCAATACCAATCCTCCTTCTCCCCATTAAAAAAGAAGAAGAGGAAGGAAGGAAGGAAAGAAGAAAATGTAAAGTCAACCTTTCCTGGAGAAATCACACCCAGATGGAGACCCCTGTGGAGCTAAACCCCCAGTTTATTGGGGGAAGAGAAAGGAGGGCAGGGAGAATTAGGGAGCAGCAAGGGAAGTGACTCTGAGAGAAGTCATCTTCAACCTTACTTTACATGGACATTCTCAGATACCTTGATCAAAGGAGGGTTAGTTTCTTTACCCAAATTCTATTAGCAAGGGCGTGTTTATCTGATGGAGCCAGTCCTTCATTAGCATCTCCCTAAGAGTTTCCTGTCAGGTTCAATTATCACATCCATGCCAGGTTAGATTTGTAAACAAGGACTGTTCAGAGTTTTAACTGAAGTTCAAGTACAATTAAAGTTCAAAGGTATCTACTGTCTCCAGGCTGTATCCTAACAGAAAAGGCTTTACTAATCCATTCTACACGTGACTCTAATGACAGTAATTGGGACAAAGGCCTTTTTGTTCCTATAGAAAAGAGAGCCCTCAGCAGATGCACTGCACAGGCTGACATTGCAGGTCTCCACCATGCCAGTGGGTGTCAGGTACCCCAGATAGGTAGGCACAAGGAGAGAAGTGTCTCTGCTCCATCTTTCTAGGAAGCCACACGCCCTATCTGTATCCACTCATCTTCCACAACAGTCACGAGGAAACACTTCTGATCCGCTTACTTTATTTGTGGCCAATGAAGTCAAGGTCACAAAGATGTCCCAGAGTGGGCATATTGGCTTCACACTATTCAGTACTCTGAAAATACTATTATATATCCTTGGTTAAATCAAGGATTGGGTGAGAAAGTATAAACTTACCTTAGAACAGCCTAAAGAAAGTGTCTCTTAACCCAACTCCTGCACTCTATCGTGTATTGAACATTCGCTATATGCCAGCCATCTGGCCAGTAATTTGCACTAAAATTGTATTGGATTCCACAGTTCTGTGGCATCACCCTTGTATGTGCAAATAACACCATTAATAGTACAAGCAGTTTTACAGATGGAAAGAAACTTTTGAGAGCTTTTGGCCCAGGGTCCTATACAATACAATTCCTTTTACACTTTCCCTGATGGTTATGAAACCTCTACTTGAATACCTCACTGTCTCCCATGGCAGCCTCTTGCATTACGGGTCATTTCTGTCCTAGGAGAGCTTTGTCTTTTATGATAGCCCCAGGAGCAAAAGTTAGAAGCTCACACCAGCACCAGCAGGTGCTGTACTGCTTTCTGTTCTAGAATTAACAAGTGAAGACACTCAAAGCCTGGAAAGTCTCACTTTAGGTCTTCCTGTTCGGAGAACAAATAGGTTCTGCATGGGAAAACCCGTTTTCTAAACCATTCTGCTGAGACAATGTACGTTTCTGGGGAGGCGCTGAGGTCCTTAGCCAAGTTCAGAACCAATTGGAACCTGGTGGATACTGAAGCAAAACTGAGCCTTTTGGAGTTCAAGTTCATTTATTATTGGCAAAACACGACTTCCTGTTTTTCAGAAGAAGTTTTTTTTTAAAGACTCATAAAAAAGGTTCCTGAGGCTTCTTGGACATCAAATGGCTCTTACAAAACAATATTTTGATGAGTTAAGTGTAAATGAATCAGAAACATGTGGATTAAATTTCCCTTAAAATACACAGGGGCTTTGAAATTAGGGGGAAAAATGTTTGGCAAAACATGGCCTGACTTTTACCGAACCCAAAATCTTTGAATTGGATTTGGAGACAATGGACCAACCCAGTTTTCAAGCAATTGACTTTCCCTGAGAATGACTGTGATTCCAAAGGCTCATCCGCCCTCCCTTCCCTTGCCTAGTCTCCCAGCTTCACTGGAGACATTTCTAGAACAGTGACTTTTTTATCTGGAAGTCAAGATGCACCTCCCTCCCCATATGACATTCCCCACCTCTTACGTCCAAGATATTCCAATTCCAGCTCCCTCTTCTGACTCACCTCCTCCTCCTCCTCCCGTGGCAACAATATGTCACGCAGTGAAAGAACAGCCAGAAAGATGAAGTCCAGATACATGGATTCTCTGCTGGTGGTAAAGCGTCACCATGAGTGAGACATGGAACAAGACAGATGTTCTACCAGACAAAACGGGACATTCATTAGGAAAACCAAAAACCACCTGGACTAATTGCCTGCAGGCCACACCTTCAATCAGACCCCATTTTCTTCAGGAAAGGGTACTGTTCCAAGATTGGTTTTCTGTGGGCCGAGAATCTACATTCTTCAGGAATATGGATTTTCAACACAGTACTTTCAGGTTGGTGCCGTATTCCCAGCCAAAAGTATGTCTTCACAGCCAGAAGACCTCTGCTCAGTGCTCTTGTCCATCCGCCACACAGGGAAGGCCTGGCAGAGGCAGTCCTCACGTCATTTCCTACCTGAGGCTTCAGGAGTTGAATGAGAGCCTCTGTGCCCTGGTCCCTGGGCTGGTTTTCAATACTGGTTAGGGACCAGGGCTGGTTTCCAATACTGGTTAGTCTCCCTCCTGGGAGCTGTGTAAATGGAAATCAGGCCACTGCCAAGCAGCTTGAAAAGATAGCTTTCCCTGGAGCGATGCTGTGATTTCAGGTCTCCCTCCCACCCACCACTTCCCACCTCCCACCCTCTGCTCTCCCGTCTCTGAGGCCTCATTATGCCCTGGCTCTGCCGAAGAGAAACTCATAAATGCAAGCTTGAGCCTCCCTTTCCTCTTCCATGGCTAGCCTTTGAGAGGGTTGTTTGATGATTGTTAACAGAAGGGATGACTGCAGTTTAGTTGCAGAATTGGTGCCCATGCATGCCTTCTTTCATTCACACTCTGGAGCCCAGAGTAGTGATAGTCAATAGTGTCTTCCTCACTTCTGCACACAGCTACGTTAAGCTGAAAGCCCACCAATGGAATATAGTTGGTGTTCTTTAATGATGGTAAATGCTGACCCAGGCTAGCAGCTTCTTTCTTCAGATCTCTGGTGACACATGTCTGCTCAAATAAGGGCATTCTCTTCTGACTTAACTCATTTGGCCCCACACGCTAGTTCACATGTTTCAGGGGATTGAGAAGAAGAACCAGAGGAGGGACCAGATGGAAGAGTCATTTCATAATTTATCAGAATATCATGTAGGCATACAAAAAGCTTTGAACACAGTAATGTGCCCCCCTACACATGCAAGAAAAATGATGACAGAGCCGGTGGGAAATACTTTGATAGTTCTTCTCATGACCTTAATGGATTACTCTAGCCAATGGTCCCCAAACCCATCTCATCTGCCAAATATCCCAGAAAAATTTTTAAATATTACAGATTTCCAGGCCCCAATCACAAATGGATTGAATTAAAAAATCCAGGGTGAGTCCTGGAAACTATTTTATTAAAAACAAATAAACAACCCAAGTTATATTGACCTGCCCTTGGTTACTCAATTCCTTTTCTTTTTTTTCTTTTAATTATTTTTTCATTCTTTAATGGCTCTTAATTATCACCTTTAGAAGCAGAGATGCCTGACCCGGAGGCTGAGGGGCTGTTTCTGCAAGGAATGATATTTTCCTCTGGGCAAAGTTGACGTAGAGTTTCTCTGAGCTCCTCCTTTGAAGGCTGGATCAGGTCATTTCTTCTGTTTCCTCTCATTAACCCATCCAGATGGGGCCTTAAGGGACCTCTTAGAAACAAAATCTTTTTTTCCTACAAGAGAGAAGGAAATCATTATAGTTTTGTTGATACATGCTGAAAGGCTATGTAGGCATATAGTTCTCCCAGGCTTCCGAACATCCTGTAGTGGTTTAAAAGAATTCCAATTTGGTAAACAGTTTTATAATCTAGGGGTAGGTAAAACAGCTAAAGCAGAAATCAAAGAGATCAATAAATTTGACTACATTAAAGTTTTACCTTTCATACATCAAATACAATGTAAACAAAATGAATTGATCAAAGAAAACTGGGGAAAATTTTTTAACATACATGCAGACAAAGAATCACTATCTCTAATACATACATAGTTTTCATAAGCCAATAGAAAATGGGCAAAGAATATGGTCAGTTAGCAAAACAAGCAATGGCCAACTGGCGAATACAAAAAGAAAAAATGCTGTACCTCAGGATAAATTTTTTTAAAGATTTTAATTATTATTTTTAGAGAGTGAGGAAGGGAGAGAAGGCAAAGAGGGAGAGAAACATCAATGTATGGTTGCCTTTCACCTGCCTCCAGCTACAGACCTGGCTGGAGACCTGGCTTGCCACCTGGTTATGTGCCCTGGCTGGGGAATCAAATCAGCAGCCTTTGTGTTTGCAGGTCGGAGCCTTATACACTGAGCCACCAGCCAGGGCAAGGATAAATTTTTTAAATGCAGATTAATACAACATTGAAATCCTATTACCACCTTTCAGGTTGAGAAAAGCTAACGTCCAAAGCAGTTAAGAATATAAGGAAATAGGTGTTCTTATACAAAGCCAATCAGAGCAAATTGCTACAAATTTTCTAGAGAATTAATATTATCAAAATGTGTCTATGGGTCAGGATCAGTGAAATTTTGCTCTGATAACAAAGGGGCTCCAAAAATTCATGGCTTTCAATAACAAAATATGTTTCCCATTCACACTACTTGTCTGTCACAGCTCAGCTATAGCTCTGCTCCACGCTGTCTCCTCTATAGGTCCACAGGGCATTGCACCCTCTTTCAAGAAGTTGCCAGTCTTCTGGCAGAGAGAAAAGGGACAAAATGTGGGTTGGCTCTTAAAGCTCCTAGCCAGGGGTTTTAACATGCCCACCCACATTCCACTGGGTTCAACAGAGCAGGGATATAGAATATTCCACAAGAAGGGGCACTGTTGGGAAAGAACCAGAAGGCTTGGTGAGGAATCATGCAGTGTTCATTCCCCTGACCCAATGTTTCCAACTTTGAAGACTTCATCCATCAGAAATAATCATGATATGCAAAAAATCATTATGTACAATGAAGTGCTTCATCACATAATTTATAATGGCAAACAATTGAAAACAACCTAAGTTCCCCAAAGTAAGGTATTAAATAAATGATGTTACTTTTCTAAGATTGAAGAATTTAGCATTTTTTATAAGTAGACTAGCTGATATAATAACATGAGAATATGTTTAAGAGGTTCATGAACTGAAAAACCTCTGTAAACAATGTGATCCCAATCATGTAAAAACTGGGAAATATGACACATACTCAGTAAATATTTGTCAAATTAATCAACTAAGAAAACTGGAAGGATGTTTACAAAATGTTATTATATCTCAACATACTTGGATTATGGGAATTTTCCTTTTCTTTTTGTGTTTTTCTATATTTTTTCATTTATTTACTTATTTTGGCAGTCAACATGTTTTACTTCCATACTCTGAAAAAGATATTTTGTTTTCTCAAACCATCACAATACATTTAAACAAAAACAAAAGGAGTGCGGTGAGAAGTGAGCATCTTCTTTGCAGGAAACCACAATACCAAGGCCTTCCTGGCTTTGAAGGTGGCCAAGAACCATAAAATAAGTGCCCTTTCCTGGAGCAGTCCTGTTTCCTGCAGTGTGTAAATTATTTAGAAGCATCCAACTGACCACTTTGTTTCCATCTTTTCCTTCTCTCTCTCTTCCTGAATCTCAGCCACAACTATGTTCGGGGTTCCATTACACTTTTTATCATCAACCTGCACAGATCAAGAAAGAAAATCAAACTGGCTGGAACTCTCAGGGACAAGCTCGTGCACCAGTACCTGCTGCAGCCCTATGGACAGGAGGGCCTGAAGTCCAAGTAAGTGCTGACCTGGAAGTAGCTTCGGGGCAAGGGCAGAAGAAGCTGGTGGGGAGAAGGCTGGAGTCACCCATTTGCTAAAGTCACCAACAGTGCTGCTAATTAACTCGGGGTTCACTGGGTTGGAGTGAGGGGACTACAGACTCCCTTTGGGACCCTAATCAGTCATCTCCCTGTCTCTAGGCTTCGATCCCTCTCCAGTAATGTAAAATGGTGGACAAAATATTTCTCAGCAAGATCACCCTAGGTATCGGGGCAAGACAGTTCTTCATTATGCAGGATGATGACATTTCAAGCTATTTAGCATCCTTGGCCCCTGCCCATTAAATGCCAGTAGCACCCCCTAGGCATGAGACAACCTAAAACACAGATAGTTGAGAACCATATCCCTTCCAACTGTAACATTCTGTAATGCCATAAGTCCATTTGCAATCATTTATAAACCTCAAGGGGCTTAGGAAAAGGAGCACTGAACAAAGGATCAGAAATTCAGACATCAAAGTTAGTTCTACCCCTAACCTTGTAACTGTGGGCACATCACCTCTGTGGATCCTGTTTTCTTCTGTGAACAACAGGAGGGAAATTATATTCTGAGGGCTTTGTGGTCCTTCAAACTCTAACAATATATGATTCTACAATACCCCGTACCTCCCTCAGTTTTTACTAAAGACTATCGACAGCACTGACTTCTATCAACAGAAAGCAGCGCTGGACCACAGTGACAAGGGCCTGGTCAAGGGCAAAGCCATCCCAGTTCCCCATGTGAGGCCTCCTGGGAAGGGTATGGGAGGTTGGACAGACTGGGAGCATTCTCACTCCATTTTTAATGTTTACCAAGTTTAACAAAGCTGTAAACTTGGAGCAGGTGGCTTGCACTCCCACAGCTGCCCGCAACTATTTGTGTTTTAATTATCGGCTGTTACTCTGCAACCTTGGTGGCTTGCATTTGGCTTCCAACTGTATGTGCAATGGGAACAAAACACAATCTGGGAAGTCACTTACTGAGTTTTTTTAGCCCACCCTAGATCTGTACTTTCAGTCCTGGTTCATATTCTGGCTCTGTTTTTTGGCTGCACATACATTGCTTCTACTTTTCTTTCCTCTCAATCCTACCTATATCAGCAGAAGCCTTTTGAGTGTTTTTTCACCCTCTCTCTCAACTTCCCAGTAGTCCAGGACTGGTGCGCTGAATCCCTGGTCTTCATCCTAGGCAAGGGACTTGGTTCTGGTTTACTAAAGAAGCATATGACCTGGGCAACTCCTTTAATCCTAATCCCTAGGCTGCAACTTCCTTATTCGCAACATCCAAGGATTACTATGTTTTTGCTAATTTACAGCTCTAAAATTCTCATCCTTGGTCTGATTTTCTGAGGACCATGTGTTTAAGTCTCCCACTGCCACTTATTTTATTATTATTTTTTTACATTGCTGGTTCTTTATTTCTTAAATAGATTTTATTGATTAGGCTATTACAGTTATCCCAATTTTTCCTCCTTTTCCTCCTTTTTACCCCTCCACCCAGCATGCCCCACTCCCTCAGGCAATCACCACTCCATTGTTCATGACCATGGGTCATGCATATAAGTTCTTTGGTTGCTCCATTTCCTATAGTGCACTTCACATCCCATGGCCAATCCGTAATTACCTATTGGTATTTCTTAATCCCCTCACCTCTTCACCCATTCCCCCACAGCCACAGAAAGGAGGGCTCTGGCAACCATCAAAATCCTATCCATATCCATGATTCTGTTTCTGTTCTTGTTTGCTTCGTTGTTTTTTTAGTTTTTAAATCCTTTGTTGTTAAATATGTATTTATTGTCACTTTATTATTCATAGTTTTGCAGTTTTGCTCTTCTTTTTCTTAACATTTCATGTAATAATGGTTTGATGATGATGCACTCCTTCAGTTTTTTCTTGTCTGAGAAGTTCTTTATCTGCCCTTCAATTCGAAATGATATTTTGCTGGGTAGACTAATTTTGGCTATAGGTTCCTGCTTTTCATGACTTTGAAAATTTCTTGTCAATCCCCTCTAGCTTGCAGTTTCTTTTGAGAAATTAGCTGACAGTCTATGGGAACTCACATGTAGGTAACTAACTGCTTTTCTGTAGCTGCTTTTAAGATTCCCTCTTTATCTTTAACCTTTAGCATTTTACTTATGATGTGTCTTGGAGTGTGCCTCCTTGCATCCATTTTGTTTGGGATTCTCTGTACTTCCTGGACTTGCATGTCTATTTCCTTCACCAAATTAGGGAAGTTTTCCTTCATTATTCTCTCAAATAGATTTCCATTTTCTTGCTCTTTCTTTCTTCCTTCTGGCACCCTTATGATGTGACTGTTGAAAGGCTTGAAGTTGTCCCAGAGACTGCTTACATTATCCTCATTTAAAAATTTTTTTCTTGTTTGTTTTTTTATTTGTTTGTTTGTTTTTTGTGCTTATGTTCCAAATCATTGATTTGATTCTTGGTTTCATTGTTCTTTATTTCGGTTGTTTCAGTATCTTCTGTTTATGACTGGATCTTTTTTATGCTGTTGAGATCCTCACTAAGTTCCTTGAGTATCTTCATAACCAGTGTTTTAAACTCTGCATCTGATAGATAGTTTATCTCCATTTTGTTTAGTTCTTTTTCTGGAGTTTTGATCTGTTCTTTCATTTGGTCTCTTTCTTTATCTCCTCATTTTGGCAGCCTCCCTGTGTTTGTTTCTGTGTATTAGGCAGAGCTGCTATGATCCCTATCTTGGTAGCACAGCCTAATGTAATAGGTGTCCTATTGGGTCCAGTGGCACAGCCTCCCCTATCACCCAATCTGGGCACTCGAGGTGTGCCCTTAGTTTGAGTTGAGTGCAATAGGAGGGATTACCCAAACCAATCAGCTGCAAGGACTGGCTGTAATCACTATCACCCTCCACCCCAGTGAAGGATCTGCTGGGAAGGGGCAGGGTGGTGGTGCTTCAACATGGTCTGTAACTATTGACTACACAGGCCCTGGGGTTTCCCAGGTGGTAGAGGCCAAGGTCAGCCCCCACCTGTGTTTTACCTGAGGCCACTCTACCTGAGCTATAGAGCAATCTGAGATGGCTGCTACTTTTGCTGGGCTTAGAGATTCCCAGGTGAAGCCAAACTGTGAATCTAGACTAGCTATTGCTTATTTGATAGGATTTAGGAAGCTGTGAAGCATGTGCCAAAAGCATCCATTTATATGAAAAAACCACTGTTAACAAATGGAAGTTGGGTGGGATGGAACTTCAGGAGATCTCCAGAGTGAGGCAAACAGTGTTAGCAAAGTTGATGGTGGGTACCTGCCAGCTGTGGCTCTGTGAGGGGAGGGTTCAAAAAAGGAACAATGGCCTCTACATGCCTTTCCTCTGGGAGAAAGCTGTCCCCCAGCTCTTGCCTTGATGCCAGACAGTTCAGTTTCTCCCTGAATGCCACTGGTTCCTTTCAAGGTGCTACCCTGATGCTGGAACTCAGAGGGAGTGAGTCTGGGTAAGTCCAGGTGTGAGTTCTTTAAGCGGAACTGCTTGGGACTCCAGGAGTTTCTTCCACCAACTTAATCTCTGCTTAGTTTAGCAGCCAGAAGATAAGGGGACATATCTTCCTGTCACTGGAACCCTAGGCTATGGGGCCTGGTGTGGGACTCCTCACTCCCAAGATAATTCTCTCAAATGTTTATCCACCACATGTGAATGTGGGACCAGCCCTTTCCATGTCTCTACCCCTCCTACCAGTCTGGATGGATGTGGTTTCGTTAATTCTGTAGTTGTCAGACTTGCATTCAACTCAGTTTGTAATGGTTCTGTGTGATGGCTATTCTATAATTTAGTTGTAATTTTGATGTGGTTGTGTGAAGAGGTGAGCCCTGTTTACCTATGGCACCATCTTGACCAAAAGTCTCCTCTCACTGCCATTTAACAATGACCTAAAGGTCATGTCTGGCAGAGGGGCTGACTCTTCAACAGTGACTGTGACAGTTCTGGGTCTTCCGAAACCAAAGAGATTAGGAGCTAAGCCTGCCTAGTGTCTGGAAGACCATGTGTATCACATGGAAGGAACTGACCAAATACTAGGTCATTCCATAGGGGTTCTAAAGAGGGATTTGGTAATACGCACTGAGATCAAATGACAACGTCACACTATTAGAAGCAGAGGGAGCTGGAATCAGAAGGCCTAAATATGAGTCCAGTTGCTACCATTTGCATGTGTGACCAAACTTCGCTCCCTGGTCAGTCAGATGGGATAATTGTGAGAATCAAATTATAGCACATGAGTGAAACAAAGCCTCATACAAATGAAAATTTTACACCCCCATGCGCACATATACATATGTACAGATAAAGACAGATACCATACACGATTTTATATACATTATACTTGAGAGAGTTTTGGATTGGAAGTCAACAGGGATTCCAGCTGGAACTTTGCATCTACTCCACTGAAATGTTGAGCCCTTCAATCACTTCTCTAAACCTGTTTCCTTCCTGTAAACTATTGTTAATTTAACACTGCTTCTGTTTAGACCTCGGTGGCTCTGACCTTGAGCTGTTCCTTCTTGGACTGCAGGCTGCCAGGTAGGGACTGCTATGAAGGCATTCAGTGCCGCCTCCCGCGCCCTGCTCAGCAGCTACTAACAGCAGGGCCAGCGGGCTGGGCTGGGGGTCTCACAGGAAGGGCATGGCTTCAATGCAGCAGGTTCCACAGGACAGGACGAAAGGAAACTCTAGGAAGTGATTTCAGCCTTTGGTGTCTCCTCTCTTTTACAAGCCTCTGGGGCCAGATTCTGTGTTCTGTGTCTGCTAATGCCTAGCTGCGGCCTGAAGCCATATTAGCTCAGAATTGCATAGAAAGTCCTGGGAGCAGGAGAACTTGTAATTGCTCCTGTCTGGAGGACCCAGAAGAGGATGTAGAGCAAGTCAGTGCACCATTCAGGCCACCGGTTGGGACATTCTAATTCTAGCTTGGGGTTTCAGGAGAGAGACATTGGCAAACTTTCTTGATTATTAGAGAATATGTGGTCATTTGCTTTCTCCTAAAATTACCATCAGGGTCAGAAATGTTTGAAATCCCTGACAGAGTTTCTCCACGTGAGCTCGGCTCAGGTGCATCAGTTGTCACTGTGCAGGAAGCACCTTTGAGGCCTCATCAGGCCTAGTCCAAGCATCCAGGTCTACAGAGTAGGTTCCTCTTTCTCCCTCCATGAGTGAGCAAGTCATAGGACCCACCACTCAGGTCTCATAAGAGAAAGTTCTCATTCCAGGAACCAGACAAAAGGTGGGTGCTCTATACCCTCCAGTAATAGGAAAAGGGAAACTTTTACAAAACTTCAATGTGTACAAGGGAAGAGTGTCCTGTATCTGGGATAAATATTCTTCAAGGATGGCTGAAGGAAATGGGCAGATTTAATTCAGAGAAGAAAAATAAGATAAGTCATAATCAAAGGACTGCTAACTAAAAGAAAACAAATTTGGCCTAGAATCCTCTAAAATGACAGAAAACCAGAGAGTGCAATTTAAAAGAGAAAGATTTCACCACAAAATGAGTGTATTTTCCTAAGGCATGCCTGGCCTGACCAAGGACAGGATAGGTTCTCTCAGGAAGCAGCCTATTATTATTATTATCTTTATTTTATTTTATTGTTGTTGTATCACATCCCTCTGTCCCCTTCCCTACCCACCCGGTCCCCCACAAAGTCAGTCCCACTTGTTGTCCATGTCCATGGTCCTTCCATACTAGGTCCTTGACTAAACTGCTCCCCTTCTTTGCCTCCTCAACCCCCCCTCCCCCCTGCCCACTGAAGGGTCTATTCATTGTATTCATGTATCTCATTCTGTTTTACTTCTTTGTTTGTTTTGTTCATTATTGTCCTATAATGGGTGAGATCATAGGGTATTTGTCTTTCACTGACTAGCTTATTTCACTAAGCATAATACTTTCCAGTTCCATCCATATTGTTGCAAATGGTAGGAGTTCCTTCTTTCTTTCTGCTGTGTAGTATTCCACTGTGTAAATGTACCAAAGTTTTTTGATCCAATCATCCACTGATGGACACTTAGGCTGTTTCCAGCGCTTGGCTATTGTGAACATAGGGGGACATAGGTTCTTATGAATTGGTGTTTCAGGGTTCTTCAGGTATAGTAACAAGATCACTTTAAAGCATTCATAAATTAAAGTTAGTTCTTATCCATTCAGCTGCCTGATGTCTTTTGATTAGCGCACTTATTCCATTTACCTTTGTACCTATGTTTCTGTCTGTCTCTCTGTTTCTTCATCTTCTTAAAGCAGACCCTTTAGCATCTCTTGCAATGCTGGTTTGGTGGTGATGTATTCTTTTAGACTTTTGTCTGGGAAACTCCTTATTTCACCTTCCATTTTGAATGACAGCCTTGCTGGGTAGAGCATTCTTGGTTGCAGGCCTTTGTTTTTCATTGCTTGAAATATTTTGCCATTCCCTTCAGGAGTGTTGTGTTTCTGTTGAGAAATCAGCTGGTAACCTTATGGGAGCCCCCTTGTATGTTATTAGTTCTTTCTCTCATGCTGCTTTTAGGATTCTCTCCTTGTCTTTGAAACTTGCTGTTTTCATTATGATGTGTCTTGAAGTGGGCTTGTTTGGGTTCATCTTCCTCGGGACCCTCTGTGCTTCCTGAGCTTGCATGACATTTTCTCTCCTCAAGTTAGGGAAATTTTCTGTCATTACTTTTTCAAAGAGGTTTTCTATCCCTTGCTCCTCCTCTTCTCCTTCTGGTATCCCTATGATATGGATGTTATTACATTTCATGTTGTCCAGCAGCTCTCTGAAAACCTCTTCATTCTTTTTCAGTCTTTTTTCATTTTGTTGCACTGCCTGGGAATTATTTTCTACATTGACCTCCAGCTCGATGATCCGATCCTCTGCTTTCTCTAGCCTGCTCTTGATTCCTTCTACTGTGTTCTTCAATTCAGAAATTGTATTCTTCATTTCCTCCTGGCTCATGTTGATGGTGTCTATGTCCTTTTTCTTTTCCAATGTAGGTTGCTTTTCACCTGCCTCCAGCCACAGACCTGGCTGGAGACCTGTTTTGCAACCTGGTTATGTGCCCTGGCTGGGGAATCGAACCTGCGATCTTTGGGTTCGCAGGCAGGCGTCTTATCCACTGTGCTACCAGCCAGGGCCTTCTATGTCCTTTTTAATGCTGGATGTAGTTCTCAGTAAGTTCTTTATAGTTCCCCTGGAGTTCTTTGTAGTTCCCCCGGAGTTGTCTATAGTTTTCTTTGAACTCGCTGAGCTCATTGAGCTTCCCTATCATCATTATTTTGAATTACATGTCTGATAGTGTGCTTGCCTCTATTTCATTTTGCACTCTTCCTGAGGGATTCCTCCTTTCCATTTGCTGAGGGTTATTTCTTTGTCTCCCCATTTTAGGTGACTCTTGTTTGTTTCTGCTTCTTGAATTGGTCTGCTTTGACTTACTTTCTTAGAGGTATGACCTTCTGTGGTGTAGAGGTGCACTTTTTCTACTTCCTGGATCTGTGCTAGGTGAAATCAGCTCATGTCCCAGTCTGGGCCTAGTCAGCCATTTAGTTGGAGACAACCAGAGACCCACTGTCTTTGTCAGTCTCCTTTAGTTGTTAATCCAATCAGTCTGTGATCTGAGGTCAGGTTTAGGCACTGCTGGGTGGGGTGGATTAATTCCTATGGGCGGGGCTGTGGCTTCCCCTTGGGCTCCCACCCTTTGAAGATGGGTGGTTTGCTGGCTGTATGGGGGATGGGTCAGCACTGGATTCATGGGCTGCTCCCTTAGCTCTCCCCCAAAAGCCACCAACCCAAACCCTCCTTAAGAGTCTCTAGTCCACTGTGCCCTCCCTCTGCTGAGCTCAGGGTAGGTGGGTGCCTCTGTATTTTTGTGCATTGTCCCTTTAAGGATTGGGTCTCTCCATCAAGCAGGCTAAACCTGGCGGCTTTTTGCTTTTCACAGCTGGGTGCTGTTTTACTTTCAGATTTGTTGCTGTAGGCTGGGAAGCCCAGTTGGGGGTTAGATCCCACCCTTCTCAGGCTGCTGAGATATTTCTCCATCCCTTCAGCTGCCACCCAGCCCTCTTGCGTCTCCGCACTTCCTACCAGTCACATTGTGACAAACAGCTCTTCCATGGTAATAAGGCTTCTTTCCAGATGGTGCTCTATTTGGTTGTTCCAGGAGATTTCTCCCCAATTATTGTGACAAATCGGCTCTTCCATTCTGTCCATGGTAATAAGACTTCTTTCCAGATGGTGCTCTATTTGGTTATTCCAGGTGATTTCTCCCCAATTAAGTTGTAATTCCAGTTTGGTGTTGGGAGGAGATTGGCGTCACTCCACTAACTCCTCCGTCATTTTGGTTCTCTCTGGAAGCCACGTATTAGGGATCAGTCCTGCCCATCCCAGAAGTGCCCCGAGACTCCTCACCCAGTGGGAGGTTGAGGTAAAAGATTACTGCTTCCCATCAAACTCCGAAGTTCTACTCTTTCCTTCCACCCCACTCCCCCACCCTCACCCCCGCTCCCACTCCTGTTCTCTCTTTGCTCACCAGCTGAGGTGCTTCTTCAAGATGCTGAAAGGCCACCCAAAGAGACAGCGCTACAGGAGGGAGTGGTGGTAATTCAAGGGTAGTTTCTCTCCAAAAAAATCTCCAGCTGCAGGTCTCTTTCTGCCATGCTCTTGATTTCACAGCTTTCTACACGGAAGATTGACCATTCACACCTAAGACAATAATAGTTCCCCTTCTGGATAAGTCGGGAGCACCTTTAGGAGCAGCTTACTATCTAAAAAAGAGGATCTGTCTACACAATTACACAATCACAAATCAATAAACACTGCCCTCTAAGAGGGGTAGGGAATTAATTCTACTCCAGCCATAAATATCTCCTATGTCGTTCAACAGAAAAGCACCATGAAGTCAGGCCAAATAGGTCACTTTACATCAAAAAGCAGGACGACTCACTTTCGTGGAGAAAAGTCAAACCAAGAGCAGGTATTTGTTTGGATCCCAGTATTCTTCCCTGTGTGTCTTGTTCGCTTCCATTTGGAGGGTGAATGATCCAAAAATTAGAAAAGAAGAAAACAACTTTCATCACATTGGCCATTTTATTCCACCACGCTGACCTGAGGGAATCAGCAGATGCTAAGAATCATCAAGTGGAATGACATTTAGAGGTTTTCTGGTTCATTCCCCTGCCTACAGACAGTCAGTCTGTGGCTAGGACATCTGGACCAGAAGATGTTCTGTGTTTAAAGACCTCTGGGAAAGGAGAGCCCACAGTTTCAGTTCTGTCTGAACTGTATAATAATTCTTATTTATATAAGAACACAGGGGCCTGCTATGCCTGTGGCTGGGACTTTGTAGATAATAAAGAGCTTTATTAGCCATTATCTCATTTAACCTTCTGAGCAACACTGTGAATCAAGTAGAACAATTCCTGCCTCTCTCCCTTTTTAGAGTTGAGGAAAATGAGTCTCAGAGCATTAAATGACTACCCCAAAGTCACAAAACTACTAGGGGATAGAGCTGGAAAATACCTAGCATTCAGCTCTCCTAACCCCAAATCCAGTGTACTTCGTTCAGCACTGTACTATCCCAAGAGTCCTATAATATAAAATGATAATGACATAAGACAAATACAGAGTATGGATAACAACTCTGTCAAGAGACCATCTGGATTAATTTCATTTTAGGCTTTTTACGTAATGAATATATTGTTCAAATATTAGTTTACTCAGCAATGTTCTCTCCTTTAGGCTAAACTCATCCTAGTTCCATTAAATTTTCTTCACAAGTCCTAATTTCAGATCCTTCTTGAAAGTTCTTTTCTGAGCTGCTTCTAAGATTCTGCTTCCTAGTAACAGAATTCTAGTAAAAGCAATTATGTTTCCTTAGCAAAATTGGACGATTCCCTTCTATTTCTTCTGTCATCTTCTCAAACAAAGAAGTTATTAAATACTAGGAGTGATTATAAATTGGCTTGATTTGAGCTCTCTAAAAATCAATCTCAATGTATTACCTTTTGTCCCCACACACAGACACTGCCAGCTGCCCTCCATGTCATGGAGCCTCCCTAAGAGGCCCATCTCCGAGGGGAAGGTACTGGCCGGGAGGGTTTCCCAGGGAAACTGGAGAGTATATATCTTCAACCATTCATCAACTTTTATTGAGGTCGTACTTTGTATCAGATATAACTTTTTCCTCTTCAACAGTCTGACTTTAAGTGACAATTAATCTAGCTAAAATTTTAAATGAATTATGGTCCCCTAACTAAATCCTCATATATAAGAACTCAGGAATCCCAAGTAACAGACTAGAGGGAAAAAATCTGAACATAAAGTTTAATGTGAATACTTCAGATCAGAAAGTCTCTTGATTGACCTAATGACAGACCATGTCAGCACCTGGCCTTCTGAAGCTATTTAATGTAGAATATTTACAGGAAAGGGGGAGGGGGAATTCTTAGGCTTCTACCCTGAAAGAGTTCATCTCTCTTATGAGACTCAGACAACTAGCAGGAAGCAACCTGAGGATGGTGCCATGAGAAAGATGCAGAGTTCTTCTGCCTTGGGTATAATGGGTTCCATATTAAATATGCAAATTTCATATCTGCATGAGGCTGTCCTTTAGCTGCCATGATTTTAGCTGAAAAAAAATACCAAGGATCTGCCCTGGCTGGTGGCACAGTGAATAAGGCACCAGCCTACAAACCCAAAGGTCGCTGGTTCGATCCCCAGCCAGGGCACATAACCAGGTTGCAAGCCAGGTCTCCAGCCAGGTCCATGGCTGGAGGCAGGTGAAAGGCAACTATACATTGATGTCTCTCTCCCTCTCTCCCTAAAAATAATAAATAAAATATTTTTAAAAAATATCAAGGATCCTATGAACCAAGATCCTATGAACAAAGAAATGGATATTATTCCCCATCACTGTGGGATAAATTTTTACTTTGCCTTTACCCCCCATTAAATTCTTTATCAAAGAAAACCATTGGCATCTAGCTGCATGCCTTTTGAGAGGTGTCATTTAATATTAGCCAAACAGATTGGTTATGAAAATACTCAATTAACTCCCAGGTACTAAGACTTTAAAAATAACTCATACCCATGCTGAAACAGACCACATTCTGATAGTTCATGTCCAGATTTAGAACTTGGCTAGTGTGAAAAGTCCTGAGGGCTAAACTGACCACCACCTGACCCACCACAATCTCTCTCTGATGATAACTGGAAGCACCACATTTATTTTGGAATATGGACAGATATGGCAAGAGGAACTTTGGGGAAAACCTTAACTCTAAAAATTCTATAACAAAACTTCTTACTCATACACTCAACAACAAAGTGTGAAAGACCTGTTTTCTGGAACTAAAAGGCCATTACCCCATTTACTCAGCAAACTCCAGACATCTGAGTATTTAACTTCTATACTGCTGATTTTGGTTGGCACCCGGAGTTTTTGAACTCTGGTCGACCAGATGTACTCCCTGCAGGTTTCCATTATCTCCATTTGTCTGGGATAATTTAAATCAACTTGTTTTTTAAATGAACCACTCTATGAAAGTTCTGCACTTATTAAAAGATGACTTTATACAGGAAAAAAGTGGAAGTACTCTTAGAGATCAAGATGTTTCTTCTATAACTTCCCTGACAGAAAGCCTGCCAGCTTCTGTTTGATGAGGCTGCTCATTTCATGAAGGGGCCCCTCTAGGACTAGATGGCTCTGATCTGATGTAGGAAGGATCCTCATTACATGTGGCCAAAGGGTGTTTCCTTCCCATTTCTTCCCTGGCTCTAAAAAAATAAGCAGAGTAAATCTATACCTTCTTTATAACAACTTTTCAATATGTCTCCCCTTAGAATTCCAGTCTCCAAGCTAAACACTCAGCTCTTTCAACCATTCTTCAGGTAGCCTAGTTTAGAGATTGCTCGCTATCCTTCTTGCCTTGGAATCCATTGAGTTTTAGAACCTTATTTCATATGATTAATAGTTAAATTTTATTACTTCAGACAAGCTTAGTTTTAGAGGTCCAAGAAGTAGGAAATAGGAACATTTTGTTATTACAGTTTACCTCATCAACACAGAATATGATATTGTTTAAATCTTTGCCAAATTCATAATGAAAAATAGCACTTATTTAATTTGTATTATTTGAGCATTAATGAGGTTGAAGTATGGTTGCTATGAGTTTTCTATGTCCTTTGCTTATCTTTCTACTGGGTTATTATCTATTTTTATTAATGATTTGTAAGTCTTTTCTAATATAAGGCAATCTCCCCTTTGTTATCTGTGTGTCAAAATATCCAGTATTATATTTGCTATTTTCCAGCTATTTCATTTTGGGGATATTACCTTTACATACAGAAGCATTCCCTTTTTATTAGTTAAATCTATTATATTTTGCTTTGTGACTTCCTCCAGTCCATTTATATTTTTCCACTTATATTTTTATGTATTTATATTTCTGAAATAAGATAAATACCAATCTTTATTGTCTTCCTTGTTTCTTTCCAGTTTTGTTTTTATATCAGCTTCTTAAATGCCTTTGGAATTTGTTTTGAAGTCCTGTAAGTGGTAAAGAACATCGATAGGTGTGCCCCTCAAGCTGAGAGTGTGTGAAGAAAACTGTTAACACATGCAGGGCTTCAGGTGCTGGTTAAAAATGTCATTTTTAAAAAGTAAGGGTTTGAGGTGGTGCCCCTTACCTAGAGGAAAAGGCCCAACTGGTGCAGACACAGCCACATCATCTGCAGCCCTTGTGAAAGGCCACTCAGAGCCCCTGAGGAGGCACAGTGCGCTGCAGAGGCTGGGGCGGTAAGCGGTAGCATGGGTGTCAGAGCTGCCCGGAGTGAGCAGGGAGGTGGTGTGGACTCTAACCAGCAACTCCAGTGCAGAAAGTCTGAAATAGATGCTCTAAAAGTAGAAGTGTAACTGTATATGAGACTATCTATTTATAAGAATACTTATACATAAGGCTCTGAGTCAGTCTATGGCGGGGAAAAGTAAATACATATAGAGAAAAATGGGTCTTGCAAATCTTTAGTTCATGAAAGCTTCCTCACTGAAACTTAGAGTTTAGATTCTTGTAACTCTTGTTAAAAGAACCCTGTACTCATTTGAGGGTATTTGTGGCTGAGAAGGAGATGTTATAACAAATGTATATAATTGCCTATAAATCTATAAAATATAGTAAGGGCGATATGTTTAACCCCTTAGTTCCTCTTGCCTTAGTTCCTCTTGCCTCAAGAGCTTGACATACTCTTGTCTGCAGGGAACTCTCTGTGACACAGCTTAAGAGAAACTGACCTGATGTTATAGAACTTGCACTTCAAGACAAGGACAAAGTTTTTCCCTTCGGTGCAGAAGAAATGTCTGAGTTCATTATCTATGTGAAGGCTTCTGATTTTCCTCTTAATCCATCTTGTAAAGCACTACACACTTCCCTGGTACTCATTGAGGGGCAAGCTCATCTCGCTAGTGTACATGATACAGGAGAAACATTAAAGAAAGCAATTCTGTTGAAATAACAAAAATGCTCATTTCAGGCTATTCAACCAAATCAGAAGTTCACATCTTCCTTTTAGGTTAAAAAATGTGACTTCCTGACATGGTACTCTGAAACAGTACAAAATAAATGAATTCAGAATAGCATGGTTAGCAGGCTGCCTTACTCCCCTCCACCCCTAACTGCAAACATAGTCCCACTCTTTCCTCTACCCCTTGTGCTCAGTCACGCCTGCACTTTGAATCACTGGGGAGTTTTAAAAGCCCCAATACCCACGCCTCACCCTAGACCAATTAAACCAAAATCTCTGGGCTTAGACCCAGGCAAGAGTATTTTTAAAGCTCCCCCGGTGATTCAAATATGTGGCCAAGGTGGGGAACCATTGTCCCTCTAGAAAATTTTGACACAAGATCCCTGTTCATTTGCATCTTTGATTTCACCCAGATTCTGTTCTTCATTCAGTTACTAAGCCATTTTGCTAAAGATGTGACCATGCCATGAGCCCCCCGCCCCCACCCCACGAGTTCTTTGTGACCAAGTGTAGGCGTCTCCAAAGGTTCTCTTGTTTAACTCCCCAGTTAGTAATGAACAGATCACTGTGCAGATTAGGGTATTATAAAATGCTTTTATATTTCACAATGACTTTACAACTATCTATCTGTCTATCTTAAACCAAGATGTTCAGGAATCCACTGTCTGAGAGTTTGTCATTTGTTTTTGGCTATAGAATATTTTTTTTCCAGCTTATTCCTAGCAGCTGGAACCTCTGCATAGCTGCCCATTGAGCCTGCAGTCTCCCCTCCCCACCTCCACCTTTTGGGGACCCTGTTGCAGAGATTTCCATTCTGTTCCAGGTGACTCAGATGAAACACACCAAAGCAAAGCTAACATGTTTTGAGAGGTGGAAGGGAACATGTAGGCAATTCTGGTGCACTGAAAAGAAGTGGCCCCTGGCTGCTCCTTTCTCCACAGCCTCTAGAAGCTGTGCTTTGGGTGATGGGCAAACATAAGACCCTGCGAACTGAACGGTCCTAATGCCCTTTGTCCCTATAGCAGGGCCAGGATGTGGTTTCTCCAGACCAGGGGCTGGAGTGCCAAACCGCATACCAGCTGCCAAATGCCAGTAGCCACTTAGCAGACTCCCTCTTTCCTGCTCATCTTCACTAGAATGATTCAGAGTCACCACACGTTTGCACTTTGACATCTGTGAACCCTGGAACAGAAACTGTACCACTTGGGACAGTTTATTTTTTCTTATTGAGGGTACATCAGTGCTCCTGATGTTATAGTGAACACTGCCAAAATCCAACAAAACTGAGATATTTATCCCTTTGATTTAACATATTTGATAGGTATCCAGGGAGCCATGGTTTTACAGTAATGGAACTGACTTTGGGCCTGGCTTATGGACTCTTCTCATACTATTACATTTGGAAAAACCTATCTATGCACATGTGTGCCTGCGTACACACACACACACACACACACACACACACACCCCTGCCCTCTTGTTCTGACTGTTCATCTCACCTTCATACTGCCTGAGAAGGGATGCACCTGACCCCGCCCTGACCCCTGTCTGCCTCTTCCAGCTTCCCGCAGTTAGGGCTAGAAACCTGGTTCCCCCCACCAAGGATCCTTTACATGAGTGTAAATATAGAGAGTGGCAGTGTAAGGAAGGGAGGGATGGATTGTGACCTGGGAATCTGGGAAATCCAAGGTGCTGAAGGCCATTGAGCAGGAGGAGCCATGTATACGTAATGCTGGAGGGAAGGCGAGCTTAGTAAAGGTTTGAGAAAACAAAAATTCAAAGGTCATTTTGTTTGGGGGTGTGGCACACCATCTCACATGACTGGGATATAGGGTGTTTTGTGGGATGAAGGAAAAGGCCACACAAATACACAAGGTCTGTCCCAAAAGTATCAGCCTTGCAAACTTTTAATTATATTGACATTGGCTCAATACTTTCAGGACAAACCTTGTATTAGTGCCAGAATTCAAAAGGCCTGGAAATCCCAGCCAAGAAGTTGATTTTCCTCTGTTTCTCTCCTTGTGTAATGTGTTAATTACAGTGTGTCTGACCACACATTTGCATGTTTCTGTGTTTTCTGCCTTAGTGGGTAAGGACTACATCTGTTATAATTAAATCTGCGCAACATAAAGAACAGTAGGAATATGAGTAATGCCTTTTACACACTGTTTGTGAATGTCGGTGGTCATGGCCCTGAGTCTTTACAATGGGAAGGGAAAAGAGTAAACCACATATCAAGCCTCCATGAGTTTTACAGCTGGTTCCCATTGTGTCCTGTGGTATGAGTGTGATATGCCTATGACATGGAACTTTCAGATGGTCACAGAATCAAATTTTCTTCCCAAACTGCCCCCAGATGATTCCCTCCTCTGGTGGGAGTTAATATCAGCATAAGTTCAGGTTCCTTAGCTGGACCCTCATCTTGTTTGCCAAATGTGCAAAGTTATTTTAAGCCATTAGAAACACATGGTAGAATTTAATTATGATTTGGACAATTACTACACAGACTTGGATAGAACAGAGCTCAAATCAGGACCCCCCTTCCAAACCAAACTACGAATAGGAAGAGCCTAAAAGCCTACGTTCCTAACAACTGGCCTATAAAATCCCCCAGCTCTGCTTATAGAAAGGAGTCCCAGTGTTTCCTCTGTGATACAGAAGCTCAATCCATACTCCTCATTGTGTCCATATGCCCTCAAAGAGCAGGATGAAGGGCAGATGATCTCATCCGCCTCCCAGTATCTCAGTGGCCAGGGACTTCGTGTATGATGTGAGCTTTTAGAGGGATAAGGGGAACAGAAAGCTTTCATCTCCAGTTTTTCTCTTTCAGTCTCTTCTCTTTTTTTAACAACAGAGGAAGGGGTTGGAGTATCTAACCAGCCACATGAGAAGTTGAGTAGAGCTTGACAAGCCTTAATTTGAACTATTATCATAGGCAAGAAGGCATTGAACCACGTGGGGCTGAAAATTAAGAAATGAAAATAATTCTGTTTAGCAGGGCAGATGACTCCTGCGCATGGATGAACTAAAGCTGAGAAGGGTGCATGCTAAAAGAGGGGGCAGGGAATGGGCCTTTCTCCCAGCTGGGGCTCCCAGATAAGGCCCCATGGAGGAGGCCACATCCGATGGACCGGAAGGGAGAGCATGCTTTTTGACAGATTCTACAAGATTCCAGGCAGGGCAAAAATCGCACCAGAGAAAAACTGCAGGGCACACTTGGGAGGAAGTAACCCTCCCCGTGACCCTTGCGGAGTAGGAGCACCCGGAAAAGGTCACAACACAGCCTTTGCTCCAGCTGGGAGTGCAGGACCAGGGACACTGGGTTGCGGTGGCCACTCCTGAGCAGCCCTCTCAGCGGAGTCGCCATCACTCATGGCTATTTCAAAGGAACTTCCTCTCTAAGCGACCCCAGATGCACAGCCCTCCCAGAGCGGGGGAGGGGAGCCATCCCCAAACCTGGCCGCGCTCCCCCCCACCCCCACCCCCACGCTAACCTGCCCCTGACCTGGAAAAGGGCAGGGCAGCTGCGCATACCAGCTTTCTAACTCAGCAGGGGGCCTGGGGGGATACTCGGGCGTGGGGCCCAGTAAAACGCACACAGGTGCGCAGCTGGCGAGTGGGTGGGGGCGCCTGGGACCGAGAGCCGGGCGCCCAGTGCGCAGGCGGCGCCAGCCCCGCACCTGCACGGACCCCTCTCCGCACGCTGGCCCAAAATCCTGCACCCCCAACAGAAATCACCCCGGCTTTGCAGATTTCCCCAATCCAGGTGGACCCCGGCCAAGTAAACCAAAGGATGTTTTTGTCGGGATTTGGTGGATCCTGTGGTTTGTTCCCCAGGAGACCAAGCGCAGGGCTCACCTCCCAGCCTTCCCGGGATGGGCAGCGGTAGGTCTGTGGGGGCGGGATGACCCACGCGCTCGGGCTTCTAGGGAGCCGCCACCGAGTCAAGCTCTAGGGCACTGGCACCCTAGTGTAGAACAAGAGTGACCTCTAGTGGCTCATGGCAGGCACACGCGAATAACGTCGGAACTAGGACGTGTGCGGGTGTTGGGGAGCAAAGGAAGCCTTAGCCGCCTGCCTAATCCCCCCCAGGACACTCATTCCCCCCAGCGCCCGTCACACACACTCAGGCTCTTATTCACTCTCTTTTCTCTCCTCTCCCCCACTTTTTTCTTCTCTCCCTCTCCCCCACTTCTTCTCTCCCTCCTTCTCCCTTATCATTTAACAGCCTGGAAGTTGAGACTGGAGAGGGCATACCTAGGCCTGCATACGTCATGTTGAGAGTCTGGCCTAAAACTCCAATCTCTGGCTTCCAGCCCAGTGTCTTTTCTGCTACCAACATATTTGTATCCAGTCTTTTATGGAGAACCTGCTTTGTGAGCTGGTGGGCAGGAGGGGTAGGATGAGTAGGACAGAATCCTAGTCTTCCTGTCTAGTAGAGAGACTGACAAACAGTCAGCCATCCTAATTCAGTGTGATGAGCGCTGAGGCCCACGGAGCACTGGGCAATATGGGAGCACTTCAGAGGCAGCCTGACCTGAAGGACAAGGTGGGAAAGGGTATGGAGAAGGTTTTACACAGAGGGAGCATGTACAAAACCCCTAAGATTAGAGAGACTGTGCGGTTGGAGAAGCTGCAGGAGATGGTGCGTGGCGGGTGATGGGGGGCTGCAACGGGCAGGGGCTACAGTGAGCCTCCAAGGGGCTGGAGCAGTATGTAAGAGGCCTTGCTTATGGGTCCTGCAAGGACATTTTGGACAAGGTTCGAAGGTGGGTGAATGTCATGACTGGATTTCTATTTGTGCGTGATCAGCCTGAATTTGAGATTAAGCTCTGCTTCGAGCTAGGTGGTAGGTTGTGGGCCACCTACCTGAAAAACGTCCAAGCCAGAAGGAATGTTAGAGTTCATCTAGTCTGTCTTACAGGTTGAGAAACCCAACCTCAGAGAAGGTAAATCACTTTCTCAAAGTGGGTGAGGCAGAACTGGTTACCTCTAAGTCCTTTCATCTTCTACTTAATGCCCCAGATATGCCAGCCTGAACCAGACACTGGGTCCCCAGGCTTCTCCCAATAACACCCAGGTTTCCCCTGTCTCTGCCGCTACAGAAGTCCACCCAGAGTCCAGCAAATTATCTTTTAGACTGCCAAAGGGCATGCTCACTAGACTTGCTTTTGAGACCTCAGTACAGTTTAAAGCTCGCTTCCGTGTCCATTGCTAGCAAGAACCATGGAAAGACATGAAGTCCAGAGATTGTAGACAAGAGTCGGGGGGCGGGGGGATGACCAGGCCAAGAGGCTCCCTTAGAGACCTGGGAATCAGAGAGCTTGACTCCAAATTGAGACATTGAATCTCATTTCAAATAGCATGCAAAATAAAACAACTTAAGGAATTGTGAAGTTACTCAGGCTTAGTAAAAACAGATGGTGATAAAACCCAGTTGTTCTAATATTTGGATAATTTAAATGCCCTCAACAGCTAGGGAATTAAGAGAAATAGTTCAACATAGGCTGGATCATTTAGTGTTTGGTTTGAAAAGCCATGGGCAGTAAGAAGGCCCCAGAATATGATGAAAATATGATAAGTGTGGTTTTTCAAAGAAAGAAACATGATCCTGTTGAGTGCCATCTGGAACTGAAGAAAAATATGAAATAGTAGAAAGAGGTGTCAGGAGGCCTGAATTTGAGACTTAGCTTAGCTACCCATTAGCTCCATAACCTTGCCCAGACCATTTAACCTCTCTGACCTCGTCACAATAGTAATTGCAATTGTAAAGTTACAATAATAATAATAATAGTAATAATAATAATAATAATACTTGCCCTATGTACTTCACAGGGCTCTAGCAATCACAAGGAAGGCCAGATAAAACTATGGTAAAAAGTAAAAGGCAGCCGTGCAATCTCAGCCTTACCATTTACTGGCTAGTGGCTTAGGTGAGTTTTAGAACCCTCTAAACCTAGATTTTCTCTTCTGCAATATAGGGATGCTAACACCTGCCTCAGTTGGTAATTGTAAGAACAAATGCAACAGTCCAAGTGAAGCATAGCATGATGCCTTTTGCGTGGACAGTGCTCAATAATCAGTGATTTTTATTATAAAAATTTTATACAAAAATAATGCAAGTGTGAATATGAGTTAACTCATGTAGCAAACTATGTCCATCTGTACATTAACATATTGTTGACCAGCCATTTTACAGCAAAAGCTAATGCAAGTGCAAACACTAGTTAACTTGTTATCGGTCCATAGTGTCTGGGCTTGAAGACATGAGTTTTTCCGTGACAGGTCAACAATGTGTTTAACATGATGATGTTTGCAAAGTTGCAAACTGATCCATGCATAAAAAGTGAAATATTGTAATATTTAACATGATATGATATCACTGGTTAACAGGATGAATATTAGAAGAAAAATGTAAGGAAAAATAGAATGGAAGTGGTTAAGCACATGGGCCATTTTTATAATGAAGAGACTTTGTAGATCAGGACATATGAGGCCTCCCAAAATTAACCCTCATTGGCTGAACTAAAAGATGGTCATATAGATCTTTTATAAGGATGAAAAACACTAGCAAGGATCAATGGCTTTGCTTCAGGTCGGGATGAAGTTACCTGGTGAGTAACTTAGACACAGACTTATCTAACATCTCCAGGGCACTGAGAGCCAGAGTAATTGGTACTTCAACAAAGAGATTTTCACCCGGTGCACTGCAAGAATTTTTAAAACATGTGCTCCCTGACTATTTAGTCAGGGGCACTGACCTTTTTTTCCCTTAGATTGCCAAATTTAAAAATGTGGGAGAGGGGATGGGGTGGGTGGGGCTGCGGAGAGCATTGGGGGGAAAATGGGACAAATGTAATACAACAACAATAACTTAATTTTTAAAAAATGACAAAAGCCAACAAAACAATAGTCATCTGGTGTGAATGAATCAAAATTACACCCATATTTTTTGTCAGTGGCAAAAAGGGTTATTTTTTGGTGTACTACAGAATTTTAGTAATTAGCTCATTTGTGCCATTAGGTGAAAAAGGTTGAAAATCACTATTAATGAAATCTGTGAAGACACTCGGCCAGCCTTCAGGGAGCCCCTAGAAAGGAGAAACAACCCACAAAGACTAAAAATAATGCAAAAAAGCCTCATAAATTCATTCACTTGTTCAGAAAATATTTTGTCCCTACTCTGCACCAAGCATTTTGTTAGGCACCAAAGACTTAAGGATAAAAGGCATGGTCCCTTTTCACACCAAGTTTATCATCCAGTGAGGGATAGAGCAAGTAAACCACAATTCAGGTGGTCATAAAGTTGGGATACAAGAGAGCCCAGAGGTAGGGCCCCTGAGGCAGGGGCCAGAGAAGGTTCCTGAGAGGGAGTGACCCTGAGCAAGCTCTATGACTACCCAAGCAGTTAATGCAACAGAGAGTGTCCCTGTCAACAACTGCAAGCCATTTCATTGGGTCCTGCTGAGGCAAAGAGTGCAGGACTTTTGGAAAGTAGGAAGCTTCCTTTGTAACGTCAACATTATAGTAACTGTCCTTTCAAAAACTCTTGTTTGATGCCTTCCCTCATCTTCCCAAAAAAATCCTGTTGGGAATTTCATTACAGTTTTAAATCAACTTGTGTCTTATTAATTCCAACAGCGTCTACTGGCATTCACATTTGAAAAATATGTGCTAGACTTCTAAATGAACTTGTATATTTTAATCCCAACAGTGTCTACTGACATTTTCATTTGAGAAATATTATCCCATCTATGTGCAAGACTTGCTAGTTTTTCACTGCAAAACAATCTTTGTTCGTGCATATATTGGGGAAGTTGGTGCAGCAACTGCCAACTCATCCACACACACACCCAGAGGTCTGTGGGCCATAGTTAGTTAGCTTTGGAGTAAGGGTGCTGGCATGACCTGAGGACAGAGAGGGAGCTGAAGCTAGGCTTCATTGTCCAGATACAAACGGAAGGGGTGGGGGGTTACTGGAGAGTTGGAAACAATGAAAGCAACACATCACTAGGTCAACAATGGGCAAGTGTGGGGACAGGGACTGAACTAAAAGAATAGCAGTCAATGGAGAATAAGGAGCAGAACTGAAAAATGTTAAAGAGCAGAAATTAGATTTAGGGACCCTAGATATAGGAACTGGGAGAGAAATATCAGGGGACTCCCAGCTTGCTGGCTTAGGTAATTGGACAGATGGTGGTACCAGCACAAAGACAAAAGGCAAGAGAAAAGGACAGGGTTTGAGTAGATTTTTACCTTAGACATGGTGACTTTGAGGCTGCTGTGGGACAGCTAAGTAGAGACATATAAATTGGAAGGATCCAAGAACAAGGACTAGGAACCCCAACATCTGAGAAGCAGGTAGAAGAGAACAGTCCCCTGAAAAGGAAGTGAAGGATGAAAACAGAGAGAAAGAGAGAGAGAGAGAGAGAGAGAGAGAGAACAAGAACATCGGAGCCAAGGGAAGAGAAGGCAGGGAGCCGTGAAAGCTTGTCAGTGCCACAGAGAAGTCAAGTATAAGGGCCAAAAAGTTTATGTACCCATATCGCAATGAAAAGAATAACAAAAATACCATTTTCCACTTACATGTCTCATTATGCTTTCAAAGCACTTAACATATTTTTATTTCACCACATTCACACTACAGCCTATATAGCCTTCTTACAGATGCAAAAACTGCGGGAAGTGATGTGAAGAGATTTGCCATGGCCATCCTGTGAATTAGAGTCTGGCTCCTGGAATTAGAGATTCATCTGGAACCTTGACCATACTCCCTTGTTCTACCTACTCCAAACTAGCATTTTAACCAACAAATGAGGAGGCCAGAATGAGGTCTGTTCTACAGTAACCACCCATTATTAGTATAGAAATTAAAGCCTTACCTAATGCACTTGGTTTTGCATTGCCTAGAAGCCAAAGACGCCAGGACTCTTATCACCTATAAGAGCAATACATGATTCCCCTAGGCGAGGGTGTGCGCTTAATGCTGCATGTGAGAGGGGCGTCGAAGGTCTTCAGGGAGAGTGATGTGCATTTGAGTATGCTTTGAAAGATTAATGAGTATTATTGAACTTGTATTTGACGGTGCTGAATAGTCACGCCACCTGAAATAAAATAATGGAAACACACTGTGGAGACTTGTCTGGGTTTTGGGGTTATTTGGTTGTTTTGTTTGGTTTTGTTTCTGTTTGTTTGCAACAGAAGCACCTCTGTTTAGCGTGCCTCCCATTCCAATGAGTGGCCTGTTTTCACCAGAGAGAATCACTCAAATGGGGAGCAAGAACTCTGGGCATATTTGCTGAGGTCAGCACCTACCCTCAACTCTCCTTCTCCCACCCAACACCTTCTCGAGATAGGCCTGGCTGTCTGCACAGGAGTCTCCTCCTCGCTCCTTCATTCCTTAGCCATACCAGCGAGAAGAGGGGGGCTGCCCCTCTGGCCTGTCAGATCTGGACTGGGTCCCAACCTATTCATGTGGAGCCAGGCCTGGACCTGCTTCTCCGCCTCACTCTCCTTTGGGAGCAATTTGCAACACACTTATCCCTGGAAACTCCCTGCTCTGTTGGGCACGGGTTTGATTAGCTCTCTCTAAACCTGGCTGTCATTCACAGCACAGAAGGAACACTAAACAAAGACCTTTACATCAATTCCTAACATTTTACTCTCCTTACAGCTCAGATGATATCACCGCAATGTTACCACGGGGAAGCTTGGGCAAGTCCCAGAATTCTACAGTCATCACGATGCGATGCGGGTTTTCTGAGGGCAGCCCACAGCCGTGGCTCCAGCTGGTGGCCCCGTTCTGGCCTTTTCTGCTGCCCCATAGCACTGAGGTTCAGCCTGGGTGCCTGGCTGTTCTAGTCAGCAGCCGCTGGGAGTAGTCTGGATTCAGTGCCCCAGGCCAGGGGTGGGTGATCCTTTTCCCTTTGCTCCCCAAGCACTCTGCGGGTGAATTAGGGTCACGGGTGCCTACTTTTATCACCTTATACTCCATTGTGCCACTAAAACTGCAGACATTCATTAAGTATTAGATATGAAAACACATTCTTAGATTAGAAAAAGAATTGTTAGCTCTATCTCTGTCCTTGGGAACAATCCTGTACAAGTAATATGATGTCAATTCTCTAAGCCGTCAAATTAATGAATGAAACTTTTGACTTAAATGGGAAATTTTGGAAATCATTTTAAGCCTGTGCATCATTCCACAGGTCTCACTAAAGTGCTATTGTAATTTATTTTAAAGATTTTATTCAATATTTTCAGAGAGAAGGGCAGGGAGGGAGGAAGAAAGGGAGGGAGAGATTAATGTATGGTTGCCTTTCACCTGCCTCCAGCTATGGACCTGGCTGGAGACCTGGCTTGCAACCTGGTTATGTGCTGTGGCTGGGGAATCAAACCAGTGACCTTTGGGTTCGCAGGCTGGCACCTATCCACTGCTGATTTTAAAAGATATAAGCATGAGACATTTTTCAGCTTCTGCATCCCAGAAACTTGTCGCCTGTCTAAATGATGTATCTGTGGAACTAGATGACATGTTCAAATCTGGGACCCCAAGCTGTATGAACTTGGGCAAGTCACTTATCCACTGCAGGTAGCCTGGCAATGATGACAGTTGCTGAGGTGTTTGAATGTGTCATTAAAACTCCACCCTGCTGTCTTTCCTCACCACAGGTCAGTGCAGCTGAACGGCCAGCCCTTAGTGATGGTGGACGATGGGACCCTCCCTGAATTGAAGCCCCGCCCCCTGCGGGCCGGCCGGACATTGGTCATCCCACCAGTCACCATGGGCTTTTATGTGGTCAAGAATGTCAATGCCTTGGCCTGCCGCTACCGATAAGCCACCATCACACTCACACAGTGCCAGCGGGCCTGCTGGACTGCCTTCTACTCTTCTGCCCTGATAGTATCCTTATTTTTCAGACATCTTAGCAACAAACCAGTCTCTGCTGCCCCATCCTGCTGGAATCAACACAGACTTGCTTTCCCAAGATAGCATGAGCTTAGCCTAGGTAGGTCTCATCCACCCCAAAGGAAGATGTGGATATCATCTGTACCTATATCAGGATGACAGTATGTGCGTAGAGCTGTATGTATCCTTGTACATGTACCATGGCACCAAGCTGAAGCACACTCCCTGGAGCGACTCCCCCTGACCCAGGTCACATGGCAGGAGGACTGTGGACCTTCACCGGTGGCCACTGCCCTCAGCAGAAGATGAGCAAAGGAAGAAGCCCGGTGGACCTTGAGAGTCCCATCTTCCTCCAGCTCCCTTCTGTTGTCTGTTCCCTGCTGTTACCCTGGGTTTCCTATCAGCTCCCTTCCCAGAAGGGAGCAAGTGGGTGAGTTAGCACTGGCCTGCTGGGTGAGCTGTTCATGTCATTTCCTGGCTGATGCATGAATGTGTGTGCATCTGGGATTCTGACAGAGGCATCCATCATCGGCTAGTCCTCTGGGAGGCGGGTGCCTCAAAAGTAAAATTGTAATCATAGTCCAGATTTTATAAGAAGATTCTATTCCTCAGTGAACCCAGTTTCCCAGATGGAATGGGAGTCAGGTAACAACATTCACTGAGTGGAAAGCAATGTATTAGGCACCACGAAAGGCCATCGCCATCCATCATGGGGCTGTGAGGGAGAGGGTTTTGTACCCAGAGAAAGCACACCAAACCGCCACCACACACACACTACACACAGCGGCAACAACAGATGAGCGGAACGAATAATTAGACCTGCCTCAGATTTGAAAGAGTGTTTATTAAAGGCAAGTCCTTAATGATTTGGTTGACCAAAACCATTAAAAAAATAAAACAGGCATATATCAAAGGTCCTTACCATAAGGCACAGCTGACTATAATGTTCCTGCCTCATCACAAAACCTAATCTGGTCATTGAAGACACCAGGTCCATCTTGTCCCACGCCGGCTTGTTTGAGTGGCAAACAAAATGTTCAGTGAGCCCCTCTGGGAAGGTGGCCTCAGCAGGCGGGCCTGATGGGGACGCTGGAACAGGGTGGGAAGCTGCAGCTGGGCGCGGGCAAGAGCAGGGGCTGAAACTCACCAGGAGGACCTTCCGGGTGGACTGGGGGGTCTCTGCAAACAATCTGCACCTGAAATGTCTTTCTGTGGATGTGATTTTCTTTCTCAGGATCAATGACATGAATGATGCTTTTGAAAAGGAGGAGACAGTTGACAGTGTCACAGGGTTCCGACTCAAGGAGTGATGGAATTTCTGCTGCTGTGAGGACAGGACAAGAATGGAGGGGAGGACAGGATTGCTGAGGCCAGTCCAGGGAGACGGCCCACGGTGCCCGAGTAGTTGAGTAAGGACCAGGGCCTGGTCTGCAAAGTGAGGTAAGGTGAGAGGCAGGAGGAAAATTAAACAGGAAAGGAGGTAGAGGGTTCTTAGCTTGCAGAAATGGGAGTTGAGGAGAGAGAAGCTGACAGGCTCATTTTATGTTTAAGGAAGAGAGTGGACACCGTTTTGACAGGCTTATTATTCATCCAGAAGGAACAGCACACAGGAGGTGCAGCAAGAAAGGGGAGACCAGGGGCTGGCTGGGCACAGCCGGTGGGGGGCGAGGCCTGGACCCAGGGAGAGTGGGGAGCAAGCAGACCTGGCACGCAGCCAAGGCTCCTCAGTGGGTCCCCCTCTCCCAAAGCAGGGACCTCCCACTAACGCTCAGCCCTGAAAGGGGTGGAAAGAGAAAGGACCGGAAAGAAGTGACAGAGGACAGGCCCAAGGGGAAAAGACAAATGAGAGACCAAGAGGTTGTTTCTCCAAACTTTTAAAATGTTGCAGGCATCAGAATCTCTTCCACATACTGGTGCAGGCATTGCTGTAGGGCCCCTGATAATAACCAGAGCAACTGGGGGTCCCTGCATGCATGACCCCCGCTAGTGTGCTTTACATACACAGTAGCCCCTGTTGTTCCTATAAGGCGCGCAGAGTCCAGAGCTTTCCCAGGGTCACCAGGGCAACAGGTGGCAGAGCTCAGGATGATTGAGAACCTGTTCGCTTAACCAGCACGCTCAGCAGCTGCCCGATTCACAGACGCAACCCTTCACCTCTTCATAGGGCCTGCTAATTCGGTACAGCCCCAACCTCCGGACACACTTTCTGTAGGCGTCGATTCTTCACTAAGCCCCTACATGTGCAGAATATAGGCAGTTCCTGCTGCTTCTGACTTTGTACTAAATGCTGCTCCTAAGAGGTTTGTTCTGATGTTCAGTTAATAAAAAAGGGGAGAAGGAGATCACTGAGATGTATCTTTGGAGTCCTGCGAGTCTAACTTTGCCACTGTCTCATGGAGGAAGCATTTGCATTGCTCAAAGGAAACTGAGAAACTCGGTGTAAAAGACACATCCCGTAACTGTTTTAGTATAGAGCATCTATCCTGGGTTTTTCATTTTGGGTGGGTAATGACTAAATCAGTAGGGATGGCTCCTTATAATTGAGTTCCCTATCATACTTCCCGTCAAAGACAGCCTGTGGCTAAATTCAGCGCAGTCCACATCTTTAGTAGCACAGCGTAGTGGGCTGGGCCCTGGGACCCAAGAGCTCATCCACCAGCCTCCCAGATCTGATTCTTCCTCTTGAAGCAAGTCACAGGCTGAGGTGATCTGGGGCTAAAGAACCACTTTATTTTAAACCAGAGAATGGGCTTCTAAAGTGCTTATTTGAAAGCCTGATAATGTGTAATGAGAAGTCTGCGTCTTTTCTTGAGGTGATCTTCGGCTCCTTCTGCCTCTAGGAATGATTTTCTTTCTCCTTTCTTATCGCAAAGGCTCAGAACAAATTCTCATTGTTATTTGGACAGAGTGTCCCCGTTCTTCCAGTACCCTGAAAAAGCTGCAACTGTGAGATGTTAGCATTATGTCCAGATGGAGAAAAGCTTGAAAATCAGAACCGAGCTACAGTGAGGGACAGGCCAGGTACTCCCAGAACCACAATCCCAGAGGCCCATTTGCCCTCTGCAGCCCCAGCCTCTCCCCAGGCAGATGGGCCCAAGCCCTGCACCTCTGACAGGTTGCAGATTGTTGGTGGAATCTACCTGAGAAGCCGCCCCTGCTCTCTGGGGCCCCCTGAGGTGAGGCAGCCAGGGGAGGGGGGAACCTGCAGGACTGTGAACTGTGAGCTGCCAGGCCCAGCCTCTGCAGGTATGTGCCACCACGTGCATGCCAGGTCCCTGTGTTTGGGATGGATGCACTGCCGGACTCATCTTGGAAATCCACTGAGAGCAGTTTTATTTCTGAAAACAAAAGGGAAGTGTTAAATCTCCATAGAAGCAAAGGCAAACCAGGTGAATAAAAACATTGAAACAGGGAAGGATTTCAAAAACTTGAAATCTCAAGACAGCAACCAAAAATAACAGCGATAGGGCTTGGAGAAGGCAAGGGAGGGGTGGGTGTAAACATTCACGGAGCACGGCTGCGTCTGCTCCCCCTTCACCCCAGCATGGGCACCACCGCCCCAGCCTGGATGCTGCCATTGCACTCCTCTGCTCCCTGACTCTCCAGTTCCACAGCCTCAGCTCTGCCAGCACTCTGTCTTCCACGTGGAGCCCATGGAAATCTGCTGTACCGAGAGGAAATTAAGTTTCAGGTGTAGAAATAGCTATTACAAGGCCCAAACAACTGAAACATTACACCACTGCCTCTCAGTTCCACTAACGGGAATACAAAGGCTTCTGTAACTGCCTTCCTATCTCAGTCCTGGGTCGTATTTGGGGAGGACTGGAGGCCAAGGCCATCCAGATAAGCAGAGTGGCAGGACTGGGACTTGAACTCAAATCTGTTGGATTCCAAAGCCTGCCCTCATTGCATCGCGCTCTCTGCCTCATTGGGCTGGTTATGGCCAACTTGTTCGTATCTCTGTGATGTCCACAGCTAGCTTTCTTAACACCCTGTGTGTTTCCACAGAGAACCCTAGTAGTGTCTTCGCCCAGCACAGCTGACCGCAGGTTTGGGGAAGCCAACTAACAACTCCAACAGGTAATGAGTCAGGCTATGACCAGCCTTGCAGTAGAATTTTAAATCAAAGATCATCTGGGCCCCCCAGTGGCACTCCTGGTCAGCTCCTCTCCCTCCATGTCTTTCTGTAGAACAATTGAAAAGGCCACTCCCACCACCACCACCACCACCCACCTCAGGTGATGAGTCTTGGATTCTAAGTCCCCAAGCTAAGTGGTACAGCCAGTTAGCCCCCACGCATGCAGTGCGTCTGCCAACACTGCTCCTCCTCCTGCCACCACCCAGAGGTTTGGAAGCTTCTCTTGGCCTCCCCAGACTAGATTTTAAAAAATCCACTAATCATTTCCATACGGATAGCGTTTGCAAATATCATTCTCAAACAAGAAAGCCATCAAATGCTTTGACAACTACTTCCTTCCAAACACCAGAGAGAGCAGCTCCTGGGAATCCTGGGAGTATCTGGGAGGAGCTGACCAGGTTCCAACCGACTGGCCCATGAACAATCCCTCTGTCCCGTGCACCCAGCAGAGAAAAGGCCCTTCCTTGCGAGCTGTGTCACTAATATTACTCTTCTAATTACTATTCATGAAAATCTTCTAGGACTCTTTTTCACATTGTAAATGTTATGTAATAAGTTATATTTTTGGAAGAAGCAAAAAGAAACCTTAGTTTTATTCATCTGGAAGTTGCAGGAACACCTCCCAGGGAAAGCATCTTCTCTGTGCAGGGGATTTGAAGAGATATTAATGTTTTCTTCCAGAAAACAAATTATATTAAGGCTTCTAGGAGCCTGATGATTGCAGACAGGTTGGGTTCATGAGGTAGTTTATATATTAAGGTAATGTGTTGTAAGTAATAAAATGTGAATACTCTAACTTTCTGTTCTCAGGGTGTTCTGTGGGGAAAGGGAGGTAACTGTTGTCCATGCTACACCTTGGCTGTAGGACTGATTGCCTGGCGAACTAACGCATGCTGGTTCTCGAGCTCATGGTGCGCTGCCCTCTCCTCCCCTCGCCCCCGCAGCTTTGCCGCAAGTACTCTAAATGGAAATTAAATTTTACTATTCCAGTTAGATGTCATTGTCTGTCTTAGTTAAAGCAACAATTATCTGCGATAACAGGTAAGCCCCAGAGTCTCACTGGCTGAACACAATTTATTTCTTGCTCATAGATCATGTAAAATTCAGTTGGTGGTAATGGGGCTATGGAGCAGCAGTTCTGTTCCATGTGGTCCTTTAGGGATCCACACTGCTGTGCGTTCTTTGCCTTCTTCAGTACATAACCTCTAAGACTGCAATGGGCGTCACCAAGATAGGCCCTATCCTAGGCCACCAGTAGATTAAAAAGGCTTCAAGTCACACTAAGCATATTCTCTGACCAAATAGAGTTAAAACAGAAATCCACAGATACCTGGCAAACCTCCAAACATTTTGAAATTAATAAACAAATTTCTAAATAACCGATGGGACAAAAACATCAAAAGAAAAGTTAGAAAGCATTTTGAACTAATTGAAAATGAAAATACAACATATCAAAGGTGTGTAGGTGCTGATAAAGCAGTAAACTTCATTGTTAGAAGAGAGAAAAGGTTTCAAATCAGGTCAGTTTTCTACCTTAAGAAATTTAATGTGTGTGTGTGTGTGTGTGTGTGTAAAGAAGAGCAAATTAAATCCAAAATAAACACAAGAAAGGAAAAGGAAATACCAGTAGAGAAATTGGCAAAATGAAAACCAATGAAAATTGATGACACCCAAAGCAGCTTGAGAAAAAAATTCCTTAATGTGATTTTTATCTTTCCAAATGCATTGAACAGAATAGAGTCCAAAAATAGATTCACACATATATGATCAATTGATTTGAAATAAGTGTGTCAAAGTAACTCAGTGGAGAAAGGACATTTTTTCAATAAATGGAGCTAGAAAAATTAAATCTCTATATTCAAAATATTGAACCCTTCTCTCACACCATCTACAAGAACAACTTGAAATGGATTATAGAGATAAACGCAAAACCTAAGACTAGAAAGCTTCCGGAAGAAAACACAGGAGAGACTCTTTGTGACCTGTGCATAAGCAAAGATTTTTTTAGACAGTACACAAAAAAAGCACAATGATTTTTATTGTTTGAAAATCACTGTAAAGAAAATGAAAAGACAAAGTCACAGACTGGAAAAAACTGCAAAACAGACATCAGGTAAAAGGTATGCATCCAAAAACATAAAGAAATCATATAAATAATAAGAATCAAGACAATCCAATTTAAAAATGGACAAATGATCTGAATACTTTACCAGAGAAGAGATATAAATGGCATGAAAAGAAGTGCAACATTATTAGTCATTATGAAAATGGAAATTAAAACCACAATGAGATACATAAAAAAAAAAATTACACATCTACTAGAATGGCTAACATTAGAAAAAAATAGTATCAAGTGCTATGAAGGCCACTAAAACTCAATATTGCTAGGGGGGAACATAAAATGGTGGATGCACTTTGGAAAACAGTTTGACAGCTTAGCATAAACTTAAACATACACTTTGCAAACAGCCTAGCCATCCCACTCCTTGGTGTTCACCCAGTGAAATAAAAACCTATGTTGACCTGAAAACCTGGACATAATTACAAATAGATAAATTGGGTTACATCAAAATTGAAAGCATTTGTGCTGCAAATGATAAATGAAAAGACAAAACACAATGGGAGAAAATTTTTGCAAATCATATTCTCTAATAAGGGACTTGTAGCCAGAATGTAAAAAGAACTCCTACAATTCAATAATTCAAGAGAATTAATTTTAAGTGCGCAACAGATTTGAGTGGACATTTCTCCAAAGAAGGTATACCAATGGCTGCACAGCACATGAAAATATGCTGAGTGTCATTAGTCATTAGAGAAATACAAATCAAAATCTCCAGAAACCACTTCATACCCAGGAGGATGTCTAAGTTAAAATAGACAAGCAGTGAAAAATATGGAGAAATTGGGACCCTCATACACTGCTGATGGGAAATGGACTAGTAGGTGGAGTCAACAGCAGCATATCCATTTGATGGAATGTATTCAGCCACCGAAATTCATGCTTATGAAGAGTTTGACACGAGAGAAACACGGTAAGTGGAAATAACAGGATGGAGTGCACAGCCAGAAGATCTCAACTATGGCAGCAGAGGGAGATGCCTGCGGGCGGGAGCTGCAGTGGTGGGAGTTGGAAGGTCTGGGCACTAAGGTGGGCTGCCAGCGCTGGGCACGGAATGGGGGGATGGGGGAACAGGAGGGGAAGTGACGCTGGCTTTGTCAGCAGGTGAGGGAGACATTCATTCTTGGCCCCCGCCTTTGGTGGGGTGGCGGGTGGGGAAGTGCTCAATCTGCAGAATCCCAAACAGTTCCTAGATGCCATTCATCCCCTACTGGGCTGTGTTCAAAGCTCCCAGGAGACTCCAGGGCACCGAGCGGTGACTTAGTCCCTTCCATAGCCTTCATCAGTTCTCCCACCTTCAGCGACTACAAATACACACACAATTTAAGAAAATGTTGCAAATACTTGTTCAAAACAAAGCCCCACATGTGCAACCCCCACCCGCGGCCCCTCTCCACACACTATGGATGGAGAACGCATAAGGAAATGCCAGCGGGGGCAGCTGCGCCCTCCTGAAGGCTCCCCACACCCCTCCGCCAGGAGGCCAGGGAAGCCGGCAGCTCTTGCCCAGCAACTATGGTTTGGCAGGTAAAGCCGGTGAGACAGAGCCCAGCGGGAGCCAGGAGACCCGGATTCTCATTCTCACTGGGCCCCCTCAGCAAGTGATTGCTTCTCTTTGGGCCTCAGTTTCCTCTTCTGTAAAATGGGGCTAATTGGGAATGGTCCTGTGCCTCAACGGGGATCACCCGACGGAAGGCAAGGGGGAGGCCCTAGGCAGAGCCGCTGGCCGCTGTGGGCGCGGCCCCCAAGCCCCTGGGCCTGCGCGCCCTCCCTGGCGACAGGAAGGCGACCGCGTGACCGCAGGAGGCCGAGCGCCGGGGCAGGCAGCACCCCCCCCCCCCCCCGCAGCCGGCGCGGCCGGTGGTCACGCGGAAGTCACGTGGCCCACCCGGAAGCGCGCCGAGGGCGGGACAGGCTCCGCCGTGATCCGGTACGTGCACCTCGGCGCCGCCGTCCAGGGTCCAGGCTCGGCCAGGGCCGCCACTCCCTGGGCTCCGATCCCGCCCCGGTACCGGGCCGCGCCCTCCGGGAAGCCGGTCAGTGGGCTCCGCTCGTGCCTCCCAGCCCAGCCTGTGTGGCCACGCGTCGCTTCACTTCTTGGAACCAAGTTTCTGCAGCTACGAAGAGGGGCGGGTTCCACAAGCCGGGCCTTCTGCCCTGGGTAGCGCCGAGGTTCGAGGGGATTGGGGGGCAGCTGCTGCCTAAACTGGAGAGTGCGGGGCAGACCGGAAGGCTGCCGTGGGTAGCGAGCCTGCGATGGCGAGCTGCTCCTTGTACCCCGCCCATGGTCCCGCCTGCGGCCGACAGCCCAGCGGGGTCCCGGCCGGGCCTGGGCGAAGGGGCCCCAGACTGGGCCGCAAGAGCGGCCGGCCGCGAGGGCAGTTTGCCGGGCAGGATGGTGACAGTAGGCACTGGCCTCCCCGCCCCCCAGTTTGGCGGGCGCCATCTGGAGCTCCAAGGGGTCCCGTGTGCCCGCCTGAGTGCAGGAGAGAGAGAACAGGGAATAACACCGATGAGGTTCTCTTAGCAGCAGCCTTTTGGGATAGAAAAGCAGAACCTAATGTTCACTAAGAAGCATTTCCATTTCCCCCTGAATAGGGCACTACGGCCGGTCCCGCCAGTGATGTAGCAAGTCTCCTCAAAAAACCTCGGAGCGCCTAAAAGTTGCCTCTAACTTGCTTACCGTTGTTTGGTTTCCTAATTAAGCTAAAGCTTTATATTATTCCTACCTTTTACCATCAACATGTGAATGATACGGAACCAGTTTGGTTCATCCTGAGATTTGACCAAAGGGCACAAGAATAGACACCCCCACCAACACACACACACCCCTCGATGTAAGCAAGTCTGCCGAAGCCAGTCCCGCTTGGTTACTTCCTGACTCTCACCGTAACTAACCGTACAGGAAGGACTCCTGGAGAAGGGGGTATTTCCTCTCTCCCAGCAGGACTTTGAGGCCCAGAGAGGTTTACCCGCCTAGGCAGCCAAAACTAGAACCAGGTGTCAGCTTCCCTTTTTGTTGGTTTATTGCCCTTCATCGGTCCGCCCAGGAAACCTGCTCTCTTTTGGGACCCCTTACCCTGCCCATCTGAATCTGCCATGCTGTCTCCGGGCAGTTAGTCCTGGCACACTCTCTGAGGGTACTCAGGGTGGGTTCGCTGACCACACTCTGTGGTCACTCTGCGTTGCTCTGAGCGACCCACAGTAAAATGAGAGTGCTTGCAAGGAAATAATATGGGGGTGGGGGGGGGTATTAATGTTTATGGGCACCTACCATGTCCAAATGGCTGTGTTGGCTGGGTTCCTGTTCTAATTGTTGGAGAGTAGGGGTGGGAGGAATGCAGGTTACTCAGGCACTCCCTGGCTGGAGGGAGAATGTTCTGAGAGGAGACTGCCTCAGGGCCAGAACAAGACCTTTGACCACCAGTTCTTGACCCCCTTGTCCTCGCTGGGACCCAGGAACTCAGCACTGCCTGCCCTCATGACCTTTCTGTTTAAGCATTTGCAGGTCCCAGGGTGCTATGCTGCTCTCCGTGAGCTCACCACCGAGTCTGGCCACGGCAGCCGTTTCTGAACCTCTGGCTAGCTGGAAGATCCGCTGAGCTCCTTGCCAAGGTAGGTGATTCTGCCCTATCAGATGCAAGCAGGCAGCGCCCACTCCGGGGCTGCGTGAGGTGCACAGGGAGGGGGACTGTGGACTGAGCTCTTCCCAGCTCTGCAGAGCCCTCCCGCACGCCCTGCCCAGTTCTGTATCCTGATGTCACCTTTGCCTACGCTCTCTGCCCTCCCTTACCCCCAGGCCACTGTCAAGGGCCAGTGTGTCTGTCAGCTGCACCTTTTCCCCGGCCTCCACAAAAGAGTGGGCCCTCATCACCCCGCACCCCATGACCTACCTCCATAACCTAACCTCACCCACCTGTGGCCACGCCCTTGCCAGCCTACAGGGGACTCTCTGCTGTTGACCAAGCCTCTGTTCCATAGCCCACCTTGCCGAAACCCCACACTCCCTTCCCATCAGGCTGGCCCCGCATGCCCCCAACTGTGTCACTCACCTGGGAGTCCCAGCACCTCACTCCCCTCACCCAGTAAGCTCTTCCCACTCCACTTTTCTCCCCATCCCTGCCCGTGCTGAGCAATGCCACAGGGATAACCTACAGTCTTTTTTCACCGTCCTGGGAACACCCTGAGGCCAGGTGCTTTAAGTTAGAGTTGATAAACCAACTGGAGATTTGGGGAGGAATTCAGTTAAGTACCATTAAGCTGGTCTTATAGGGGATGCTAAAGAGTGAAAATGAGTCCACAATTTTGAAATGCTGTCGAGGAAATGACCTCCACTCACTGGCCTCACCTGTGCCGTGTGGTTCTCTATAAAATGGGGTGGTGAAGGTTCCTGTTTTACCAGGTTGTTGTGAAGGTGTGACAAAAGAACACCAGAAGGCCCTTGTGGTGCCTGGCAGCCTCAGCAGGTGTTTGCTAGAACTGTGATCCTCCTCATTACTCAGACCAAGCTTAACCATGTGGTCGCTGGGCAGTGACCTTGATCTTGCTTCTCCCTGGCAGATGAAGTGTGTCTTGGTGGCCACGGAGGGCGCAGAGGTCCTCTTTTACTGGACAGACAAGGAGTTTGAAAAGAGTCTGCGGCTGAAGTTTGGGCAGTCAGAGAATGAGGGAGAAGAGGTGAGTGTGGGATGGGAGGGATGGGGTTGGGGGCAGCATAAAACTACCAGAAGACCAGGAGGTAGGAGAACCTGTCCACCTGCTCCTGGACCAGCCCAAGGAATTACCAGGACAATGTGTGGGTCCATCATCCCTCACCCCCAGCCCCAACCCCAGTCCTCAGAGTCTGGGCTCTTGATTCTCTGGAACACACTGCAGAGTGCAGTGACTGCACCCCAAACTGCCTCAAGGGCTCTCTGGGCTGCATGAGCGCAGGAGGAGGTATTGGGTTGGCCAGAAAGTCCGTTACGTTTTTTCCATAAAGTAAGACACATTTTTCATTTTCACTGATAACTTCATTATTTACATATTTTGAGTGTGCTGGCTATCTCCTGCTATTGCTTCTGGTGGGTAGAGTTGAGGGATGCAGCTAAACATCTTCCAATGCGTAAGACAGCCCCACAGCAAAGGATTATTTGGCCAAAATGTTAATAGTACCGAGAAACTTCACAAACCACTTTTGACACGTTTGATTAGTCCCAGCACCTTCTCCATACACTGCATAAATCTTTTATTGCATTTCAGTTGCATTTTTATCTTTCTTGTAATGCTAAAGCATAATACACTGAAAACGTTGCATATTTTCTTCCATCTTTAATATTAAAATGGCTGCATGAAAATTCACCAATTTAGATAAGTTTTATTTTAAATGCAGGCTGATGTGACAGCTGTCACAATACAACCTAACAAAATTGTTTTGAATGAAGTTAAAGATAATTAAGCACCATGAGAACCATCGTATAGAAAAAAATTAAACAGATTTTTTGGCCAGCCAATAAAATTTTAATCACACAGCAGAGAAACTTGATGTCACCTGTTTCTTTATCTAAAATGTTTAGCATAAGCTTAACACATTACTTTTTAAAAATTTTTTTAAAAGATTTTATTTATTTTTTGAGAGAGGAGTAGGGAGGGAGAAGGAGAGAGAGAGAGAGAGAAACATCAGTGTATGGTTGCCTGTCACACGCCTGCAACTGGGGGCCTGGCCCACAACCCAGGCATGTGCCCTGACTGGGAATTGAACTGACATCCTTTGGTTTGCAGGCCGGCACTCAATCCATTGAGCCACACCAGCCAGGGCACACTTTACTTTTTATAACAGCTATATTTAGGTATAATTGACATACTAAAACCGGAACGTACTCAAAGTGTACAGTCTGATGTAGTTTAATAAGTACCTGCGATTACATCACAGTCATGAAAATGAACATATCCGCCATCCCCCAGATTTGTGATCCCCCTTCCCCTTCCTCCACTCCAGCCACCGCAGCTCTGCTTCCTGTCACAATAGGTGAGTTTATATTTTATATTCTTAAGTGTGAGGAAACCATACAGTAGGTACTCAGGTTGGTTTTGGTTTTGGTCTGGTCTAGCTTCTTTCCCGCAGCCTCTTGCACTGTGTGTCAGTACTTCAGCCCCTTGCGTTGCTGAGCAGTCGTCTGTTCTCACAGTCACCACGACTTGTTCGTCCCCTTACCTGTTGGTGACCAGTTTTTACTTATGCATAAAGCAGATACGAACATTCACGTACAGGTCTTGCTCTGAACATCAGCCCTCACTTGTCAGGGAGGTCCTTAGGGTAGCATGGCTGGATCATGTCAGTGTACATGATTTAAGAAACTGCCCAACTAATCTAAAGGGGTTGTACCATTTTATATTCCACTAGTAGTATGTGAGCCTTCCGTTTCCTCAGTAACCTGGCTAACACTTGCTTTATAAGTTTAGTCATTCTGATAGGTAGCTAATAGAAAGTGACCCTTCCATTAATATAATTTGTTCATGACAGAAGCTCATTGTATTTTAATTTTCATTTCCTCAGTGACTAATGATTTTGAGCATCTTTTCTTGTGCTTATTTGCCATTCTTACATCTTCTTTAATGAAGGGCCTGTTCAAATCACTTGCCAATTTATTGTTTCTTATTTTTATTGAGTTTTGAGAGTTTCTTGTGTATTTTGGATGTAAGTCCAAGGAGATACATTTTTTCCCTTTTTTTTCCTTTTTTTTTCCCATCAATGTATGGTTGCGTTTCACCTGCCTCCAGCCACAGACCTGACTGGAGACCTGGTATGCAACCTGATTATGTGCCCTGGCTGGGGAATCGAACCTGCGACCTTTGGGTTACGCAGGCCGGTGCCTTTATCCACTGTGCTACCAGCCAGGGCTTATTTTTAAAGATTTTATTTTATTATTTTCAGAAAGAGGGGAAGAGAGAGAGGCAAAGAGGGAGAGAGATATCAATGTATGGCTGCTTTTCACCTGCCTCCAGCCACAGACCTGACTGGAGACCTGGCTTGCAACCTAGTTATGTTGCCCTGGCTGGGAATCGAACCTGCGACCTTTGGGTTCACAGGCCGGCGCCTTATCCACTGTGCTACCAGCCAGGGCCTAGGAGATACATTTTTAAAGTATTTTCTTCAAGTGTGTGTCTTGCCTTTGCATCCGCCTAACAGCATCTTTCAAAGAGCAGAAGTTTGTAATTTTGATCACTTCAATTTATCCTTTTTTTTTTTTTGCTTTTATAGATCATGCTTTTGATGCCATTTCTAAGAAATCTTTGCCCAACCAAAGATTACAGACTTCTCCCTACACTTTCTTCTGGAAATGCTTATAGTTTTTGGTTTTATGTTAGGTCTAACGATCTAGTTTGTATTTTTTGTATGGTGTCAGGTGTGAGTTTAAATTAATTTTTTTTTTTTTTTTTGCATGTGGACATTGTTGTCATTTTCACTCATATAATTTCCACTCTACATTCCAAAGGAGTCATGTATTTTGAGAAATTTTTCCAGATTAATTTTGGATTTAAAAACATCCCTTGGGAATGCAGTGGAGGAGGCTTTGTGTTTCCACAGCAGCATTAATGGGCTGTCCCTCAGGGCCTGGCCATCACTCAGGGGCCTGACTGCCCCGAACCATCTTCAAGGTGATACCCTTATTATAGCCCTTAGGAATAAAACAAAGTACCCAAGATCATGGACATTTAACTGGCTTTACTAAAACAAAACAGATCTATCTGTTAGGCTCTTTTATTTTTCAGAAGTCAACAAATCTACTTTTTAAATTAAGAAGTTTTAAGTATTTTAGTTCTTGAGCTATTACTTCAACTAGCTCTTTGGTAATGTTTCTCTTCTTCTTTAATGAAAACCTGGTAAAGGAACCAACTGATGAACTCCTGCCTTTTCAGCTTCTACGTGACTAGTATAAAGAAAAAGATCTTTTAAGATTTTATTTTCTTTTTAATGTATACAACATACTTTTTCCTGATCCTATAGGTAATGTGAATTAACTGTAGGAAATTTAGAAACAGAGAGAAATCGTTTTTAAGTGACCCATAATTTTACTACCCATAGCTATTAGCACTTTAATATATTTTCTTTGGGTCTTTCATTTTTACGTATAGTTGGGATCATGCCAGATTTACAGTTTTGTTTCCTGTTTTTTTCCATTTGCCATAATATCTAAAGTGCTATTCCATTTTGTTAAATATTCTCAAAAGTGTATATATTAATGGAAACATTCCAGTGTATGAATAAATGTGTCCATTTATTTAAGCATTTCCTCAATACTGGAGTTGTATAGCATTTCTAGTTTTCTATAACTATTGCTGTAGAGAACATTTGTGCTTGAATTTTATACCACATCTCACTATTTCATTAGGATAAATTCCTAAATATAGAAACATCAATTCCAAAGCCATTCAGAGGTATTATGCCACTTTATAATTCCACCAACTAATATATGAGAATGCCCCTTTACACTCTGTTTACACCAAATGTTTTCATCTCCCTTCACCAAAAATTGTTGTTGCTCTATCTGCAGAAAAAGCCACTACTTTTAAAATGAGTTGCTATACACAATCTAGATTTTTCAGTGAGTTTTCTTTTAAGATAGTTCATTTGTGACAGTTCCAGAAAGTAGTGGTATGTGAATAGTTCAGCAAACACTCTGTCTATCTGGAGGGATATTCAGTCAGCAGCTAGTCATTGGAGACCTACTGCGCGCCACTCTCTGGGGGTAAAGAAGTGAAGTGACTATTCTCGTGGAACTAGAGACTAAGGAGGGGAGACACACAGTGAACCGGACAGACCTCAGGAGGTCAGGGTTTCATAACCGGGGTCTGGGACAGGACTGACCAGGGCAGTATGCCCTGAGGGTGGTCAGGAGAGGGGCTTTCTGGGCTGGGGCCAGAGCGATAAGAAGGAACCGGTGCTGAAGCTTCACAGGTTCGGCAGCAGCCAGACACTAGCCTCGGTCCCTGAACTTGGAGAATGCTGGAGGGAAACTAGCTGCGCAGTGCCGTGACCTACTCCTGCCTTAAATGCTGCTCGTGGCCTCGCCCGTTGCCTGCTTTGCTGTCAGGGCAAAGTCTTACTCAGCTCCTTGCGCTGAGATGGGTTTCAGCAGCCCAGAGTCAGGACTGCGCTTTCTTCCTGTGTCTGTCAAGTCTCCCGAAAGCAGCTGATTTCCTCCTTTCTTTCCATTCCAGTTCTGTGGATTTGAATCAGGGCCTTTCCACTGGCTTTATCCCATTTTATTTGCAGATTTTCATCTAATTTGTCTAGTTCCTTTTTGTTTGTTTTGTTCCTTATTTTGGAGGACAGAGAGGATAGATGGCGAAGAGCTTGTAAAAGTAAAAGTATGCTTGTTATGGCAATAGGGAAAGTACAGAAATATATTAAAAGTAGGAGGGAAGATCACTCACACTTAATCTGTCCAGAAGTAGTAAATTGAACCATGTTGACTTTCTTAATATTTTTCAGTGCTCTTTCTGCAGTCTAATATACAGAGCGTTCACACCATTTTTTTAAAACATAATACTGTATCAGAAGAACGTTGCATGCCATTGAAACACTCCATTCTTGCGTCATTTAGATGGACTGTTATTTATTTAACTACTCCCTTGGTACTGGATGTCTACATTTTTCCCAGTAGCTTGCTACTATAAATGATGCTGTAGTGCAGCGGTCCCCAGCCTTTTTGGCGCCAGGGACCAATTCATGGAAGACAGTTTTTCCAAAGCCAGGATGGGGTGGGTAGGGGGGACAAGGGATGGAGCTCAGGTGGTAATGCGAGCCAAGCTCATCTGTGTGGGCTGGTTCCTAACAGGCCACAGACAGGTACCAGTCCGCAGGTGGCCCCAGGGGTTGGGGACCCCTGCTGTAGTGAACATCTTTGTACGTGTGTCTTCATCCCTCTCTGATCATCTTCCTTGGGTGCATTCCCCCACAGTAGACCTGCTGCAAAGGGCTTGGACTTTGGCACATGCAGTGAATGTTCATAGAATTGGCCAGCTCTCCATTAAATGCCCCAAGCATCCCACTGTGAAAATGCGGCCTAATTCATTACTGTTTCCTTTACCTTCAGAGCCTGAAACAGCACAGTTTGTTGGCTAATCCTTCCCAGCCTTCCTAACTACCACCCAACATTTGGAGGCCATGTCTTTCTGCTCCCCTCTGTCGGAACAGTGATACCCTCCCAGACAGATCTCAAGCTGCAGAGACCCTTGGTGGCAAGGCTGGGTCTTGTCCATTTCTCTGTCCCCGTGTCTGGCACACTCAAGCAGTGTTACTTTCTTCCCCTCTGGCAGCTTCCTGCCCTGGAGGACCAGCTCAGCACCCTCCTAGCCCCGGTCATCATCTCCTCCATGACGATGCTGGAGAAGCTCTCAGACACATACACCTGCTTCTCAACAGAAAATGGCAACTACCTCTATGTCCTCCAGCTGGTGAGTGTGTGGCTCTGGGGCCTGTGTGCCTCCTCTCAGAGTCCACTTGCTTCTCCCTTATCTGGAACTTCAGGCTCTGTTAGGAGGCAGAAGTGAGATTTAGGAAGATCCCCTGGGACCTGGTCCTCCTCTCACTGTCCCCAGTGCGGGGAGTCCCCTAGGGCTGGCTGACATCAGCCTGCTGTGCCTGCAGTTTGGAGAATGCCTGTTCATTGCCATCAACGGAGACCACACCGAGGGAGAGGGGGACCTGCGGCAGAAGCTGCGTGTGCTCAAGTACCTGTTCGAGTTGCACTTCGGGCTGGTCACTGTGGACAGCCAGCTCATCCGTAAGGAGTGAGTCCTCATGGCTGGTCCCCTCTGGGTTCTTTGATAAGTTCGTTCTTGAGGCCAAAAGTGTGTACCCAGCCTCTGGAAAGCTGCCCGTCCATCCTGTGCCCTTGCTTCTTCCTGGCATCCTGGGTCTCTAGCTGGCTTTGTGTTACATTTCTACAAACAGGAGAGACAGAAGCACAGCCATTTCCCCAGGTGCCCAGCTCCTGGCCCCCTGCCCACCACCTCCACTCCCCACTAGGCTTGGCCCTCACATGGCCCGCTCTGCTTTGCGGGCTTCCGGTTACTTGATCAGGTCACACGAGCTCCCCCGCTCTAACAGGGATCTAGGACCGTGCTCTGTTGTTGCAGTTGGGGGACACCAGCTCTTCCCTGGCTCTCTCCCCCTCTTCCCCCAGGCTGCGGCCCCCAGACCTGGAGCAGCGCTTCCAGGTGTGGGAGCGCTTCCAGAGCCTGCTGTGGACCTACGGCCGCCTGCAGGAGCAGGAGCAGAGCTTCGCTGTGGAGGTGACTGCCAGTGGGGGAGCCCCGGGGCCTGCCAGCTCAGGAGGGCTGTGCGGCTTTAAGACCACGTTTTGATCCCTCTGATGAGTGAGGGCACAGGAAGACCCCAAACTCAGCATTTAGGGGGTTGCTCTTCTGACCACATGATTTCCTGGCCACAGGGTTGAGTGTTCTGATGGGCCTTTCCAAGTGAAAACAGCTAGCTCCTGCGTAAGACTTTAGAGTGCGGTTTGGGGGCTCATAGTAAATTATAGAAATCTCTGAAAATGGCCCCCTCAGCTGACCCCCGCACCACCAAACTTATATGGAGCGGAAACTAGAGTGGAAAGTAGTGAAAAATAAGCAGCACCAAAGGCAAGGTTTCCTAAATGCAGAGGACGATACCAACTCTACAACCAGACAACTGGGCCCGGACCTGCAGTGCTAAAGTGACCCTTGTCAGTAGCATTCCCCAGACCCCTGTGTAGACCAGTAATCATTCTCTCTAGGTCTGGAGTGTGCCCACCCCAGTGTGCATCAGAATCATCCCGAGGCTTATTAGACAGGTCGCTGGGCCTCGCTTTTCTCATTCAGTGGAAGTGGGAGGCTCTAGAATATGCACTTCTAACAAGTTCCCAGGTGATGCTGATTATGCTGGTCCAGGAAGTACACTTGGAAAGCCCCTGCTTTACTGCTATAGCTGACAGATGAAGAGCAAACAACGTGAGCTCACAATGAACTGTCAGATGCACAGGAAAACAAGTCTCCATGAGTGAGAGGAGAGTCAATAACCAATAGAGTTAGAATCCAAGGAGCTTGATATTCTGGAATTATTAGGTACCGACAATAAAATAACTATGAAATATTTTACAACATAAAAGCTAAAAAGGAACCCAGGTAGATATTTTAGAAATGAATATATAATTGTTAAAATGAAAACCTCAAGGGATGGGTTAAATAATGAGACATAGCTAGAAAGGGGATTAATGAATTGGAAAACAGATCTGAAGGAATTAAATCATTAACTCTTCCAGTAAACACGTAGTATGCTAAGAGGTGTGCTAGGCCCTTGGAATGCAAAGATAAAGGCAGACACAATCCCTGCCCTTGAGGGGAAATCAGCTGTACATGCATGCTAAAATATACAGCAAAGTATCTTGGGTATTGTTTTGGATTTCTCATCAAAATCCATGGTGTTACAAAGGATGTCATGGTCAGCTCTTTCTAAGATGTTAGGAAGGGCTTTTTGAAGACGATACAATGCAATTAAAATAAAATCCAGCTTCTTCCTACCTGTCTTGCCCCAGCCTCATCTCCTGCCTGTTCTCTCCTCACTCACTGTGCACTGGCCACTTGGGACTTCTTTCCATTTCAGAAGTACTCTGTTTCTTCTGTCCCCCATAGTAGTCAGTAGCTACACTACACTAAACATTTGAAATGTAGCTAGTTTAAATTGACTTGTGCTGTACACTACCCTGGATCTTGAAGACTTCATACGAAAAAACAAAAGGAATGTCAAGCACTCCATTAATGATTTTACACACATGTTGAAATGATAATGTTTTAGATATAGTGTGTAAAATATTAATTTTATCTCTTTAATATAGTTACTAGAAAAATTTTATTGTGCATAGGGCTTGCCTAATGTATTAGTTGGACAGCACTGCTTGAATTGCTCTCCCCACCTCGGGGCCTTTGCATATGCTCACTCCTCTGCTTACAGCATTCTCCCTTACCCCGCCTTTCTCTGACAGGACTTCTTGTTCTTAAACTGATTTCTTTCAGTTTAAAGGTCACCTTCCTAGGTGACCTTTCTTTGTACACCTGACCCAAGTAGGTCTCTGTACCTTCTCTAGTCCACTACTGTATTTCCTACACAGCACTTCTTTTGTCTGTTTCCTTGCATATTATCTGAATTGCCCATTAGATTCTAGTGAATTGGTCGAAAGCCCCAAGAAGGCAGGGACAATGCTGGTGTGAGTCTCCCTGCTCCTATGTGTCTGGCACGTAGGCTGAGTGAATGTACCTGTCAGGCTAGGGCCTGGAGCAGGAGGGATGTTGGATGACATGGCTTCCTCTCCCTGCCCACATGTGGCCAGGCTGTGGAGCGGCTAATTCACCCTCAGCTCTGTGAGCTGTGCATAGAGGCGCTGGAGCGGCATGTTATCCAGCCTGTGAACTCCAGCCCGACCCGGGCCGGCGAGGAGGCTCTACACGCCTTCCTGGTTGTGCACTCGAAGCTGCTGGCCTTCTACTCCAGGTGAGCCAGTCAGCCCCTCGCACATACCCTGTCTGCACAGCACCTCTTCCCCGGCCAAGGCTCATTTCTTCCATGAAGCCTTCTCAAATTCCTTGATTCTCCATCCCGTTTCAGCTCAGCCCCTTCTTTGAATTGGTTCTTTCTGCAGTACTCCAAGTCTGAATTTTGGACTTCCTGATATGCTAGACTGGTCCCTGGTTGTTTCCCATTGGTAATTTTTTTTATAACACAACCAAGTTTTAGTTTTAAAATTGATGAGTTAGTTTTATATATACAGGATGTGCATGATCAATTGGCAAAATTTTAGTGAAATAACATACCACAAAAGTGTTCTATTTTGAAATAAATTTATTCTTATATGTAAATACATAAACATAGTCATTTTTAAATTTTTTCAAAAAAGTCTCCATTTGCTGCAATAATAGACGCGATTCAACTTTGAAATCTGGAGCACTCATTGATGAACTTTTCTTTATCCATGGACATCATAATGTTTTCAGTCTTCGCTTTAACAGCCTCTTTATTGGAATGAGGTTGTTTATTAACTTCTCTGTCACAAATAATAGTCTAAAGGATTTGCATCTGGTGAACTAGGCGGCCAGATTTCCTTGACCAGAATTCAGGAACGTTGACACTGAGACATTCTTGCACCTTGTTGTTGGAAGAGAAAATGACATCCATTTGCAACTTGCTTCATCCACGGTACAACTACTTCTCTCAAAACATCAAGGTAAACATCCTGGATCTTCACTGATGATCTCCTGGATTCTGTGTCCAATATCTGGACTTGTGCCATGCTTGTGTACCTTATGCATTTTCCTTGTCGGTGTGGTAACATCAGGATCAGCATCATACACCTTCTTCACATTGTCATCTGTATGTAAAGGGATGTTATTGAAGTCTGCAGTTTCCTTAGCAGGTCGCCCTGCGCAGCAGTCCAGAAATTATGGTTGCTCTAACATTGTATTGACGGTTGCTCTCAGAATTTAATACTTTATAACTGAAACAATGATGTTAAATCATAATCTTAGAAACAGAGTTTTTCAAAATTAAGCATGTGAAATAAGGAGATGCAACATTATTGCCAATTGATCATGCACACCCCTTCTATATATTGCCTTTCTCCAAAGAGGATAAAATCAGCTGGTACGTTCATAAACTCCTTGAGGGCAGGGACCATGCTCTAGACTCCCTTAATTGACGGGTCCCCACCCACTGCCCCCCAGGCACTGTGCCCATGCTGACTAGCTGCCTGTCCCCTCTGCAGTCACAGTGCCAGCTCCCTGCGCCCAGCCGATCTCCTTGCCCTCATCCTTCTGGTCCAGGACCTCTACGCCAGTGAGAGCACAGCAGAGGACGAGGACGAGGACACTCAGGTCTCTGGCAACAGGGAGTGTGGCTGGGCTTGATGCTTTTCCTGCTGCTTTCAGATTGAGGAGAATTCTGCAACGCACAGGGTTAAAATGGCCGAGCTCTGGAATCAGATAATCCCCGCCTCGCCACTTAGCCACGTGAGCTGCACCAGTACTTGCCCCTTCTGAGCCTCGATTGCCTTACCTGTGCAGTGGGACAGTGGCAGCTTCTACTTTCAGGGTTGTCCTGAGGAATAAAGGGGACAGTTTCAGGGAGCCCAGCAGTGACTGGGGCATAAGGCACTCTCAGTAAGTGCTGGCCACCCCCGTCTTCAGTGGTGGCTCGGGTACTGATGTGATGGAATCTCTGTGGTTCTGGAGAAAGAATTGCAGCACCTCTGGAAAGGGAGGGCACACACCAGGGCTTCGTGCCTGTGCTGCTTCCAGGCTGTGCTGGGAGGCGGAGGACTGGGTGGGGAGAGGGCCAGGCATGTTCTGACTGTTCTCCCCTGCCTGTCGCAGCCTTCCCCGCAGGGGCTGCAGAGCACCCAGAACATTCCCTTGCAGCAGGCCTGGCGTCCTCGGTCCTCGGGCCCCACCGGAAGTTCCCCAGAGGCTGTATGTGCTGTGTGCCACAGGAGGGGGGGTGGGGGGAGTCTGCCCCTGCTGAGAAATCAGGGACCAGAGCTGAGCCCTCAGCGCCCCCTTCTCCCACCAGGAGACAGACAGCTTCTCCCTCCCAGAGGAGTACTTCACCCCAGCTCCTTCCCCAGGGGAGCAGAGTTCAGGTTCAGGTGAGACCTGGCTGTGGGGTGAGCGGAGGGTGGGGGTGGGAGACAGATGCCCAGTGGTGAGCCCTGGGGAGTTCATCGGAGGTCCCAGTGGGCCCTGGCTTGGAAGGGCCCCAGCAGACCCCAGGTCTTGACCCATCTAGTGCCATCTTGGATTCAAGGACGGGGAAGGCACTCAAGGAGTTGCTTAAAGTTTTTATGACAAGTTGGTTCCATTTAAAAATTTCTCTCTCGTATGTATATTCTCTGCCTTCTCTTTCTTTTTGTAGTTAGTAATCAGGTAATTAAAATTAAGTAGTGATCATTTGATTTCAAGTTCAGTGATTTAAAATATAAATATTCTGTACTTGTTCTTTCAAAGCATGTGGGTAAACAGCAAAAATAAACTAAAAATATTCAAAATGCCATTAACCAAAAAAAGACAACGCTGCTTAGAGAAATAGATGAGCCAAAATCTGGACTATGGTGTCACTATAAATAGGCATCACATTTTTCTCCCAAGTTCTTGGGAAAAGGGAATGTTGACGTCATCTGATAGAAGACAAAAGGCCAGGGTTTCAGGAAGAGAAACTCCTCAGGGACGCAGCTTTGAAAGGAACATACTGTGTGGCTTCCTTAGAGGAGTGGTTTTGACCCTGGAGGTACAGTGGGATTACCTGGAGAGCTTCAGCCAGACCTCTTGGGCAGGAGTGCTGGGGCTGGATTCCAGATGTGAATACTTCTAGAAATTTCCCTGCAAGGACAGTGAGCCCCAGGATGAGAACCACTAGTATGCGTACAGAGTTAGATTAGAGCAGTGGGGAATCTTTTAAAAATGACTAAAGCTGGGTCTGGGCCAGAGACTCTGACTTAATGAGCCTAGGGTGTGGGGCAGGATTTGTTTTGTTTTGTGAGAGAGAGAGAGAATGAAAGGGAAACATCGATTTGTTGTTCCATTTATTTATAAACTCATTGGTTGATTCTTATACCAACCTGGGGCTCGAACCTGCAACCTTGGGACAACACTAACCAACTCAGCCACCTGGCCAGGGCCTTGGCATCAGTATTTTTAAAAGTCTCATGTGCAGCCACAGTTAAAAAACATTAGCTTAGAAGTTCTTAACATTAGGTCAATGAATGGACTGCAAGGAGTCTGGGACCCCCGAGTTCATGTGCCGGTTCATTTACCCTGGTGCATTTCTCTGCGGCCAGTGTTCATAGCGGTTCTCTAAGCTTCTGCATGAGCCCAAAACACAGTGAGAAGCACCTTTGGGAGTGATCACTGAAGTTCCCTTTTCTTCTTACTGCTCCCTTTCCTCATTCATCACAATCCTCTTTGCACCTTTCTCTCCGTGGCTGTTTTTTATGTCTCAGAACTGTAAATAATGCCATTCCATGGGCACAGAACTCACAGCTTATAAATAAGTGGCTTGAGTTGCACTCGTCCCTTTGTAAATCAGGGGTTTGAGACATAGGAACAGACTTTCCCCAGAGAAACATGGTTATAAATGCTAGTTATTTGCAATAAACTATGAAAGAATACTGTTATTACAAACATACATCAGTAGGTTTTTGTGAGCTATGCTAGGAAGGGAAATTAGCTCAATTCCCAGCACATAGTAGGTGCTCGGTAAAAGTTTGTTGATTGATTCACAGCTGGGAGATGGAGACCATGTGTTGCCTCCTCCTGAAGAGGCGTTGTTACAGCCAGGTAGGGGCCTGAAGGAGTAGAAAGCGCAGAAACAAGGAGGGGACTGGGCCGGGACGAGGGGCTGAGGTTCTGCCCGCACATTGCCAGGTGCACCCTGAGGCTCTTGTTCCCAGCACCAGGCCCTGCAGGGAGCTTCCCTTCCCACCCCAGGCTGCTCTCACCCTGGCGTCCGAGTTGGCCTGCGCTCGCCAGCTTGGAATCCAGTGGGAAGGGCAGAGCTGCTCAGCCCCTGCTCAGGGCTTGCCCCCGCCAGGTGCTGTGTGCGACGGGGCAGGGCCATCTCTGTTCCACCCTCCCCCTCTAACATGCTAGTGGGCCATTATTTATCTTTTCTGATTATTTGTGTTGCTATTGTATTACCTGTGGCCTGTAGGTAGCACCGTCTGGCTAGATGGGGAAACCCCGCCCACCGATGCCTCCCAGATCCAGGTGAGTTTCAGGAGGAAGATGTACTGCAGGGCACCCGCTCACCTGAGATGCTGCAGTGAGTGCTGGGCCGTGGGGTTCTCCTCCCAGTAACTTCCGCCACTTCTGCCCAGAGGTGGGGGTTCAGGGGTTGGTGAAAAAGATGACTCGGAGCCTGAGAAACCCCTGCTCTCCTCGCTGGTCTTGGAAGTGGAAAGTCCAACTTAATTTTTAATGTTTTTTTTTTTTTTTTAATGTACATCTATTCATTATAGAAAAGCTTGGAAAGACAAAAGTCAAGTATGGAAAAGGAATAAAAATCTCTACACATACACACTACATATACGATTTTTCTTTTATCAAATTTGAATCCTAATGAATTTCATCACACTTTTTTCCTCAAGCATTTCCTCAGTTACCAGCCGCCCTTCAGCAGCGGTTAACGCTGTTCAAGAGGCCACTGCATGTCTGTTATTATTACTTAGTTAGCGAATTCCCAGGACAGCTGGTTCAGTGTATCTAGCTTTTTGCTTTTATCATAAGACAGCAGCAACTTCCTTACAGAGAAGTGTTGGTGGCATTGCTAATGAGTTCCTTATTTTTTTTAAAGATTTTATTGATTATTTTAGAGAAGGGGGAGTGGGGAGGGAGGAAGAAAGGGAGAAAAACCTCCCTTTGGTTGCCTTTCACCTGCCTCCAACTGGGGACCTGGCTGGAGACCTGGCCTGCAACCCAGGCATGTGCCCTGGCTGGGAATCACACCTGCAACCCTTGGCCTCATAGGCCAACGCTCAACCCACTGAGCCACACCAGCCAGAGCTCATTTCTTTTCCTACTAAAGGCTTTCTTACTCGGAGCCTTCTGTAAGACTGGAGTCTTGCTCATTTAGTCATTTTAGGCCTCAGTTTCCCCCATTAGAATGGCTGTCATGTTCTGAGAGTGGTTGAAATGACAGCATGTTATTTAACTTGAAAGGCTTTCATTAATATTGAAGATGTGGGGAGGGAGCTTCTTGAGCTCTTCCCACCTGTCTGTCTGTTTTTCCTGCCCATTTCATTTCCTCATTACCACCCACTGCCCCTGCTTGACCTCCAGCCCTGACTCTGCGGGGTCGGGGGAAGCCCAGAAGCTGCGAGAGAGGCGGACACTGGGACTGAAGCTGCTAGAGCAGTGCCTACGGAGCGCAGGGATCGGAGAGCTGGGATTTCCTAGAGCTGAAGTGTTTGTCTCCATGGTTCACAGTGAGGCTGGCGAATGGGCAGCCTCATAGGTGGATCCAACATGGGGAGGAGGCCAGATGGGTTCCCACCTCCTCCCATGACAGCTCCTCTTCCTCCACAGATAGCTGAAGACACGCTCCAAACACTGATCCCTGACTCCCTAGCCCCTTCCTGCCCCAGAAGGGTTTTCCTGGATGCCAGTGTGAAGGAGAACTACTGCCCCATGGTGCCCCACACCATGTACTGCCTGCCTCTGTGGCCGGGCATCAACATGGTGCTCCTGACCAAGGTACGGTACCCCACCTGCCCCTGTAATGCTGAGGCCTGGACACCTTCCTCATGAGCTGCCTGGTCCCCTGCCCTCTGCTTCTTCCCTTAGAGCCCCAGAGCGCCCCTGGCCCTGGCCCTGTATCAGCTGCTGGACAGGTTTGCCCTGCTGGAGAAGAAGCTGAAGGAGGGGCAGGAGCCCCGGAGCTTCCTGCGGTCCTACCCGCTCATGGGCGACCTGCGCCAGAGGATGGACAAGTTTGTCAAGAATCACAAGGGGCAAGAGATACAGGTAAGGCCCGGATCCTCAATATGCCTGCCTCCGAGAAAGCAGGCAGGGCCTGTGGCTCTGGGCCCTGCCTCTGCCCGCCCACAGCTTTGTGACCCTTGCTTCCCCAGTAGGAAATTGTAACAAAACTTACAATGGCACTTGACACTTTCAGAACATTTTTATTTAGTTTGGTGGAACACGAATTATAATTTCCATTGTTTTAGAGGGGAAAACTGGGGCTTAGGTTGCACCTTGGCCAGGATTTCTCGAGCCAGAGCCTGACTCCAGGGCCCCGTGAAGGCCATCAGTCCGCCCCTGCTGCCCCTCACAGCTGGGGGGTCTCACAAAGAGACCACTTAGAGCCCAGGTGGGGAGCCGAGGAGCAGGGCACAGTGGAATCGGGGGCCTCGAGGGAAGGAAGGTAGGTTGCTTGGGGCAGCTGGTGGCACCCGGGTCTGTGTGAGTGAGAGTCACTGCGGCTGCAGTGACTGAAACTGAGCAGAAGGATTAGAGAGGGCAGAGCCGGCCCGTGAGGGCCAGACCCACAGGCCCGGACTCCTGGCTCAGAGCAGCCAGGGGCTGTTTCCGGGCATCGTGGTGGCCAAGTATAGAATGCCCAGTTATTCTCTAAGGAGATGCCGGGCCTCCTGCCCAGCGCCTGCCCCATGGCCTCCCTCCCTCGTGTCATTTACCTGCCGCTGACAACACTCATTCCCTGCTCTGTGCTGGCCACACAGCCCAGTACTGGGCACACAGAAACTGCTTTTTAAATCAACACCTGCCAAGAGAGTAGAACATGGTGGACAGCGGGTGCAGAGAGCCGAGGGGACCTGCCAGAGGTCCCCACTCTGGCTGTGCAAGGGCATGTGTGTGCTGGAGGTGCCCTGTCAGAGCCTGACATCTGAGGGTCTCCCTGGACCTCACTATGGGTTCGCCGTCAGGAAGCTGACCTGTCCCCTGTCCTCCCACAGAGCACCTGGCAGGAGTTCAAGACCAAGGTCTTCTCCAGAAGTGAACCTGGATCCTCCTGGGAGTGAGTAGTGGGCTCGCTACAGGGGTGGGTGGAGAGAGCGAGCAAGTTGCCTGCAGGCCAGAAGGGAGAGAATGGTCAGGAAGGCGCTTCTGAGGGGCGAGGGGTCCTGGGAGAGTGGGATCCAGCCCTTGAACGCTGGAGGGCGGTGGGGAAGCAGAGAGGCCAGAGCCCGAGGAGCAGGGCGTGAGGACCCACCACTGGGGACCAGCCCAGCTTCAGCACTGATTCAGTGCAGCCTTGAACACATCACTTCCCGCCGTTTATTGGTAAAGTAAACCATGGAGTTGGACAGGGTCCCATGAACTTCACCCAGGTGCATGGAGCACCATGTTGGGGGAACTGGGAAGCTGCCTCCTGGGTCATGGGAGGGGAGGTGCACTTCATCAGCTGTGTCCGTCGTCTGTGCACGGGCAGGGGGACCTGCACACGGGACGAGGCATTCTCCCCTTCCCGCGGTGACCCCGGCCTCCTGTGCCCAGGCTGCTGCAGGGGTGCGGGAAGCTGAAGCGGCAGCTTTGCGCCATCTACCGCCTGAACTTCCTGACCACAGCTCCGGGCCAGGGCGGCCCTCAGCTGCCCCAGCACCTGCAGGACCAGGTCCAGGCGCTCATGCAGTGAGTGTGGGGGCAACCCCTGATGGCCAGGGGGGCCGGGGTACACCTCCCCATGTCCCTGCTCCCCTGCTTTCTCGGCAGAGAAAAGCTGATGGACTGGAAGGACTTTCTGTTGGTGAAGAGCAGGAGGAACGTCACCATGGTGTCATATCCTGCTGACTGAGCCCTGAACTGTCCCAGAAAAGCCCCCTGTCTCTGCCTGTCCCTCCACCTGCCCTCTCTGTGGGACTGTGGCTTTGCCTCTCTTCTCCGGGCAGCAGTAATAGGAAATACTGGCCTCGATGCCTGTCGGTAGGAATGCTGCAAGGATGGACTCAGAAGTCTCGGGGTCCCAAAGTTACTTTGTCAAAGCCTTAGAATTCATGTAGGTGGTGTCCGGCCGGCCAGGTGCCGATGGGCGTCTCACTGGGGCGGCCGGCCTGAGAGCCGTGTCCTGGCTGGAGGTGACCGCGGCTCCCAGCGGAGCGCCAAGGCTCTGAAGAGGCCTGCACCAAACTCGTTTCTCCCTGTCTAAGAAACCATGTCCAAGACTTACAGGACCCTTTTATTGTGGAGCACTAGCTTTATTGACTTCCCCTGGAACAGTATACCAGTCTGTCCTGGAAGTATTGGCCGTGCAAACTGTTTCAACTCGATTGATATTGGCTCGATACTTTCTGGACAGGCCTTGTAGAGGCAGTTTTGCCTGCATTAAAATCTCGAAGGGTCTGGTCCCCAGCCCCCTGAAACTTATGTCTTCAGTGTGCAGGCAAAGGGCTGACAGAGCCTCCACCCTGCCCTCCATGGGCATCTGTCCCCAACCTTCCAGCCTCTCGAGTGGGTGTGTCGACATGAACAAGGCTGCAGCGAGGCGTGCGCGCAGGGCGGTCAGCTTGGCTCACTCCTGGGCTGTGTGGCTTCTCCCCGCCGCCTCACCATGGGTACGATTTAAACACATCCCTCATGAAAATCATAAGATAGGAACCCACGTTCCTGTTGCATCCAGAATCCCCTGTGTGAACGTGCTAGTGTCAGGGATTCGTTGTACTTGCATCGTAGAACTTGTCAGGGTTTGGGGTTTGGAGGTAAAGGGAGATCTGGAAGAGGGGACCTAAGGGTTGAATGAAATGCTAACCTGTGGGGAGGGGAGGGGTGGCAAGCTGGCCTCCGGTCCCAGTGCTTAGCCTCGTGGAATCCTACGTCAGGGGCAGAAAAGCGCCCTCCCCGGTTCCTGGCCTCCAAGCACCTTAACTCAGACCTTAACCTACCTGGAAGACTTTCCAGGCTTGGTGCACTTTATCTACGTGGACCGCACCACTGGCCAGATGGTGGCCCCTTCTCTCAGCAGCAGTGAAAGGACCTCATCGGAACTGGGCAAGGGGCCCCTGGCAGCGTTTATCAGAACCAAGGTAACTGCTGCCCGGCCCAGACAGGGGATGCTGGCCGACCCCTGCCTGGGAAGGACTGGTCCCCGTGTTCTCAGGTCTCCCTAAGGCTCTGAGGCACCCCCAGCCCCTACCCCTACTGTTCTCCTGACAGTGTCTATGCCAGCCTTGCAGGCTCCAAAGGATAGCAGCTTGCCCCTGTCACCTTAGAGGCCTGCTCTGCACCCACGGCTGCATGGGCCTTGGTCAGGGTCAGGGCGTTTGCAACTGTCCAGGATTAGCAGACAGTAGGCAGCAAGGTCAGAGGAGAAATGGCCAGAGCCCACCCTAACACCTGGCATCAATAAATGCCCAATAAGTGCTTGTTGGATTAAATAAAACAGAAAGAAAAACAGCTTCATCAATGTGACTATCAGGACTTCCAACCTGGTCTTTCCACTCGAAGCATTCCCTGGGGATTCTTTTTTTTTCTCTTTTACTGACTCTTCTTCATGGCAAAGCAGTATTTTAGGTGAAGAGGTGGGAGGACCCTCCACCACCCTCTAAACCATGTGTACACAGACAGTCACACATGTGCACTTTTCCTACATCCAAGTAAAGTGCATCTTCATGGTTAAAACCAGACGGTGACAGAAGGCCTGGGTTGGAAATCCCGCTCTGGCTCTCCCTAGCCTTGGGGCTGGGTGCTTAGTGTACGTTCCGTTCCGCCTCTGCTGCCGTGGAGCAAGTGCAGGGGTTACAAATGCTCAGAATGGCACCTGTGAAGCATTTAGCGCCACCGTGTGTGGCACAACCTGCAGATGGACTTTACTGAGTACTTACGCGTGGCGTCCGTGATGGTCATCACCGTCTTCTGCTCCTCGAGCTCTGTCCCTCTTTCCAGAGATAGGTGGGTGCTCTTGGAACATTCCCTCCATTGTTTCCCTGTGCAGATGGTTGTACTTGGGCTCTTTCCGTCTGTGCAGTTGTGTTTACCACATTCCCGCTTTACTGTCTATCGGGTGCACTTCCTCATGTCATTAATTCTTCATACGCATGATTTTTAACAGCTCCACGATAGTCTGTCATGTGGATGCAACGTAATTTACTTAGCCATTTCCCCGATGCTGAAGGTGGGGACTGCTTCCAGGCTCTTGCTGTTATAAATAATTCCGCAGCACACACCTGTGTGCATCTGTCTTTGTCCTCATCTCTGATTATTTTCTCACTGCGCGTTCCCAGAAACGGAATTACTAAGTCAAATGGGAGGAATGTTTTTCAGGTTATTGATACATGTTGTCAAATTGCTTTCTGGAAAACAGCAAATCCATGGTTTTTTTTCAGATTTAATTAGACATTACATTGTGGGCAGGTTTGCAGTGAACCACATGTGCCTTCCACTCAGCTTCCTGGGGCCAGGGCTCGTCAGCCCTTTTCCCAGCCCTGGTCTGGCCCTGCTGCCTGCCCTCGGAGAGTGCACCGGCAGTGTCGGAGGTCCTCGAATTAGGCCAGAGAATGTGGCAGAGGGCGTCTGAGTCACATTGTCCTCGGGCGCTGTTCCCTTCAGCCCCTTGCGGAGCCGAGTGTGGGCCTCACCCTGCAGCAGAGGATGTGCCAGGATGAGGGTGCCTTGCATGTTCAGACACCTTTCCAGCACCTTCCCGGCCTAGAACCATGTATGCCAGAGGTTCCCCACCAGAAGGGGACAGGCTGGGGGCTGGCCCAGACAGCAGGACGGGTTTCTAGGTGGGCACCGCTCATCTCTTCCTGTGTTCATTAACATTGTCTTTGGCTGGGTCCTGGCCTGAAGGGTAAGTTTACTAATTTATAGCTGGTGTATATAGCAAAATTATGTCAAGTGTTCTCACGTGTATTTTATCGTCACGGTAACTGGAAGGGTAGTCCTCTCGTCCAGCCAACGTGCATTTATTACTGAGGACCTACTCTGAGCAAGGCTGTGCCTGGGCACTAGGCGGGGCGGTGAGCAGGGCAGGCCCCCAGGGAGCTCCTCCGCCCAGCACTCCTCTGCCCGTGGGCGCCAGAGCCTGGGCTCAGTCCCCGCCAGGGCGAGGGCCAAGCCGGCAGGCGCGCTGCAGGTGCTGAGCACTCTCTCCTTCCCCAGGTCTGGTCTCTGATCCGGCTGGCGCGCCGGTACCTGCAGAAGGGCTACACCACCCTGCTCTTCCAGGAGGGGGACTTCTACTGCTCCTACTTCCTATGGTTCCAGAACGAGATGGTAGGTGCGCTTTCTGTGCCTGTGGCTCCTGGCTTCGTCCTGCGGACTGTGTCGGTCTGTCTCTTCATCTCTCCCTACCCCTGGTGGAGCCGGGGGACCCAGAACTCAGAGGTCCCGTTTCACACTAGCTTTAGGATCCTTCTGCCTTGCAGTCCGACACGCTCGTGCTGCTGTTCAAGGCAGCACTGAGGTGCTGTTGGAGGGAGGATGCATGCCAAGCGAGGAAAGCCCCTCCGACCCCACGCCTGCTCGGCGGCTCAGCCTCACCCACTCGGGAGCACAGCCACTTGTCCCCATTGTAGACCCGGGTAGACTGAGGCTCAAAGTAGTCAGCTAGCCTGCTCTCGGTGAGGCTGATGGTGGCCCACGTCTGGATCTCACCATTCCTGCCGTGTACGCGTATGGCTTGGGAATATGTCTGTGCCACCCCTGTGCCTGTCTGTTTCTCTGTTTCTCTCTCTCCACTCCCCTCCCTCTATACCCACCCCCTTTCCTTTGCTTTCCTTTCCCATTTCTCTGTTTTCTCCCCACTTGCCACCGTCAGTCATTATTTCAGCTCCCTAAGGGTCGTTTCTTCTACCCTCCCCTGCCTCTGTCCCTGTCCTCCTGTCCCCTGCCCGATGTCCAGTTCTCCGTGCTCTTGTCCAGAGGGGACCAGAGGCAATGGCCTGTCCCTTCCCACAGCGCAGCTACTGGAGTCTCACCACTCTCACAACCCACACCCACACAGCCCCATTTTCTGTGTTGGGGAAACCAGTGATCTGGAGATCAGACACCATGGCCAGGCTCACTGAGGTCATAGGTGATGAAGGCAGATTCAAAAGGCTCAGATCTTTTGATCTGTAGGCTGCTCCCATCTTTGCTCTGTGTCCTCAGAACTTCTAGAGCAAGATGCAGCTTCGTGTGGCCCCACAGGGTAGCAGGCTGAAGTGAAGCTGTGGGGTCTGGCTGCCCCTGTGCCATCATGAGGGGCCAGTAACACAGCCGGGTCCACCGCCCTACCTGGGGGTGGGCCCCACAGCCCCTTGCAGGCTTTCTGAGGAGCCCGTGACGCGGCCTGGCACACGGTGGGTGCCTGGTGAATCCTGATTCCCTTCCCCTCCAGATTCTCCCCTGGGAATTCCCAGTGTTTGCAAGGAGGAGCAGGACTTTTAATAATGCTTTGCTCTTCTGACACCTCCCGGGTCACCTCCCAGTGATGCTCTGATCACACTGACCTAGGTCCACACATCAATGGCAGTGAGAGCCCCCCATGCCAGGCGCAATGCTCAGTTTACACACATTATCTCTAATGTTCACTCGGAATGGTTGTTATTCCCATTTCACAGAGGAGGAAATGAGGTACAAAGGGCCACGGGGTTTCCCAGCAGCAAGCTCCCACCAGGCAGGGCTGAGCTTCCCGCCACACCCACCATCTCCCCATTCACCACCCTCTTCTTCCTTCCACAGGGATACAAACTGCAGTTAATCGAGGTGCCTGTCCTTTCTGATGACTCGGCCCCCGTGGGCATGCTGGGAGGAGACTACTACAGGTGACGCTGACTCGGAAGACGGTCTCAGTTGTGGGCACGCAGGCGTTGGGGGATGAGGGGCAGCTTCTCCTTCGGGATGCGCCTCCTCCCCTGCAAAGAAGCTAGAAACCCTCAGAGAGGCCGCTCACAGCCTGGCCCGGCCTCTAGTGAGGGAGAAATAAGTGGAACCCGTTTGGGTTTCTGACCATTTTGCTGCTGGCACCCTCTTGGCAGCGTTTGTAAAGGTCTGTGCTGGAGCCCCAGAACCTCCCTGCGGGCTCTGTGGCATCTTAGCTAGGACGCTGCTATCAGCAGGCCCCACGCAGGACGTAGGCCCCTCGGGCTGAGCCCTGTCCAGCTAGGTCCACAGTGGGCTGGGAGGGCCTCGAAAGCCCGATGCCGGGGGCTGGGAGGTGCCGGGAGAGGTCGATGGCTGCAGGGAAGGCCGTGACCTCGCCCCTGAGTCCTGTCTCCCTCTCCCCCACAGGAAGCTCCTGCGCTACTACAGCAAGGGCCACCCAGCTGAGACTGTCAGGTGTCATGAGCTGCTGGCCATCCACCTGTCCGTCATCCCCATAGACGTGCTCGTGCAGCAGGCGGCCGAGCTGGCCCAGCGCCTATGGGAGGCCTCCCGCGTGCCCCTGCTCTAGGCTGGCCGGGCTGCCCAGGGTGTGGGCCTGCGCACCCGGTTCTCCACCCCCACCCCCACTTACAGACATTCCCTGTGGCAAGAACCTCTTCTGTCCATGGAGGCCACCTGTGCATGGGACAGCCCCCAGAGCAGCCCAGGGTTTTCTTTCCTTTGTTTTCTTCTGTTCCCTCCCCTTAGGATTGTGTGAATAAACTACACCTAGAGCAGCTTCCACTCTAGGCAGTGACCAAACCCCCAGACTCTTCCATCTTGTGGAGGAGGAAGGCCTGGAGGTTCCTTTGGTCTCCTCAAAGCAGCCGTGGCTGGGAGGCTCAGGGCTGCCTCCCCATGTATCTGCAGGAGACGGGGAGGGTCCCAGTGCCTGAACACACCACTCTGAGCCTCTGCCGGAGGGGCCATGAGCCCCGCCCCAGGAAGATGAAGGGTGCTCCGCTGGCTGGGGTTGAATTCCAGCCCTGTGGCTCTGGGCGGTTTCCCAAACTAAGCAAGTGCCCCCACGTGTACAATGGTAGCACCTCCCTTTCGGGGTGTTTGTGGGGCTGCTGGACACAGGACAAATGCTCAATAAATGCTGGTTACAGAGATTGATACTGGGCCCCTGGACCCCTCTTGGTGCCCAGAAGCGCTGGACACTGGCTGCCTCTCGACTCCTGCCCAAGCCCCAGCTGTGGGTCCCAGGCAATCCTGGGGTGCCCGGGATTGAGGTCCACGGCCCGAGGGGTGCAGCCTCCAACCTAGGTGCTCCCACCCCAGGATGGACACAAGGACGAGAGGCCTCTAGAGCGCTGGGCCTGGGGGACGGGATGCAGCAGAAGTGGCACCCGGTGGCCGAGCGGTGGGTTTGTCCGGACATGCAGGCAGCAGCCGCGTCCTCCACGTTGGCACCTGCGCTGGGCCAGACTCCTGCCCCTCAGGCTCTTCTGTCCTATTAAGGAAACAGCCTGGGGAGACAGAGGTACTAACGGAACTAGAGCCACACCTCGGGCTTAAGTGCTCAGAAGGTGACAGTGGGGGACAGAATCACCTTAAATAACGGGGACTGCATTCCTCAGTACGATTGGGCAAAAATTTAAAACACCGATTTGGGGAAGGACAAGAGCACAAAGGGGAAACGAAGTCTGGAAGCCCTCCCACTCCATTGTTTAGGGTCCCCACTTTTGTCCCCTTATATTTCGGCAGCTGCGTGATGCGACGTAGTTTAACTTTCAGTATTCTAGCAACACCAGGTGAGCATCCCGAGTGGGGTTTCAGCCGAGCTTCGCAGGCAAGGGCGGAGGTCCCAGGTGCGAGGAGGGGTTTGAGGGGAGAAGCCCTGGGTCACACCCTTCTGCAGAAGCACTTTTTCCACATGTTCTCCCAATTTGGAGATGAGTTTCTAACCGTGGGTTTCTAGAACAGCAGCTGTCAGAGCAGTGCGACACGTCCAACTCCTGGGGTGCTTTTCCCTGCAGGGGGCGTGGCCTGCCCAGGAATGGGCCAGGAACGGAGGGGCTGCTAACTGAACACAGGCCAGGGGATAGTACGAAAGTGCTTTTAGCTCAACATGCTTACAGATGTGATCTTTAGTCCCTGAGGATTCTTGGGAAAGGTGCCGAAAGATAAAACTGTCCAGGCCTACGAAAGAAAAAGGTGGCCCTAACTGGTGTGACTCAGTGGGTTGAACATCATCTCACAAACCTGAAGGTCGCCAATTCGATTCCTGGTCCAGTCACAGGCCTGGGTGGCGGGGCCAGGTCCCCAGCTGGGGGTGTGCAAGAGGCTATTGGTTAATGTTTCTCCCCGTCTCTTTCTCGTTCCCTTCCCCTCTAAAAATAAATCTTTTTAAAAAGTAAGTGAATGCTGGGAATTAAGGGCAAGTGAATAGGCCCTGCGCCCCTCAGGCATCTGCAGCAGCCTGTTGAGCTTCTGGAGGTTATTTGGGAGAGAATGAGCTGCTCTGTGGGGCCCAGCGACAGACATGGCCCTGCACGCAGTTTTGCTGAGGTGCTGGGCTCCCTGAGGGGTTCACCACCCTGCAGGCCAGCGTGGCAGGGAGTGGGAAGCAGAGTCTAACCTGAGCCTCTCTCTTAGGTTTCCTGCTAAGCGCATCCCAGACCTTTCCTTTGTGAGAGACGGGACAGCCCAGTGGACACTCCCTCCCCCTCAGCTGTAAAACGGGAGTCCTGTGGTCAGCACAGAGCGTGGCCCCCATGAGCCCCAGGGAGTCATCAGCACAGAGGTTGCTCTCTGGAGGCCTGCAGGTGGCCCAGCTTCTGCTGGGTAGCAGGCGACCTTCCACAGCTCTGTCCTATGTGGACTCTGCAGGGGCATGGGCCACTCTGTGTCCTCTGTGTAGTCCTGGCCCCGGGCCAAGAGTGGCAGCAGGTCACAGCTCCTCCTCTCGCTCTCCTCCACCCCCTGCTGAGGAGGCACAAAATGCTGATTGCAAGCTAATTCCTGGTCTAGCACTGGGCGGAAATGGCCGCAAGCGGTGGAGGTCTCTGCAGGACCGTGAGTGCCTCTCCCCGCCCTGGTTGGAGACCAGCTCACTGGGAAGCCAAGGGACACCTGAAGCCTGAGTACGATGCAGTGGTGATAGGAGCAGGTAAAGCGGGCTGAGGGGCTGCGCAGGGCAGCCCGCTCAAAGGCCTGGAGGGTCCTCTTCCCAGCCTTCCATGTTCTGGGCACCAGCCAGCCAGGAACTGGGGCAAGGAAGAGCAGGGGCTGTGGTGGGAAGCCCGGTCTGCAAGCGGGCACCAGGGTTCTGAGGCTGGCTCTGTCGCCAGCTTGCTGTGTGTTCTGGAGCAGAGTCTTGCCCTCTCTAGCCTTCCCAGCTAGAATGATGAGAGAGGACTAGGTAATTCTATCTTCTGGGACATTTGCTAGTTGCCACCAGTTGCCACTGTTTTCCTGAAAAGCACGTGGTAAGTAAGGGTTAGAAAGGAAAAGCCCTGGGGCAACAGACCAGTGAAATCCAGCCACCTCAAGTGCCCTGGGTTCTGGTCACCACAACCTCATCACTAAGATCACCCGCCCCCAAAGGAAATTGCAATTATTTAATATTTGGGAGTTAGAAAGAAATAGAAATGAGTCCCAGAGATCCCGGTGCATGTCTTCGGAGAAGAACAGCTCCCGCTGCCCTCCCTGCACATGTCGGTGTGGAGTCTGCCACGGTGGTCCCGCTACAGTCTGCTGACTGCTGGCAGGGCACCTGATTCTACCCTGTGGCTGTGAGGTTGCGGACGGGACACAGCTGCCCTCCCTCTGGGCCTGCCGTTCCTACTCACAAAGGGCCTGAACTTGCACTTTTGGAAATAACCCAGTTATTTCCAACTGGGTTTATACTTCGAGACAATGCCAGCCTGAAAGAAGAATATGCTTAGCAGACAGCTTGAACGCTGCAGCGTGTCTCGCTCGGTATTCCTGTGTTTTTGTGGGCACAGAGCAGACATGTGCCAGTAGATGTTTAACAGTCTCCTCTGCGCACACACACACACACACACACACACCAGCTTACTAGTGGTGCTGAGCGAAAAGCAGTGGAGTGCAGTTTTGCAGATAAAATGGCAGGACTCTAAATGCCAGAGCGCTGGCTGATTCTCATTGAATTTCTGCGATTTTTGTCGAACTCAGTAGCCATCCTGTGGTTGCAGTTGACAAACACAGATGGTTCCCGCGAAAATGTTTGATATTTTGCCCACTTTAAAGAGCAGAACAAAAAGTGAAATAAGAGAAACCACGAAGATTTATACCTGAACTTCACTCCTTCTTTGGTTACGGATGGCACTTTCCTCGATCAGATAATAGTCTTTGAATTCTGGAAGAACATTTCCGCCGTTCTCTGGGCTATTCACAGTGTTACAGCTACGGACACAGCACACCGAAGAGCCTTAAGCTCTGCATCCCAGAAGTCACACCAATACCTGGCAGCTACCTTGAAGATGACCCGGATTTGGTCATCTGACTTGGTGCGTCTAAGAATGACCCAGGAGCTTGTGAAAATGCAGTTTCCTGAGCCTGATCCTGGAGGTTAGGATTCTCAGGGTCGACGGTGACTCCAGAGGTCAGAATGCCTAACCAACCCTTTGAGTGGGTCCCTTAAAAGCAGCTGCAGCCCAAACGCGCGGGAACCCGTGTTCGGAGCAGCTTCTCTGCAGAGCCCTGGCGCTTGCTTCCTAAAGATCCCCGGAGTCAGGCCTGGAGATGAGCTGAGCCTGCAGCTTAAAGCCACTTCCAGGGGCCAGGGGAGGTCACCAAAGCCACAGGAGTGTTCAGCCAAGACTCCCAGGGGTGGGGTGGGAGAGTTGGAGCGGGGAGAGATTCTCGACCTTTGTCATTCGAGGTGTGTTTGTGCATTCGTGGGCTTACCCGTGGTGATTGAACTGGAACCCAGTTGCCTGGAAGCCTTTATTAGTTTCCCAGGATTTATAACCAGCACTAATTAAAGGACCAACAGCCACCATTTATTGCGGGTCTGCTAAAGGCCAGGGCTCTACACGTATTACCAGTTATTCTCTCTGTGACACAGCAAGGTGCATCCTCTCTTTCACGTAAGAAGCGCACAGCTCCTGGCCTTCACGCTGACTCTCTCAGGGCCCTGCCTGGTAAGTAGCAGAAGCCGGATTGAGCTCAGCACAGCTGGCCGTGAAGTTGTATGTGTTGGACTTTTTTTCAAACCCATTCATGGGTTCCAGCCATATTTTTTAAACTTAAGAGAATTTTCAAAAGTGTGTAAACATAGTATATCCACCAGCATTAAAAAATATATATATTGTCAAATAGATCATCACCTGCTGATCGCATGACAAGAGTTAATATGAGATCATGAAACTTGTTTCTGTGAAACGCACTTGCATGTGGAGGCTGTGCCCAGCCACAGTGCAGGGTACATTTCTTCCCGCAGATCACAGTTGGAGAGATTTGGAAACTCCATGCTAGGGAGCCCTCAAGTGGATGAGAGTTTAGCTCAATGACCTCTAAAACTCTGGGAGTTTCTGTGTGGAAAATTTAACACAAAATCAGCTCAGCTGTGAAGAAATCCATCCCACGGGTCATTGCTGTTCCCCTATTTATGGATGCTTGTGAAGTTATCAGTTGAGCATTTTATTTGAGTCAATACGGCATTCAGGTTGGTGTTCAGAGGACCCAGTCATCTTTCGACAGCTCTGAAGATGCAGGGCGACCTTTCATTACCAAGGACAGACACAGGCCAAGTGGTCCAGACTAAGCCCCGCCTCCTTCCCCGAAAATGAGCAGGACCTGTTCTCTGCCCAACAAGGCTTCCCCATGGGCGAATTCTCCATGTATCTTCTCCTGAAAGTCAGGAGACCACTCAGCCCCAGGGACCCCCTGCATCAGAACAACCTGTGAGAAAGCCTGTCCAGGCCCTGCCAACAGCCTGCTGAGTGGACTCTGGGGAGGGGCCTGGCATTGGCATTGGCACGAGTCTTCAGCCGACCCTGAAGCTTCTCAGAGCTGGAGAGGCACTTGCTAGCAGTGGGCTTGGTGTGGAACATGGGACCCCAGCCCAGCTCAGGGCTCCTACCCTAAGATTTTTGGACAGAAACTTTATATGTAAGATAGGTAAGTTTGCCCAGGATTCTAGCATCCCTGAAGCATTTAGCTTAAAAGGAAGCATGTATTACTTCCTTTTAGACTGTGTTTATTTTATTTTGGGGGGCACTAGACAAAACAGGCCAGGCTTGACAGCAGTTGTCCGCTGATTCCATGATAGACAGAAACCTGCAACGTCCGTCAGCCAACCACGTTCCCCTTCTGCTCCCTGCCAAGTCAACTGTGATGCCCCCCCGCCCGTAGCCCCCACTCATCCCGGGCGATGGAAGCTCAGCAATACGAAGCTTCGTGGAGGGCTTCCATGGATGACCGCAGCGTCCTCCTTGCCCCTCACAGCAGCACGGCACCCCTGGCCAAGACAGGGTGAAAAGGCACCTTCCAAACAGGGGAAGAATCAGGGTTTTCTGACTCCCCAAAGATGAGGTGTTTTAAGGCAGCAAGCTAGAAGCTGTTCCAACATCCAGGGACAGGTTTAGGGGGTCCCCCTAGTTTCTACTACCTCTCCAGCATCTTCACAAGCATGGGGGCACGGGTGGGTGGATGGGAGACTGCACTATTCAAGGACTGTCTGTCTGCCCACTGACCAGCACTGCTCTCTCCCCTCTCCCTTGTATCACTGCAGGTCACAACGGGCTGGTGGCTGTGAGTACCTCCCCCTCTGCCCCACTTCACTGGTCCCTGGGCATGTGGCTCTCAGTAGCCTTGGGAGAGAAGGAAGGGCTGGCTAGTCCCCTCTCCCTGGTGCTGACCAGTGGCCAGGTGGAACGGACACTGCAGTAGTTCAAGAGGATGTCAGGGGCGCCCTTTCCTCTCCCCTCCTCTCTGCTCCTTATTGCATATGGATTTCCCCCCTTGACGGTGGGAGAGCCAGGGAACTTGCAGAGGTGAGAAGATGCAAAGCTGGGGAAGTGTGTAGTTGGCATAGCCTGGGAGCCGTGCTAGAGCATGGGGACCCGGTGACTAGACTGGGTGGGGCCACCCGCTCCGGGCTGTGGGCGGCCCTGCTGGGCCTGCGCCATGCCGAGTGCACAGCAGCCCCACTGTCCCACGGGCGCACTGGAGACAGTGAGGCGACGCCGCTCTGCTTCTCAAACCTGAGCCCATGTGGGAGGCCGTGGGGGCTAGTGGTGCTCAGGACATGAGGTGAACATGGAGCACCTCCCTGAAGCAGTGGCAGCTCTCAAATATCGATACACGGGCCTTGGCCACATTGGGGAGTGATGAGACGTGTGTGGATTCTCAACACTTCCCTGACATATCAGTTTTGCTTGATCGTTTTACAGGGGACATTCTGTATTTCAACCAATCCGTAATTTAAAACATCAGTTTTATATCTGTAACCTGGGTTTGGCTCCCAGCTCTGTCACATTCTACCTATGGAGGGTAAGCGGGGCACCCCGGCTCTTGGAGCCCCAGTAAAATCAGGGCAGAGTTGCCCAGTCTCACAGAGTTGCTGTGAAGGGTGCAGGTAACGCACCTCGTGGGTCTGGCAGTTGCTGGAGGTTTCCAGCCCGAGGGCCAGTCCCGCCCCCGGCAGGCTGCCCGCACTGCTCACCACGTTGGGACTGCAGCCACGGGGAACGCTGGGGTGGCTCAGCGTGAGGGCGTTGGGAGGAACTGATGCTCCGATTTGCACTTGGGTTGGGTGATTTGTGGGAGATTCTAGGAAGTAGGTGTTTGCTCCAGATGGACCATCAGCAAGTGGGGGCACTCTGACCGCCCGGTCTTGGAAAGCCTGTATGGAATGGGGGGAGAATGGGAACTGGCCAAGAGGCAGCAGCCACTCAGCCCAGAAAGGGGGCCTTTGGTATTTTGTGGGTGGTCCAGCACCCCTTTTTTGTTCATGCTTGGACAGACTTGGGGAGGCAGCTTGCTCTGTCTCAGTCTCTTTGCTCTCAGACTACCCTGGTTGGAGGTGGTCCTTCTAGCAGGAGAGCCACGTGGCTCACCTCCTAGGGCCAGGCCGGCCGCCCAAGGTCAGCCCTGTTCTTCCTCCTTTCTCATTGGGATGTGCCAGGGGTGCAGACTGGGTGGGTTCTATCCCCAGCTCCTCTACTCGTCAGCTCCATGAGCCTGAGGAGAGTGAATCAGCTCACTGAGCCTCAGTTTCCTCATCTGTGAAATGGGAAGAATTACAGTCCTACCTTGAGGGTGCTGGATTGAATGCGATGACCCAGTCCAGTGTCTGGTGCCCAGAACTCTCCAAGTGAACTCTTTTAAGAAGTCTGAGTTCTGAGCTACACTGTCCCTGTTGTCACCTTGGGTGGTGGTGAAGGACCAGCGTAGACCCAAAGCCCAATGACTTCTAATCAGCAAATATTTATTGACCTCCAAATAAGTGCTAGAGAAAAATGATAAAAACTCCTCCATCATTTGTTCCTCCAAATAAAGCTGTACTAGACTCCTGGTTTCACATATCGGGCACGTTCTATGTGCTAGGGCCCGGCTCAGTGAGTCCCCCAGTGGCCTGACGCTGTGGGTGCAGCTATCATCGGCCAGCCTTGGCCCAGGAGGAAATGGAGGCCTGGGGGTGGGGTGCCAAGCTTCCCTGGGGGAAAGAGAGGCTCAAAGTCAGCCTGGCTCAGCGCCCATCGGCAAGGTCACTCTGTGCCTCTCGGAGCTGGTGAGGAGGGATGAACTCAAGCCTGTCCAGAGGAGAGGGGCCTGAGTTCAGAGGCACCTGGGCTTGGCAGGGGGGAACGTGACCTTCAGCTGGGAAGGAGAGGGGCAGGAGCCACCATGGAGGATTTAGAAGACATTTGGGAAAGTGAGAGTTTACAGGGGACACGAGGAGGATGGCTTTCCCAGAGGTGGGAGCAGCATGAGCCGGGAGTGGCGGGCTGGCCCTGTAGGGAGGATCCTGAGACAGCAGGCTGGTCCCCAGGGACGAAGGCAGGGCCCTGTGTGTCCCCCTAGGCAGCCTACCTGCAGAGGCTGGGGGTGAACACAGCCGTCTTTGAGAGGCGCCATGTGATTGGCGGTGCAGCTGTCACTGAGGAGATCATTCCAGGTGAGTCCAGAAGCTGCGTAGGGACGGGCAGCAGGGGGTGACGTTGGTGACCACTGGTAACAGTCTTCATCTGGTTTCAGGGTTCAAGTTCTCTCGAGCATCCTACCTCCTCAGCCTGCTGAGGCCGCAGATTTACACTGACCTGGAGCTGAAGGTAGAGCCCCTGCCCTGCAGCCTGTCGGTGGGGTCAGTTCCACCTTCTCATGCGGGTGGAAGCTCCCTAGCATGTGCCCACGATGATCCCCTGCACCTGAGGTCTCTAGCTTCTGGAAACTAAGAATCACAGAATAAAAATTTTCTCAAGATTATTCACTGTACTAAAAAAGGAAGGAAGGGAGGGAGGAAGGGAAAGGGGGAGGGAGAGAGAAAAAAAGAAGAAAGAAAGAAAAAGAAAGGGGGAGAGAGAGAAAGAAGGAAGGAAGGAAAGAAGAAGGAAGGAAGGAAGAAAAGAAAGAGAAAGAAAGAAAAAGAAAGAAGGAAAGAAAGAGAAAGAAAGAAAAAGAAAAATATGGCTCTGGCTGGTGTGGTTCAGTGCATTGAGCACTGGCCTGCAAAACAAAGGGTCACCAGTTCAATTTCCAATCAGGGCACATGCCTGGGTTCTGGGCCACTCCTTCTCTTTCTCCATCCCTTCTCTCTACAAAAATAAAATCTTTAAAAAAAAGAAAAGAAAAAGTGCTCCTGAAAAGTTTCATGAGCAACTCAAATATTTGTAAATCAGATCCTATTTTAAATGCATCAAGGGAAGTTCCATTTAAGGTGACCCTGGAGTAAAGGAGTCTGCAAAGTAAATAAAATTTTTTGATGTGAATAATTTATCTACCTTGTAAATATGGATTTTCACGTAATTGTTGCTTTATTGTGTCTTTCTACATTTTAATTATTTATTTCTGGAGCGGGAGAAGCTGCAGACCAGTGCTGAGAATGAGCCAGGGGTTGTGGAGTCCCAGAAGGTGGTTTTGAAACCCAGACCTGCCTCCCAGTGTGACTTGGACAAGTTATTTAACTTCTCTGAGCCTCTGTTGTTGCCTTTGTACAATACAGATGGTATAGGGTCGGTGTAAAGTCCCCACTGTAAACCCTAGTGCAGTCCACGGCGCAGGGCAGCATGTAGAGTGGTGTACTGTGATGTCACACGGTGCGGTGTGGCATGGTGTGTTGTGGTGGGACATGGCATGTATATGATGTGGTGGGTCGTGGTGTGGCATGGTGTGGCATTGTGTGTTGTGGTGTGGCATGGTATGATGTGACAGGATGTGATGTGGTGTGGTGTGGTGTGGTATAATTAGGCGTGGCATGATGAGGCTTGTATGGTGTGGTGTGGTGTGGTGTGGTATGGAACGGTCTGCTACAGAGTACCTGGGCAAGAGGGCTTTTGTACACTTATATTAAAAAATAGGAATCAGGACCTTGGGAACCTGCATGTAGGTACCTACATGGTAATAAACACAATCAGAGAAAGGTCAAGGGCAGAGGCCACAAATATCTTCCAATGTTGCTTATTCTGTCTGTGTTCTGCAGAAACATGGGTTGAGGATTCATCTGCGAAACCCCTGCTCCTTCACCCCCATGCTGGAAGAAGGCACAGGGAGCAAGGTGCCCAGGTCCCTACTTCTGGGCGCAGACATGGCAGAAAACCAGAAGCAGATTGCCCAGTTCTCACGGAAGGATGCCCAGGTAGGGACAGTGACCAGCAACTGATCTTTTCCTTCTTCTCCAGCCTGCAGTAGGCACATGAAGGGGCCTGAGTTTGGTTGGAGCGGTCCTGGAGCAGGTGTCCGAGGGCCAGAGGGGCTTGGAAGGGCCTTCCCACGTGCCCTAGGAGGGTCCCAGCCTTGCCAGCCTTTGATCTTGGGCTGTAAAGAGAAAGGAACAGAGGCCAGCAGTTAAGACCAGTGGACACTGGAGCCTTTAAAGCTGTGCATGTTCAGCATGAGGCCACAGTTCAGTGGCCTCCGCCTGCTGAGTTTCCAAAGGGAACCCACTGCCATGTGCTTTCTGTCTCTCCTGCTTTCCGACAGAACTGTAAGTGGCCATCAATATTAAAGCTCACGAAGGCCAAAAAGGATTAAGGATGGATCAGGGACAATTAAGGATAGAGTGAACTGGATCAGGAATTTAGGACAAGAGAGTTGTAATAAATATTCATTCGATTTGGCATCAATCCCCTGGCAGCCCAAGGCAAGGAACTATCCGTGCTGGCGTGCGGGTCTGAAGAAAGGAAGCACCCGCATCTGATAGAGAACACGCGCGTTTTCCCTTGGGATTGCGTTATAAGGAATCCATTGGGTACCTTTGCCTAAACAGTTATTGAACGTGGTGGGCCTTATATATAAACCTAGATATAAGCTGAAGGCATAGTGTTAACGCCTATCTTAGGGGAGATATTTTTATAAGAAGAACCTAGGTTAATACAATCCATGCGTGTTGCTTTTTTGGTGTGTTAATATAATATTGGGTAAAACCAAGGGAACCACGGACACATGGTGTATCTCTTCAACGAGCAATTTCCAAACCTGGCCGACAGTCAGAATGACCCAGGGAGCTTCACTTTTTTTTTCAGGCTGACTCTTCCGTGCAGCAGGTGAGGGGTCACTGCCCACCTACACCCGGTTCTCCAAATCCTGCCCCACTCAGATGCTCTAGAGAGGGTGAAGGACAAGGCTGGGTCCCTGGACCTGCGGGACAGTGGCTGTGGTCTTGAGTGCTGCTGACCACAGGAGGGGGGAGCAGGGGACACAACCTACTGTGGAAAGTAAGGCCCTGAATCTTGGCTTTGTCTCCGTACACTGTAACATGAAAGGCCTGCTGGGAGAAGGCTGTTTAACTCCATGTTTATCAAGACTCCTCCCAGGTACTTCAACACAGAACTTTCCTTATAAAACAATTATTAAACTTTTATGGCTCTATCTTTGAATCTAGGTGAAACAAAAATGAATGGCTCCGGTCTGAATACAAAGAGGAGGCCCCCAGTGACACAGGGGGCTCTGGTCACCCATCCAGGGCAAGAGGGGTGTGTGTCATGGGAGCTTGTGGGGGTGAAGGGAAGAGACTATTGTTCCTGCTTCTGAAGAGGGAACATGGGAGATTTGCAAACTGGGAAAGAAGAGTTGACATGCTGGAATATATGTGTGGTTTATCACAAAGACCACATCCTAGGTACTTACGAGTTTTCTGTGGCTGATGACACTCGCGGACTCTCCCACTGCCCAGGCTCACTGACCTCCTGCGGTGGGGACAGCAGCTCACAGACCTAGCACAAGGAGTGACAGCACAGCCACGCTGAGCTGCCCCAGCGCCAGGCCTGAGGAACCACCGAGGCTGCACCGAGGGGCAGCAGGCCACATGTGGGCAGCAGAGAGAGCAGGGCATGGGGACCATGTCCCCTGCTGGGCCATGGGGCCTTGACTTGGGGCTCTGTTTCAGGCTTTTCCCCAGTACGAGGCCTTCATGAATCGCTTGGCATTGGCCATTGACCCTCTGCTGGATGCAGCCCCCGTGGACGTGGAGACCTTCTGGCGGGGCTCCCTGCTGCAAAGGTTCAGGTCGCTGTCCACCATCACACCCCTGCTGAAGGCAGGTGAGTCCAAGCCTGGCATCAGGGCACAATGTGAGCCCATTTTCTCCATTATCAGACATAAGCCTGAGCCTCCAAGGCAGGCCGTCAGCAGCCATCATTTACAGGGGCTGCCTGGAGCCTATCAGTGAGGAGGTGTTGGCCCAGCGTGCCCTGAAACACAAAGGCTTGTGTGCAAGGAGTTCACTTTTACAGGTGACCCAGAGAAAGGAGTGAAATTTGAAGGAGGGGGAGTCAATACTAGGATGTGCTGCTTGCTGGCCACCATGTGGGTGACGAGGTGCAGGGTCCCCGTGAGGACCCGTCCAGAAGCCTTATGAGATGCACATGAGACTAGTCCCAAGGGAAGAAAGAGGAAACGTTTCTCCTCTGTGGAGTTCTGTCTCCCACTGATCAAAGAGGTTGCCCCATGGGCATTAACTCCCACATAGGCCTATGCACCCATGGGCACCAAGTGGTTGTTTGTGGGTGTCTTGTCATGGTGCCAGAGAAACCCCAAGGCAGAAATGAAGAGGCACATCTTACAGATGTGAGGTGAAGTGCTGTGGATCACACCGTGTGAAGCTGATGGAATCGTGCCTGGCGCTTGTCACCATAGCCAGCTAGAATAAGCTGAGTTTGAAGGGGTGCCCCTTCAAAGAGGATGCTAGATTTGGACTCCGAGAGGAAAAACTCTGTGATCAATTAGTGATATCTGCCAAGGCTACAGGAAGAGAAGTTTGGATAAGAATGCTACTCTTTCCCACCACTTCTCTGGGTTATAAAGACCAGTCTGGCTTCCGTGTTTTAGAAAAATACTGAAATAGTTACCTATGGTCACAAAATTGCTGCATAAGACTATGAAACTCCAGTGGCATTAAAAATAAAAGTTAATGTCTCACAAATCTGCACGGTTGCACTGATCCCAGCTGGGCTCACACAGAGCTCTGCTCTAGGTGCCTCTTCCTCCCCTTGGAAGCTGCAAGGGAGTCCAGGCATGGCCTTCTTACACCAACAGCAAAGCTCAAAGGGAAGCCCTGATGTGCCAGTTTCAAGCTGATGTTTATATCACATCTTCCAACATTTCATTGTGCAAGCAAACCATGTGGATGAGTCCAGAATCAAGGAATCAGGCAGCAGCAACCCAGCTCAGGTGGGAGGCACTGCAGTTACATGGCCAAGTGTGTGGATACAGGTGGGGAGAAGCCTTGGAGCCGGTACTACCTATCACACATGCCAAAAATGGACACTGTCTCTCAGATTACGGTCCAAAGAGCTTCGTGCTGAAATGTTTGTGTAATGAACAGTTATTGAGCAACTTCCATGTGCCCGATGACGCCAGGCGCCAGGGCTACAAAAGCTGGAGCTCAAGCTCCCTGCCCTCACGGCCCTCACAGCCTTAGCCACTCTCTGAGACCCTCTGAAGCTGTACCAGGAGTGGACTAGCCCAGCCGGCTCTCTCCCAGCGCATAGGCCTTAGAGTTCACCCTAAGGGAATAAGGTACAAGTTAAAATTTTCCCAAAATAATGCCAGCAGCTAAAAGTCACAATGTGCCTACGAACTTGCAAACATTTCACACATTCACTGAATCCTCACAGTAGATCTTGGGGGCATGATGCATTACTCCCATTTTACAGACAAAGTGCAGAGATATTGCAGATCAGAGCCTCTCCTCTGTCTCAGTTCATGTTGTCCGGGTTTCCTCTTCTAGGCCGCATCCTGGGAGCCCGGCTGCCCGAGTATCACCAGGTCCTCACAGCTCCCATTACCAAGGTGAGGGGCTCCCCAGCCTCAGGGCGGGCCTCCCAACAAGGCGTTCCTTCTCTCCTGCTGGGGCCCCTGAGCCCTTCTCTCTGCTGCATTGCTGACCCAGGTGCTGGATCAGTGGTTTGAGTCTGAGCCTTTAAAAGCCACTCTAGCAACAAATGCTGTGATCGGAGCCATGACAAGTCCCCACACCCCGGGGAGTGGGTGAGTACGGGAAGCCAGGTGGGGCAGCAGGAGTGGAGGGAGTTCCCCCAAAAGAGCTATAACATCTATCAGTCGCTGAGCTCACCCCGTGAACCCGGCACAAAGCTGCACATTTCATAGGTAATCCACCTAACCCTCATGCTAACATCTAAGCACTGTGGTTCAGAGAAGGACACCATCTTGCCCAAAGTCACACAGCTTGTAGGTGGTAGAGCTGATTTGCAGCCCAAGTTATCTGACCCTCGACCCGCAAATCTTCCTTCTGAGCCGCAACTATTCTTCAGGAGGAAAAGCCTCCCACAGGGATAGCTCACATGAATATATCTTCTTTCCACTTTTTCTCCTCTTCTCTCCTTCACTCACTTTTCTTCCTACCTCCTCCCCTCCCAGGGAGCCCTGTTGCCCTGTTGTCTCCTATGATCCTTCCCCTGGGTCCCAGGACTACCCAGGTTGTAAAATGTGTCTTTAAGTAATTTGTTTCTTCATTAATTCTTTCAATAAATATTGATGGAGCACTTGCCCATGCTAGGTGCTGGGGCTACAGTGGTAAGTGGAGCTGAAATCCTGCGGGAGAGAGGTAGACACGGAGCAAGGAATGACAGCAGAGACCCATGAGCGCTGTGATCAGGGAAATAGAGCAGGAGAACCACGTGTTCTGGAGCCAGAGAAACCGCCATGAGAAGGAGGTGTTTACTCGGAGACTCTAAGGGGATGACTCAGGAAGAATGACTCAACTAAAAGATGAGGGAGAGAGGGAGCTCAAGGCTGCGAGATCAGCATGTGCAAAAGTTGGGAGTTGAGAAGCCGTGTGGTCTATTCAAGGAGTTGGGAAAAGGTTCGGTTTGGGAGGGAAGCATGGAGCAGGAGGAGGCTGATGAGCAGGCGGGAGTCTGGGGGCATTTTCAGAGTCTGGCCAAGACCCAAGAGCAACCATGAGCCAGTAAAGGCTTGAAAGGGAAGAAGGGACAGGAGCAGAGCGGGGTGCTGAGATCGGGCTCCAGTTTCTGCCTGGAGAACGGTCTGCAAGGAAGGAAGAGCAGGAGAAGGTAATCCAAGCAGGAAGAACTTGCCAGAGCACTTTAGGGAAGTGAAGAGCACGGCCTGGGCATGGGAAAGCTCCCAGGCAGAGTTGACCACCCCTGACTGGATGCAGGTGGTGAGAGGCTAGTAGGAGGCAAGACTGACACCCAGGTTTCTTTTGAAAGCTGGAGATTCCATTCACTGGGATGGGGAAGACTGAAGGAGAAACTGGCTGGGGAATGTGGGAACGGAATGGGTTTATGATGTCTGCCAAGACATCTGTGGGCAAACGGGCTGGAGCTCCGGACAGCGCTGGGGCTGTGGGTTCGGGGACCATCACTTCTTATTGGTACTGAAGCTACACGCAGACACATTTGCAGGGGGGAGATTGTACGATGGGAAAGCAAAGGACTCTTACAAGATCCTAGAGCCCATTGAAAGGCTAGTGGGACAGGGTTGGGTGGGACAGGGAGAGGCTGAAGGTACAAGACAGGATGGAATACTGCACCCTGAACTCCAGGGAGATTAAGTCCCAACTCTGGCCACTGATTCTGATGATCTGCCCTCAGGTATGTGCTGCTTCATCATGTGATGGGGGGCCTGGAGGGGGTGCAGGGGGCCTGGGGCTACGTCCAGGGTGGCATGGGTGCCCTCTCGGATGCCATCGCCAGCTCAGCCACTGCACATGGAGCAAGTATCTTTGCTGAAAAGGTGAATGGACCCTATACGCCCTCCTTTGACTATTGGCAATAACCCTAAGACAGCAAAATCTTAGATTCGGAAATTTCCTTGTTTTACCCATGGACAAAGCAGGGCTCACAGTCAAGGGGCTCAGGGTCTACAGCTTGTCAGTAGCTGAGCAGCTGTCGACCCGGTCCCAGCTCTTCTGCCACCCCCTTTGAACTCACCACCACTAACCCACACCGGGGCAGAGCCTTCCGGATGGAGGGGGTGAGGAGCTGCAGAGCTCGGCAGGGTGGATTCGGGATGAGGGAGCTGTGAATGTCTAGGAGCAGTAGAGACGATGGAAACCCGTCAAGATCTAACCTAGTTTTCCCTCCTGGGGGTCTCTGGGGCCTTGCTCCTATGGGGCCCAGGCGGTGGCTAAGGTGCTGGTGAGCAGCGGAGGGCGCGCTCAAGGAGTTGTGCTCCAAGACGGCTTGGAGGTGAGGAGCAAAGTGGTGCTGTCCAACGCGTCCCCGCAGGTCACCTTCCTGAAGCTGACGCCCCAGGTGAGGCCTGGGGTGGAGGGGCTGCCGAGACAGGAGCATAAAAATGGAGCTGGGACTGCACTGGGGTGGGAGATGCAAGTGCCAAGTCTGTCCACATTTGGGGGAGCCAGTCCTTCTCTTTCTTACCCTGCAGGCAGGTGGCCAATGGGAAAATAGCCACAGAGGTGAGGGAAGGGTCCAGAGAGGTGAGGTGCCCTAGGCCATGCAGGTGACCATGACAGAGTCAGAGCAGGACCCCAGGTCTGATTTTCAACCCAGAGTTATTTATACAACTTCTTCCTGTGATGCTGATGTCTCCTTTCTAACCAACCCCAATTCCACCGTCGATTTTCTATTTCCCTCTGAATGCCTTGTAGCAACCACACCACTTCTGGGCTTATGACAGGATATCCTGTTTTAGCACCAAGAGCTGCAGAATTCAGTTGATGTTGGTCAAGTTCGGCTGACTTGGGCTTGCTCACCCGCCTGTCATCAGCTGCCCGTCACCTACCTGGTGGCCCTGCTCACAGGCCAGGGGGCAGCTGGCTGCGGCAGGTGCTGCATGGTTTCCGCTGGAAGGGCCAGGGTGACTTGGCTCTGCTCCACCTGTCTTCCATCCTTGAGCATATTCTCAGCTTCTGGCAGAAGGCAAAAGCAAACTCAAACATGCAAGTGCTTTTCAGGCTTCTGCTTGCATCCTATTTATTAACATTGGTCTTGTCTCATGGAGTCCGAACAAGAGGACGTTACAGAGGGGCAGGCACGCCAGGAGGGGTGAGGATCTGGAGTAATTTTTGTAATGGATCACCCCTCGACTGTCCCTAAAATAGATGATAATGTGTATGAGCATGGAGATCCCAACCATTCTTGGAACCAGTCTTAAGGCAGGCAGCCCTTTTTCTGAGTGATTCCACTAATAAAATCCAACAAACATCAGTTAAAAAGCACCTTATTAAGGCATATCTGAGGTCATCAAGATTTCCAGGAGCTTACAGACTGGAGGAGAAAGAGGTCTACAGACCATCGGCCTAAAGCAGGAGTTAGTGCGGGCCATTATTCACAGTCAGATCTGCTGCTTCTTCCCAGGGGAAGAAGCGGTTGGTGCTGAGCAGGAGGAGGGGGGCTTCCTGGAGGAGGTGGCTTGGCTGATCTCTGAAGGGTGGAAGTAGAGGTCAAGAGACCAGTCTGAGCAAAGGAAGAAGGCAGCTACTTTGGGGCCTCAGCCATCCCCAGGCCAGTTATGGGATGTTCTGCTTCCAGGAATGGCTTCCTAAAGAGTTCATGGAGAGAATCTCTCAGCTGGACACCCAGTCACCTGTTACCAAGATCAACGGTAAGAGGCACACACCCCTCTGCAGAGCTGTCTCAGTGACATGATCTGAGTGAGCAAAGGTTTGAGTCTGGGGAAAACTCACCTATATCATCATTTCTATTGCTGACCCCCAGCCTGCGCTCCACTTTGAAAATCAAACATTGTTTTCATACTTCCTCTTCCTAGTCTAGCACTTGGGTGATGGGGAGAGAAAGAGGGTCCCTGGGGACCGAGGACACAGGCCTTTGGGCCCTGACTCCTCCCTGCTTCGGTTTCTCAGTGGCTGTCGACAGGCTGCCTGGCTTCCTGGCTGCCCCCAGTGCTTCCAGGGACCAGCCCCTGCCCCATCACCAGTGTTCCATCCACCTGAACTGTGAAGACTCCCACCTGCTCCATCAGGCCTTTGAAGATGCTATGGATGGCCGGCCCTCCAATAGGTGGGTGGCCCCTGGGGTGCTCTCACACAGGGCCCTGGTGAGGTAGGAGTGAGTGTCTAGATGCAGTAGGGGTTACTTCTTCCACCTGGTGTTAAATACATTCATGTAGCATCTAAATTCATACTTAGGTTCCAAGGCCAAGAACTGCATCCCAGGCAAGAAATCTGAGGGCCCAGGCAGATAAGAGGCAAAGAGTCAAACACGTCTGGCCGTGTCACAGGTTAGCAGAAAGAGTGAAGGACTTCAGAGGGACCAGGGCTGGCATTTGAGAAGAATTGGAGAAAATACTTTCTGGAAGAGAAAAGGTGGTTCCCTAGTTCAGCAGCCCAGCCGAAGGCACCCACTCAACTGATCCTGTATTTTCTCTTATTTCTGATAAGCTGCCTTGATGCAAAACTTGTAAAAGCATTTCCCACCTCCCACCACACCCCAGGTGAGTCTCCATCTTCCTAGGAACAGCCAGGGATGTTAAGGAGCAAACATCACTCCATACTCTGAACTATGCACCAAAACTTCTTGAAAACCTATTCTGTGCCAGGCATTGTAGAGGCACTGGTTGGGGGGAATGGGGGGCCTACTAGGGGCATGACACAGGCACAAAGTTTGTCATAGACAGGCACACAACTATTTATAACATGAGGTAAAGAGGATGTGTGCCCTAAGAGAAGGGTAGAAGGCAAAGTTCACTTATCCGTTCATAAATATTGTTAAGGCCCCAACTCTGTGCCACACTTATTTCAGGGACCTGGGCACAAAGCAGCCGGAAGAGTGAGCAAGGCCTCTGCCCTCAGGTCACTGACATTTTATGATGGGAGGCAAGAAAGGCAACAAACATGGACTGATAATATGAAGAAAAATAGGTCAGGGGATGGGGAGAGGTTGTTAGTCTTTGTTAGGAGGCTAGAAAAGGCTTCTCTGATAACATCACATTTGAGCAAAGACCCAAAGGAAGCAAGAATATAGGTCTTGTGGGTACATGAGGAAGAACAGCCAGGCAGAGGGAGTCAGGTGCAAAGGCCCTGGGGTGGGAGGGTGGTGCTGTGCTGGAGGTGCAGGGATGAGGCCGGAGTGGCTGGGAAAAAGAGAACCTGGTAGTGAAGGGTAGGAGGTGGGGTCTGAGCTACAGCTGCTACATCTGCTAGGCCATGTCAACCACTCTTGGATTTTATTCCAGGGAAGTTTGTGCTGAGCCTGACTTACATTTAGAAGGACCACTGTGGCCATTGTGTGGAGGAAAAGGGCATCTGTTACAGCCGGTTACTATTACAGAACCTGAGGGAGAAAGGATAGCGGCTTGGACCAGGGTAGGGGCAGTAGGAGTGATGAGAAGTGGCCACATACTGGGTATTTGAAGGTAAAGCTGCCAGGATTTGCTATTGAGCAGGAAGTAGGTTGCAAGTAAGAGAGAAACCACTGGAAGATGGTGTTTCTTCTTCTGAAAGGGGGAAGGTGATGTGTTCAGGGAGGAGCAGGTTTTCGGGGATACCAAGCATTCAGACTTGGACAAGTTACTCTGGAGGTGCCTAGTGACATCCAAGTCCAGAGGAAACATTGCAAGTGAGGGATGCAGGGTGAAGAAGGGGCGTTTCACGTGGCCGTAAGGATGGTCACGTTTGGAGACCAGAGGAAGAATGTGCTTCAGGGAGAACAGGCGTTGTAAACAGGGAGGAGCAGGAAGCAGTCGCCTTCTGGGTGTCAGGCTGTCCCAGCAGCTCTGTTTCACTTGGCACCAGGCAGGGGTGAGCTTGGCTAAAACCCGACTGCCTGAACACTTGCTGTCGCAGCCTGATTCCTCACTCCTTTGTGCCACCTGTCTGGACACTGGGACATTTGAGAGCCTGATTGTTCCCCAGGCTGTGAGGTGGAAGAACACAGGGACACGCCACACCTTCAGGGCCAGGGGAGCTCCTCAGAGGTAGTGTGCACTCTGCACTGTGGCCTTACAGCAACAGTGGGCCCAGCCTTGGCATCATCTGTCCCCTGCCTTCAGTTTGTCCCCTGTCATCTCAGAGCAGTTCCCAGCCCCTTCCCTCCCAGCAACTGCCTCTTCAGATCCGTCTGTCTCGCCCATCACAGGCCTTTGATTGAGCTCTGCATACCTTCCTCGCTGGACCCTACCCTGGCTCCTCCCGGCTGCCACGTGATCTCCCTCTTCACTCAGTACACCCCCTACAAGCTGGCTGGAGGCAAAGTCTGGGACGAGCGGGAGAGGAATGCTTATGCAGACAAAGGTGAAGAGGGCCGGACTGTCCTTTCTCCAGAGAGCTGGCCAACTATGCGGTCTGAAGGGATCCCTCTCCTTACAACCACCCCATTTGGGAGAGAAGTACCCAAGAGACCTAAATTGACATAGTGCATGCCTTCTAGGGTCAGGCACCGGCTAAGAAAGTCAAAAGGCAGTTCCTGCCCTCAGGCTACTCACAGGTTGCGTAATAAACATCTTACATAGTACCAGGTACTAGTGAACTGAAGAAGGAAGCAGTGAGCCAGAGACAGAGTTGAAGAGAGCTTCCCAAAGCGGGGGGCTGGGATGGGAGCTGGGCCTCAAAGGCGGAACAGGAGTGAACCAGGCAGCAAAGGGGTTCCAAACAAAAGAAACAGCTTGAGCAAAGCAATGAGGTGAAGAAAGCAGTGCGTGGTCAAAGGGAGACAGTAGCTCTGTGTTTAGCGCTGGGTAAGGAGGTGAGAAAGGGTGCAGGGCTGGACCAGCCTGAGGTCCATAGGCCTTTGTACTGAATTCTGTATGCGCCTATGGGCTGTTTTTGTTTTTGTTTTGCTGATTGAGATGGAATTTGCATATGCTAAAATAAACCCCTTTTAAGTGTAGTATAGTTTCATGAATTACAGTAAATTTGCCAAGTTGTGAACGTGACACCTCCTCCTCTTCCTCCTACCGCCCTGTCCCTGGCTGGCGCCAGTGTTTGACTGCATCGAGGCCTACGCCCCTGGATTCAAGGGCTCCGTGCTGGGCAGGGACGTCCTCGTACCTCCAGACTTGGAGAGAATCTTTGGGCTTCCTGGAGGGGTAAGAAGACTGGGGGGTCTCTCATCACATCTTTCCCCCTGCAACCCCACTCCACACACAGCCTCATCGGAAGGGAGGACAGTGGCAGAGACCATGGCAAAGAGGGGACAGAGGAGGGGGTCAGATGCAGGGATGGGGGAAGAGGTGAGAGATGCAGGCAGAAGAGTCAGCACCTGCTGAGAGGGTCACCAGGACTGTGGTCCCTCCACCTGGACGTCCATGTCAGCCTATCCCATTTGCATTGCTTCAGAGGTAGCTCCCTTCCTTAAGGCAGCTTGTCCTGGGATTTCTAGTCAACTGTCAGAAACTGAGCCTGGAGGCAGGGAGACCAGTCAGGAGGCCAGTTCTAACAAGGCAGCCACTCAGGTGGCTATTGATTGCTTCCATGTGTCTGGTCCAACATGAGATGTGTCATGAGTGTCAAAGGCACACCAAATTGCAAGTACTTAGTGTGGAAAAAAAATAAAATAAAATAAAATGGCTCATTGATAATTGCTCTACTGATCCCATATTGAAATGGTAATACTTTGGATCTACCGGGTTAAATGAAGTATACCTTGACATTAACTTCACCATTTTAATGTGACTGCTGGAAAATAAAACACCCGTGGCTTGTGTTATGTGTTTGTTGACCTGCGGTGGCCCAGCTATAGGGTAAAGGAGGCCAGGCGGTGGGAGGGGCAGGGTGTGAAAGGCACCTGGGCAGGCAGAAGTCAGAATTCTTGGTAACAAGATGCATGTAGAGGTCAGGTGCAGGTGATGCGGAAGGTCTGGCCTGGAGGCCAGGGAGGGTGGTGTTGCCCACTGAGGCAGGGAAGATGGGAGAGGGCAGACTTGCAGGATGAGGACATATTCAGAGCTCTGGCTGGGAGGACGTCCCCGTTGGTATTCTTGTCCAGACCTGCCCCACGAGCCTGATTGTGGCCCTGCTTCTCGCAGAACATCTTCCATTGTGCCATGACGCTGGACCAGCTCTACTTCGCCCGCCCTGTGCCCCTGCATGCCAACTACCGCTGTCCTCTCCCGGGCCTGTATCTCTGCGGAAGTGGGGCCCATCCTGGTGAGTGACCTGCGGTCCCACTACCTGTGCGGGTGGCGAGGGCTGGCCGGACATCAGACACATGCAGACAGGGAAACAGGATAAACAGTGAGGGAGGCAGGGGGACCGTGGGGCACGGGACTCCAACAAGAACAAGCCATCCCCCATAGTCAGAATTCACAGAGTCGGGGGAACACAGTGGCCTCTACCAGGCTGGCCACAGCCTGCAGTTCCCCCCACTCACATCGCCTCCTTGCAAGGTTTGAGGATATGTCCCAGAGGCACCTCCCCAAATTCCAGTTGAGGCTAAATTCCCCCTCTCTGGTTTAGACCAGTAAGGATCTAGTGAAGTTAAGTTTCTCAGTTGACAAATGCCTCCCTGCACCTATCCCAGGCTTAGCTGACCTCCTTTGGACCCTTTCTCTGCGCTGTGTGGGCTCTGTCCTCCCAGGTTGGTTCTGTACAGCCACATCTTCCCCTCAAGCCCTCAGTCTTTCACATGGCGAGTGAGAGTCCCACCATCTAGCACATCGGCTCTCAGAGAGAGAGGGGGCACCTCCTTGGACTGCATGCCCACCCCCTCCCCAGACACTGAAGCAGGAAACCTGCTGGGGGCCCAGAATGTGTCTTCACAGCGGTCAGGGCGTTCTGATACCCATGACCTGAGCACCTCCCTCAAGCACCCCATCTGCTTGGCTGAGGGTCCTTGGCCCCTTGCCCTGCCCCTTCCCTGGGGCTGGGGGAGGCGGTGAGTTCAACTCTGGTTCACTGGAAATTCCCTTCCAGGAGGAGGTGTTATGGGAGCTGCTGGACGCAATGCAGCCCACGTAGTCTTCAGGGACCTCAAAAGCATGTGACCTGGATCCAGGAATAAGAATCCACCCTGAGCTTTTGCATCCCCATGGGGTCATCTTCCCAGGCTACGGCTGAGGCAGACCAGTCCTCAAGGCTGAGGTGACTATGTTAGAAAAAACATCCAAGTTGCATTTGGTACTGATTAATTAACCTTATAGCCATGACTTTATGAATGAACTCCCTTTGTTTCATTAAAAATAATGTTTTATACAGATAGTTTGCCTAGATTAGTGAATAGACAGTATGAAATTATGCAGGTGCCTGTCTGTGAGATAATAGGTGGGATGCACTTGTCCGGAATGCTCAGTATTCTCACAACATCAGCCCCAAACAGCGTGTTTGGCCAGCAAGCACCCTCATCTCACTGCTGCCCCCCGCCCCCACCCCATCACATGGGAGGACTACCCGGGAGGCCAATCTACTGCTGTCACAGTCCAGGCAAATATGAACCAAATCCCCAGGGACCCACCAAGTCATCCCCTGGGACCACAGGCCTGAACAAGGGCTTCGCATCTCAAACTGTCCAAACTGGCAACCCAGCAAACAGCTTGGAGGGTGAGTGCAAAGTAGGTGCAGCTGAGGGCCAGCTGGGAGCCCACATTCCTGATTCTAGAGCATTCTGCCTCTTATTTCCCACGAGTGAGTTATACCGGTCGCATTGCTAAAACCTCTCCACATAAACTTAGGTTATTACAAAGTGGGTTGTCACTCTTGGTCAGAAAGTTTCCTGCAAATGTCCCTGTGGTAAAACACCCTCCCAGCCAGCTTTTCCAATCTCCACAGCCAAGGCTGCAGGTCCAGCAGGTCCCATGGGCAGATGGAATGGAAGGTTCCCTGGGGCACCTCATCCCTCCTTTCCCCGGGGAAAATTATACAGATTAAGATAGACCCACCTCATTACTTAACCTCGCTGAGTTTCTCATCTGTAAAGGTATTGTAATTGAAAGATTCAATAAGACAGTAGGTCATGTTTTTAGTCCAGTATCTGGCACATGGTAAACATTCAGTACACGGTGGTGGTCTTGCTGCCAATACTGTTGGTGAAGATGTTACTGTCAATTTTGTATTCTGCAGAAGGAAGGGAGGGAGGGAGGAAGAGAAAACGAAGCATGTGAAGTGAGAGCAAGAGCTGGCTGATACCTGCAGTGAGATGTGCCTTCATTCTCTGTGAAGTTGCCTGGTTCCCAGCACCATTGCTTTCACAGCTCAATACTTTCTAACGCTCGCATAAAGAGAACAGAAGTGAATGACAAATACAAACTTGTAAAATCTTCAGAGGCCTGGGGCAGGTCACATCAGACTTGGTCTTTCAAAATATTAATAGATGTTTTTTTTTTTAATTAAGTCACAAACACTTAATTTAAGAAATTTTAAAAATATAATGAGAAAGAACATAAACTCAAACATAATCTTACCTGGATAAATAATCATTGTCACTATTTTACAACATTTCTAGCTAGTCTTTTACATAATTTGGATCACATTCTATATTCCATATGTGAGTTTTCTATTTTTCTTTCATTTTACTTCATGTCATGAGCATTTTTCAGTGTTACAAAAATTATTTGAAAACATTATTTTTTAATAGCTGCCTAGTATTCTTTTATAAGGACGTGCCATAATTTATTCTGGGACATTGAGTTCAACCTTGGCTTTGATTGCTGATTAGCACCAGCCAAAGGCTGGAACACTATTCCTTGACCTTGTCTGCTCTTACTTGAATGACTCACTGTCATGTCCACCTGGATGCAGCTGCTTTCCAGGCAAATATTCCTTCCCAAGGAGGAGGAACCAAGAAAAGGCCAAGGAGAGACCAAAGAGCAATTTTAGCAGCAAGAGGAAGAATTTCCCACTGCTTGGTGGCTTCCTGTCTGTGTCTCAGGGCTCTGGAAGATACATTTGGTTTGGACCAAGACACATGACCGGACCTTTGCCCTCCGGGATGCCTTGGCTCCCGCAAGCCCCAGCACATGCCATCCAGCTGAGAAAGGGGGCTGGGCCGTGGATCAGGCCATGGGTCCCTTGCTGACTCCGGAATATAAAACTCTTCCAAAGATAAATAAGTCAGCACCATCTTGTTACCTGATTTACACTCGTCCGTTCCCCCAAAGCAGTGGGGTTCACCTTATCTGGGGCACAATCGTGTAGAAAGCCCGACATGCAACGTGAACTTCACCTGGTGAAGTCGTTAGGTAACGTGGCCAGCCCCAAGGCCCTGATGGCCCCTGTGTGGTGGTGTCCAGGGTCTGGGTGAGATGTGAGGTTTACAGCTCTGGGAGGAATTCAGGCATCCTAGTTGGGGGGATGACAAATGTGGCCGGCCAAGCCACCTGCAGGCCTCCAAGTGTATGTTTTCCTGATGCATGTTCTGTTTGCAAAGCATTTGACAGCACTGAGCTCTTCTGTGGAATGTTGATATCACTTACTTCACAGTAAGGAAGAGAAGCCGCAAAGACAGAAAGCTGCCCAAGCACAGGGGGCATATTGTGGGGAAGGGGAAACGTGCAAAATAAAAAGGAACACAAAATGCAAACTAATAAACTGAAGCCTAACGCAGAAAAAGAAAATGCAAAATAAGGAAAACTGAATGGATAGCAAACCTAAAAAAAAAAATTTAAAAACAAAACATTTAACCTCACCAGTAATCGAATAAATTCAATGAAAACCAAACTATCATGTTTTACCTATAAAATTTAGAAAAATTATTTGTAACAGACAATTACCAGCATGGGCAGAGAAAGATATTCTCACATGCTGTCGGCAATGGTATAGATTTATATTTGTTAGTGAGACTCAAAAGACAACATCCGAAAGCCACCTGTTCAGTGGGCTATTCTACATCTGGTCATTTAGCCTAAGGAAGGAATCAAAGTTGTCCCCAAGGCTAGAGGTACAAGCATATTCATGCAGTGTTACTTGAAAACAGCTGAAATGTCTCAAAATAGAGAACTAGTTAAATTCGTCATGGTACTGCATGGGATGAACTATTACAAGGCAATTATTTTTTAATTCACATTTTGAAATTACTTTTTTTAATAACATGGGAAAATGCTGATAAAAGTAAGACAGTGGGATTCCAATTTTATTTATAAAGATAAAAATATATATCTTTCTATCTCTCTAATATAAACATGTATGTATATATTTTTATATATTAGAGATATGTATGATATACACACCACACATATACATAGCCAGACAGACGCAGATAGAAAAATAGACATGGAGAGCGGAGAGAGAAATGGGAAAGAAACAAGTACACCCAAATGGTCCTAGTAGCCTGAAGTCTTTCTGCCACTTGATGGCAGTTTGGAAAATGTTCCTTACTGCCTTTATATAACCTATTTTAACTGAAGAACAAACCCGAAGTAAATGGATAGGACTTTGAAGCTTTGCTTAAAATGATAGCTTAGACCTGGTCCAAATAATTTGTTTATTACTTGTGGACTAATGTATTGATCATAAATCAGTGAATTTCTGACAGGCCAAGGTGTTAGATTTCCGGAAGGCTGGGGCTCTCCATCACTATCACAAAGGGAAGGGCAGCATATTGTCAGTGTTTCCACCTCCCAACAGAGATCCTGTGTTCTAGTTGGGAGTGCTACAGAGGTGAACCCACACCTGAACGTCCTTTGGGTTTACCTGAAATTACATCAGTTCTGTAATGCTTGTTGTTGGATCAACAACAGCTCTATGGTGAGCTACGTCTTTGACTAATAAAGAAATTGCAAAATGGACTAAATGGTAGCTTGGTATGCAGACATCTTCTAAAACAATGGGTCTCCTAAGAAAAAGTAATAGTGTTTTTAATAGTGAAAAAGCCCTGGAGCCAGACCTACATTCTTCACTGTGCCAATTGGCCTTTCCTTCTGTTTGCTCTTTTAGGGCCTGTGAAGGAAGCATAGGTCTGGCTCCAAGGGCTGAGGGTGCCTTCCTCTCAGAGGAGATGTAAGGAATACATATGTGTGTGTGTGTGTATGTGTGTATCTGATTATTTCAATTCAAATTATGCTGCTAGATTTTAAAGTATTTCCATTTAAAATGACCCTGTGATCTGGACACCTCTTCCATGATGGCTGGCCAGCTGGCCCCCAGCAGGCTAAGCCTGGAGTCAGCCATCACTGAGGTCATGAGTCAGATACGCTTGGGTTTGGATGCTGGCTCTACTACCATTTAACCTTGGGAAAGTTCCTTAATTCTTCCAAGTCTCAGTTGCTGTTGATTAATGGGGGTGGTGATTTTTTTGCCTGGCATGAGGCACACAACAAAGACTAGCTTTCTTCTTTACAAAGTGGCCTGTTACTTTGCATTCAGAGGGTTCAGATAGGGGTTCAAGGCTCACGTGAAGCAGAGGAATAAAATTAAAACCACCACATAAAGAAATGGAACAAGATTCCTTTCAGTTTCAGGTGTGAAGATCCCTCAGAGAGAGAGCCCCCAATTGAGGAGCTTCCCATCCTGGGACAGTGGCAGCCACACTGCCGTCAGCTACACCAACTCACCGTCACACAGATCAATATGTCAGGGCAAGAGAGACAGAAGCAGGCAGGGCAGTTCGCCAAAGGCGGAATCGGTGTGTGGGCTGGTGTGCTGTCTTCCTGGCCCAATAAATCAATCTGCCTTGAAAGAGCTCCTCCGACTCCGTGACTGTAATTGGAGCTCCCTCCCTCCGTGGCAGTTTGTTATGTTGGAGGTCAGGTGACAAGCACAGGTTTTCAGAGCTGTACACAGCCGCTCTTCACCTGCCTCTGGAAAAGCTCTGTAATATCTGGAGAATCCGCTAAAGACTAGTCTGTCTGCAGGGTGTTGAAAAACTGGGAGAAATCGGGCTGGGTTAAGCTTCGATCGTTCTCCTTGGTGGAGTTCCATAACTCACTTCAACATTCTCCCTAGGATGCCTCGCCTAAAACCAGTGTCTCCATTCATTTGCTACTTGTTGAGTCTTGCGGCAGCGGAGGTACCCGGGCACAGGCCCAAAACAGACTCAGATAGTAATAATAACAGCTGCTGTTTATCGAGTCCTGACTCTGGGCCAAGCACGGCACCTACTGAGCACCTCGCACGCATTACTTCCCTTTAAATCCACAATAAACTCAGGAACCATCTACACTGAGCGCCGCTCACAGATGAGGAAACGAGCTATTGAAGTTAAACAGCTTGCCCAAACCAAAGCCACAGAGCTGGGGGTAGACACACTGAAGGTTTGAATTGAGGCCTTTCTGACCCCAAAAGTCATGTTCGGAAGCTACACTCAGGATCCAACTTGTGGACAAGTGGTTGTATGACCCCAAGTTCCACTAATTGTTGACCCCTTTGCATTAGGGCTAGGTACACGAATGTGAAGAAACCATGGTCCTGAGCTTTAAAAAAGCACCTACTATAGTCCAGTAGGATGTGGGGGACAGAAACATGCATATAACAATTATTAACAACTCTAGTGCCATATGAATCTGCACAAAGCACTGTATGGAATTTGAGGGAGAGACGAGCTACCTGGGAATGAATGGGTAGAATCGGGGAGCAGTTCTTTCAGTGAAGGGACTTGAGCTAGAATGAGATCACTGTAGACTCCATGGGTGAAAAGACTTGATGAATGAACAGGGTGAGGAGCGCATTCTAGTTTCTGCAGGGGCCACATAGCAAAGGCAGGGAGGTGGAAATGGGTGGGGAGATCATGAGCTCACAGTCGGATGGGAAGAGGGTTTGACAAAAGCAATGATGTGAAATAGGTGGCACAAAAGGCTCACGCTACTGAGACCCCTCATGCCTGACTAAATGTGGGCTTCATTCTACAGCCAATGTGGAGTTTGAGAAGATGATGGGACTGTTACACCAGTTGGAGGATGTCCAGTGTCTTAACTTGCTTCAGTGGTCAGTGTGCAGTGTCGGAGGCAAGCACTTGGGAGGCCATCGCTCCTTCTTGGCTCTCCCCCAAGGCCCTCAAATGAGTTGTTCAAGGATAGATGTGCATTAGTAATGGCACGCCATCTCCAGGAGGCGAAAACCACACCCCACTCTCTGCCCCAGCCAAGAGCTCATTGGGCGGGGTTGGGGGGTCCCAGAAGGTCAGCGTGGCTTGGTCTAGTCTCCATGGAAGAGTTCTGTCACTAGAAACCACGATGCCAATGGCTCCTTGTTCACCCTGGCCGCAAGAAAGGAGAGAGACCGTGGCCATAGGATCTGGACCAGGAAGCTTTAGTTGGCAGCCTCTGCTTTGTCAGAGACGTTTGTAAAACATTGTAAGTAACGGCCCCTAGAGCCTTTTACTCCAAGAGCAGCTCAGACACCTCTTCCATGAGCATCTGCTTTGGGACCGTGCAGCTGACCTGCACTTCACCAAGGATGGAGGCAGGTGAGCACCCAAGGCTGGGTTTCCCCTAGCGAAGCCAGAGGCACATCTGCATGCTGTCTGAACAGCAGTGGCCCCTATTCAGAGTTTAGAAGATGTTTAATAATAGTAAACAAACTTCCTTGGAAAGGGTTGGCCTACAGGGGAACTGGCTATTAGGAAGAGAGGGGGAAGGAAAACACCACCGCTGCTTTTATAGTAACCCTGCTCCGTCTATAATGAGAAAACCTCTCTTCTGTGTAAGTGACCTTCTCAAGTGAGTCACCCAAGCCCCAGCTCCGAACCTTAGCCCAGGAAGCAGGAACATAATGGAGCAGTCAGGTGTAAATTATAGGAGGCCGTCGGGGCAGGAAGCAAGGAGAGTTATAATAGAAGAGTAAATTAATTTCACATAAGTGGGATTAGCAGTAAAATAAATAGCAGTCCCACCACTAACCCTGTCTGGAATGCTGAGTGTTTGTCCCCTGCCAAGGGGACAGAAAAAGTGAGTGGCTGAGCAGGAATTGGGTCACAGCATAGTTGCCCTTAAAAACAATTCCTCTGAAAACATAAGGCAGAAAAATGTTTGTTTTTACCCACTGAGGACTCAAAAGGAGAGGATACGTGGGGCGAAAGCTGCCTCCGTTGGTGGCTCAGCCACCTTTCACAGCGGGCACACCACCGCAGAAGCCGGCGACACCCTAAAAGCCGCGGGAACAGTGGGGGAGGGGTCGCCCAGAGTGTGTAGTGAATAGGGGACAATGAGTTCTAGGGACGGACCCATCGGAAGCTTCCATTCCAGGCTGAGTACGTGCTGGTTTTATTTTTAAATTGTCGGCCTCTTGTTTGTTTGAGCTTTTTAGGGCTTCTGCTCCTTTTACAATTTGAAAGCGGCCTCTGTTCAGGTCACTGGAGGCTCCTGATATAAAAAGCAGGATCAGTCATACTTTGCAGAGTTGTTGTGAGGGCTAAATTAAAATAGGTCAAAAGCCGAAAGTCCCGAGTCCAGGTGCCGACGTGCTGCAGATGGGCCCGTGAGTAGCCTCCCCGCCCCTTCCTGGGAAACAGTGGAGCCAAATGAGAGAATCTATCCATATTGGACGCTATTCAGTGGAGACTGTATTAAAATCAAAATCTTCCTAAGGGGAGCAGAATTACCCACCCTTTAGATAATTCCCAGTGAGGACCTCCAGGGCAGGGCTCTTCATCAGACTGTGGTTTTCACTCTGCATCTGTTTAGAATCTTGATCTAAGTCCAGGTGGACTTGTACCCATAGGCTGCAGGGGGGAGTGAGGGAGTGGGAGGAGGAACTTTCTTAGGAATCCTCAAACCAGGGATTCATAAGCTTTTCTGACTATTCCCACCTGGGTGCGGCCAAAGAACACCCACGTGCAGCCCGGCCCACATCTTCGCCTAGTTCGATCATTAGAGGGGTGGGGCTTAAAGGAAGGGAAATGAGAACTGCGGAAGTTGGTTCCTTCGTTAATAGGAACCAAGATCTTCATGTTATACACTTGATTTTACATAATAAGTGAATGGCCTATGGTTTCGAAAATAACCTTACTAATTTCATTCTATTAATCTTGCTTATAAGATGAAAGCTATTAAAATGGCACAAGGATTTAGTAGAACAGCACAGGCAAGCAAGCCACCAATGAAGTGTCCCTAAATAGTGTGGTGACCATCTGTGCCAGGTTGCCTAAATTTTCCTGGTTTTAGCAGTGAAAGGTGTGCATCCTGGCACAACCCTCAGTTCTGAAAAAACTAGTGTAGCTGCTGGCTCCAGCAAATAAGCAAGCTGTAAGGAATTAGGTCCTTTAGCAGTAGGACTATATAAGAGACTACTTATTGAACTGCAATTCGGTTATATATAACGTGGAGATAATGGACAATTTACAGGTCAAAAATACCCACTCAGGACAAACCAAAATTCTCATCAGACTAAAATGGATAATGAGGGCACAAAACCAATAGAAATTTATAAATAAACAGCATGAATAACAGCAATCAGAAACCGCAATAGCTCATAACAACTCCTGAAGAACTAACTAAAAAACATCCTTCCAAAAACTGGAGAAAATCCACCTATGTAAAGTAGTGTGGAATAACAAAGTTCAGGCCTTAGTAAACCATGTGGAGACTAATTTTAGTTTATGAATACAAAATTTTTGTGGGTTACTGGCAAGTAGCCTTTGATTACATGTGAAGAGGACAGGCCATGGAATGTGTGAGTCACCTGCAGGAACGAAGGGAAAGATCTGTGTTCCTTGGTCAGTTCACAGTCATCAGTAAACAGCTGGTTCTCACTAAGGTGTTAAGGCCAGCATCATGACAGTCACTGCAATAGCTCATTTTAAAAATGAGAACAAACCCTGGCTAGTGCGGCTCAATGAATTGAGCACCAGCCTGTGAACCCAGGTATCACTGGTTCGATTCCCAGCCAGAGCACGTACCCAAGTTGCAAGCCAGGTCTCCAGCCTGGTGCCCAGATGGAGGCAGGTGAACGGCAACCATATATTGATGTTTCTCTCACTTTCTTCCTCCCTCCCTTCCCCTTTCTTTAAAAATAATGAATGAAATCTTTTTAAAATATTTTTTTTTAATGAGGACAGGGCCCAGAGAAGTTAAATGACATTAACAAAGTTCTGGTTGTCAGGGAACCACCCCCCAAAGATTTTTTAAGTGTTATTAAGGGTGTGTTGGGAGGGAAAGATGTAGCATTTTCAGATATTTATTCTGTCCTATTTAGTCACACCCTCCACATACTTCTAAAGTAGTGAAAGAGGGTTAATTCAGTTGGCCCTCAAAGACATGTGTTGAAGTTCCTACTTCAAAGACCTTAGTGGAGTCACATCACATCTTTGCAGATATAATCAAGTTACAATGAGGTCATTAGGGCGGGCCCTAAGCTAATGCCTGGCATCCTCATAAGAAGAGGGAACACACACACATACACAAACACTCACACAGACATGAACACCACGTGAACACACAGACGCAGAGGGAAGACGACCATGTGAGGGTAAAGGTGAAGGTCTGAGTTATGACACCACAGACCAAGGGACCCCAGGGCTACCGGACGCTGGAGCAGGCCAGATGGGTCCTCCCCTGGAGGTTTTGGAGTGAGCAGCACCCCTCTGACCCCTTGATTTTGGACTTTGAGCCTTTAGAACTGTGGGAGAATAAATTTTTTGTTGTTTTAAGACACCCAGCTTGTGACACTTGGTTACAACAGCCCCAAGAAACAATTACAGGGCCCTGCATGGCTCACGGTCCCCAGGGTTGGATATCTTCCCTCTCACACTCTTCCTGCAGCTGGGTGGGAACAGAAAAGAAGGGGCAGTTCCTTCTCAGTGTCTTCGCTGTGTCTTTCCCATCTCTTCCAAAGCAGCATCAAGCCTCCCTCCCTTGGGTGGGCACATAGCGAGAGCATGGAGGGGGGACCATGATATCAGTGCCTCCTGTCTGGGCACCAGGTGGGCAGGGGAGCCCTGGTGGGCACCCCTCCCCTTCCCCCTGAGGACAACGTTCTCAGCCAAGTGCTTCCAGCAGGACCACTTGACATTTCCCTCTCCACACCCCATTTGGCAAAGGGCGAGAGGTTTGATGAGCTGTCCTTCTCGTCACGGTTTTATTCTGGGACAAAAGAACAGAGCTCATCAGATCGCCTGAGAAGGACTGCTCTGCAGAAATGGAGAAGGTTGCACATTATCTTGCGTTTAGGTTTAAAGTCTTCTTACAGATGCAACATACAAACTTGGTTGATTTACAAACTACTCTGGGATATGACTGCCCATGAACTTCCGCCTGGAGGAGAGAGGAAGTTGCCCCACGACCCGACTGCACCAGCCTGTGCAAGGCCGATGGTCATAAACATTCCCTGGACACAGAGCATGATCCTAATTTTATAAAATAAATGTACTTACATATCTGTTAGAATATCTGGAAGGGTATCACTGAAATGTTATCTATCCAGGGTAAAATTGTCATTGTTTTTTAATTTCATTTTATGTTGATTTCTTTTCTAATATTGCTACATTAAACAAGAAGGAATGATGTCATAAAACTAACCAAAAAAAAAAAAAAATCACCCATGATTACAGCTCTTGAGTAGAAATACTGTTCATATTTTGATGCTTCATAAGTAGATTAAAATACCAAGAGAGCCAAAATGACAGAACTGCATATATACTACATAACACTAATGTTTTCTTGCCTTGGAGAAAAATTAAGACGGTTTTAGTGAAGTCATTTATTTCCTAGTTGTGATCATCCTGAGTTTACAAAACTATGGCTTCACTTGGAGTCATTAGAAGCATTTGTCGACTTTTCTTTCAATTACAGTGTTTTCAGTTAAAATTTTAAATTTTGCCTTCTATCAGTCAGGTGTGTATGACACTATTGTTCACTTAGCTATTAGCCTTGTTGGATTGAAAGTGATCTTGATAAAGGCGCCGGCCTGCGAACCCAAAGGTCTCAGGTTCGATTCCCCAGCCAGGGCACATAACCAGGTTGCAAACCAGGTCTCCAGTCAGCTCTGTGGCTGGAGGCAGATGAAACACAACCATACATTGATGTCTCTCTCCCTCTCTGCCTCTCTCCCTTCCCCTCTTTCTAAAAATAATGAAATAAAATCTTAAAAAATAAATAAATACATAAACAAATAAATAAAAAGAAAGTGATCTCGAATAGCAATTGATATTGAGCGAAAGAACGCACTTCTGCCACCAGGTCTCCAGTTTCCCGAAATACCTGTGCTGTTTTCAGCTTCAGTCCTGTCCTCCAGTCCTCCTGTCCTCCATATGACATCCCTACCTCTCTGCAAGGAGGCGAATGGTGGCAAATGCCATGCCCCCCACCCATTCCTTGCCTGAGGCCAAATCACCAAATAATTAGTTGCTGTGTTTTTTCCAGCGAAGCCTGGACACAGCACTGATTGGCGTGGCACCTGAGACAGAAAACTGTGTCAGGCCCGGACTCAATCATGTTCACCATCTCTCCTAACACTGATGTTCTGAGAACCTTTATTCACATCTTTCTGCTTTCACCTTTTTAAGTTAAAATCTAAATCGTACAGAGTTGCAAACAGAGCATAAGAAGTCTGTGCAATACACAGACCCTGACATGAGCAAACCTGGTGAGGAACATCCTGGAAGCTGGAGAGAGAGGATGCAAGGCTCTGAGGTGATGAATCCAAACCAGGTGATAACAGAGCCACTTCCTGAACCACACTTGGCTGAGGATTTTCACCAATCCTTGGTGAGGAGTGATTGGAAACTAATATCAGAATTCCGCTGTGGATCTGTGGTTCATGGTGTATAATTATGCTTAGGTTTACTTTACAGTCAACTGTCTTTAATTCTCATTCCGTAGTGTAGATTTAGAGAGTCTCTGACAATCCTTCTGTTGTTTTTAGAAGTCCTGCAGTAAAGAATGTAGTGGATATTATTATGTTGTACATCTGACCTGGAGAATCCCCCAAATGACTATGGCAAAAATGATGTCAGTTCCCCAAGCGAAGAGACCAGGTGAACATGAGCCTTCCCAGCATGCTGTGATGGGTTACCACATACGACAGCGCCTCGGAGGCCTTATGCATGCAGCCACGCATTCGTGCCACCTGCCGTGAGCAGGCACTGCGCCAGGTGCTGGAGATACAGCAGGAAGCAAAATGCAGTCCATTGCGCCTTGAGAAACCTCGAGGAAGTCAATACGCAGTAAACCTATGCGTGGGAATCAGGCTTTACGGAGAGACGGCCTGGAATAATCACTAGGGCTCAAAGAAGAGGACCACAGTAACATTAGCAGAAAGACTTGAGGGCCCACCAAGCCACATTGTGCTCCGGCCCCAAGGAACCTGTATGACACATTCGGAATAAAGACAGGAGAGGGCTGGTCTTTCTAGGCTGGGTTTCAGAGGCCTACATAGCGCAAATGATGAGATTCCGGAGGAGGTGGATGGGTTTTGGTCGTCAAGATGTCAGGCGCAGGTGGCTTGAAGTGCGGCGTGCGAGCGCGAGAGGCACTTCCGGAGGGGCGGAAGGTGGAGGTGGCGCCACCAGCCAGCGACGATTGAAGTGCTCATCTCCGAGCCCAGCTGCAGGAAGGGCGGCCAACGAGAGGTGGGCGGGGATGGAAGGGGATGCGTTTCATCAGGCTCCATCCTTGTACGATGCCAACCCGTGAAAGGCAAAGAGGGGAGGCTTGGAGGCCACCCAGGTTCGTTAATGCTCTGCCTGGAGCAGCTTACTTGCCAGGAAGGGTTTAGCTTTCGGGTTCTCAGTGAAAGAGGCAAAGCTTAAATCGGAGCTTTGAAAATTACGGGTGGAGTTGATGACTCTGCCCTCAGGCCGTGTGGCCTAGGGACGTGGGGTGGAATTTTGAGGAGCCTCCTCTAGTCACAATGCTTGAGAAGAATCTGCACGTCTCAACGAGTGCATCTTCTAGGTGACCACCCTCCGCTCCCCTGACCTCCACGCTGACACTGTGGTTTGCAGCTCTGTCTGCTTATTCTCCTGCCTCTGTCTACTTATTCTGCGCATCACCTCACTTGGCAGTAATGAAAATTGTAACAATGCCTCCTGTATCTCTATATAACCCACAGCTTACAAATGTCTGACACTTTATTTCATTCGCTAGAACAACCTGGAGACGGAAACAGAATAAGCGCCCGTTAGAATCCTCCCATTTCACGGCATAACAAACTGAGGCTCAGAGAACAGATGGGTATTTCCTCAGAGTCTTCTGTGATAAATGGTGTGTGAAAAGGAAGTGCTGGTTTCTGAGTTACACCAGATGTGATCATAAACATTCGGAGTTACATCATACTTTTTCTGCATAGCTCTTCTCATTTTATTTCTAGAACAGTTGAGCCAAACTCACCCTGGCAGGGTCCTGCCTCAGCCCTCGTCCAGTCTGGGGTGGCCAGAATCTTAGTCCCTAAAACCTAGAAAGTTCTGACATAGTAGTAAATATGCTGTGTGGGCACTCAGCCTCCAGGTCTGCTTCATTTGCTAATAGCATTTGGAGAACTAGAAGTCTCTGCCCCATCCAGTGTCTTCTTTTCTCTCCCAAGGCTTTGGGGTACACATGTAGCCCCAGTACAACCAATTGGTCTTTCTCCTGGGACTCCAACAGCTGCACAGAGTGAGATGGAAATCATTGGAGCAAGTTTATTTCAGGAACAGAGCCTCAAGGAAGCTATTAATTCATTTCCCCTGCCAGACACTAGAACACTCTGGTTCTTGACTCTTTCCAAGCCCACTTCTTCTACATTCCAGTGAATTCTGAAGGCCACCTGGCCTTTGCCATCCAAGCCAGCTAGAATCAGTTTCTGCTGCCTAGAACCAGAGAATAGTTGATTGATTCCATTTCCCTTCTATGCCCTGTGTCCTCTTTTTCTCCTATCTCCCTCTTAAGGGATTCGGAATCGCATAAAGGAAAGAGCCTTGGAATCAAAGCTAAAAACCTGAGCTTGAATCTAGCCTCCACCAAGGCCTCCACTGAACAGCAGGTTTGCTGTGAGTTACATGCAACTGGGACGTGTTGGTGCTTTTATCAACAGATCATGAGATGTCAGGTCAATGTTTAAAAAAACGTCTAAGATAAATAAGAATAAGGAAGAAATTCATAAAGCTGAGGGTAAAGTTGTTTATCCTGGGGGAAGAAAATGGAACTAGAACAGGATCCCCAGTTCCTCCTTGATCTGTAAGGGGAGCTTTGTCCTGGATACTTTGTGAGAGGAGAGGACAGGCCCAGAAATATTCCCCACAAAGAAGAGTAAACACGCTGGCATCCTGGGCACCGAGCAAGACAACCGTCCCCTTTCACTGGGGATAAAGAGGGCAGTGAGTTTGGGAAAGGCTGAGGGCGGGTTAAGGTGAAGTCGGAGATTCCGGCTATGTCAGGCTGGCTCCGAGGCAGGTGGTGAGTTTGGGGCTGAGCAAACCCTTTCCTGTTGTTCCTCTGTCTCCTGTTTCACGCCGTGTGTGGAAAGAGGGGTCATCAGGGCTGCGTGCTGGCTTGTGTGTGCTCCCCAGAGGGACGTGTTGGTCCCCGAGCTGTAATTAGGCTGCAGGAAGTCAACAGGGGGATGACAGATCAAGGCCTGACTCAGGCTTTTGAAATGTGGAGGCCAAGCCCAGGGCTGCTCTGGAGCCGTTCCTGCCTGTTTTGGTGGTTGTAAGCAGTTCATGTTCCATGCGCTGCACGCTGCCTGCCTTCCCCGGAGTCTGTTTCCACTGAATTTGAAAACAGTGTTTTTCAGAAATGTTTTGTTCTTTAACTTGACTCCGTGCAGCTGTTGAGCCCTCCAAGGCAGAGCGGCAGAAGCTCCAGGAGGGACCCCGAACCGGCTCCTCCTTTGGTCGGAGCCAGAATCACTTCAGATCGCTATTCCATCAAGTGGTTGGTGTTTTTGTTCAGATGCCTGGGTCCCCTGAGCACAATTGTTTGGGCCCCATCCAGTGGTCTTCTGGGATTTCCTATCCAATGAAAGCTGTCTGAATTAGGCCTTCTGTATGTCCCATTAAGAGTCAGGTCTTTAACCTAGCACTTCCAAAATTGTTTAAAACCACAACAACTTGTCTGAAAGTATGGAAAAGAGTTTCGGTGACGGCTGAGCCCTCAGAGAGAAAATTCTGGCATTCGACAGAGGGAAGGGAGAAGAGGTCCTCAGATGCCCCTTTGCTGAGGCCATAAGCTCTGGGATGCTGGTCCCAAAGGACACATTGCTTACCTTCTCCCTGCCTTTTTCTCTTCACCTCCACCGGTGAGGGGTAGAGAGCCATGGGCACCAGGAGAAATTACTGCTAGTGACCCATGTCTGCTGGGAGAGGCTGTGTTTTTAAGGTGAGGAGTCCGGCCACTGTGATTGACTTGTATTTCTCTCAGAGGGGCAGGTCCCACCCAGCTCTCCAGGGGCACAGCGTTGAATCTCAGTCCATATTGCTAACTTTGTGGGCAAGTGACTCAGTGTCTCAGAGTGATGCCTCCCCATCCTTAAGTGGGGACACTAGCGTCTAGCATATTCCCCTGCATTTAGCAGGTGCTTAATAAGTGTTACTTCCCTTTCTGTACTTGGTTGATGGTGCTAACAGGCATGATTTGTTCCCTGTCTTCACGCCCTGTGGAAGCAGCCCTCCACACTGATTCTGGGCCTGGCCACGGACAGCAGCAAACATAAAAGAGACTTGGGAAGTGATTGCATGTTGGAGTTGGCCCTCTTGCTGCTCCTGAAACTATGTGAACAAGTCTGTGCAGCCTGGTGGAGGCTGAGAGACCGCAGGGAGGTGATAGATAGAGGTGGTCCAGCAGTCAGCAGCCCACCTCAACTGACACAGACAAAAGCCATTAGACAATTCGCTTCAAACTGTCCATGATCCTTCAACTATGCAGTATGGAAGGGTCAGTCTCTTATTGGTTCCAAAGCTTTGTCCACGTAGAATCCTTAGAAACAACAGGTGATTGACTTTATGTTTCAAGTTTTATTCAGTTGTCTTATAGTTTGTAGATTTGCTCCCCAGATGCCTCAAAAATAATGGCAAAAAGTGAAGTTTTGAAGGATATCTTTTGGTAACTAAGTTTATCATGCTCTAGAACAAATGAATGGAGCATGGAGAGGAAAGTCCCCTGATGTCTAGTGTACCAAGGGAACACCTTGGGGCCCAATCAAGGGGAAAAAGACTGAGCAGTTGCCCAGGACAGAAATGGAAGCCCCAGCCAAGAGAGAGGTTGGGGGTACAAGTCATGGTGGTCATTCTAGGGCTGATGGGGCAAAAGAATGCCAGCAGCAGGGAAACGGGTCATAAGGTCAAAGTCTGGGAAAGTCAGGAACACTAAAGAAGTAAGAAGGCCAAGTAGATCACAGTAAATAGTTTTAGGATAAGACCTATGGGTACTGTGAGTGAACTGGCCACTCCTCCAACAGCATAGCCCTGGAGTATTTGGTCTCTGGCTTTCAAACCACCAGAGACCTCCTCAAGGACTGGCTGAACATGATCTCAGCGGATCCATTAGTGGGCATTAATGAAATGCCAGCTATGATCGAGGCTGGGCAAGGCACTCTGAAGGCTGTAAGATCAGGCTAAGGCTCATGCCCTGAAGTGGCTTACAAGTTGCCTCCTGGGAACCATGCCCACCTGATCCAGAAAAGTGCATTCAGAGCAGTTCATGGAGAAATATGTGCAAGTTGAATGGTTCTGTATGAGTTTCTGGAGAAGAAAAATTTGAGTTAGACCCTGAGGAGTAGCTATAATTTAACAACAAAACTTTTTGTCTTGGAATCAAGATTGGTCAGTATGAATGAATCTCATGATTGGTTAGTGATGTCTGCGCAAGTGGAGGAATAGCAGCATCCTGCCTCTGTTTATCATCTTTGGCTTAAATGATATTTAAAGTCCCTTCGCTAAGATACAGCCATGGCACCCACGGTCCATGTTACTTAGGGTGGTCATTGGAGAAGGGAGACCAGTACAATATTTTTTTCTGTCAGAATTTCTCATCCAAAAACCTGAGGAATTGGTTGATCTGGTCTAGAATCTTCCCAATGTGTCAGCCAGAATGGGAAAATGAGCAAACAAACAGAAAGCTTAGAAGACAGTAGATGGAAAGAAAACAAAGGGAATGATTAGTAAAAATTCAGAAGTACCCTTTAGAGGAGGGAAGGGCATACAAGAGTAACATTCTATTTTATAAGCTGGCTGATAAGTACTTTGGTGTACAGGATGCAAATATTTTTAGTATTAATTAATGGAAATTTGAGTTGTTTCCACATTTTGGTTATTATGAATAATGCTTTTTTTAAAAAAAGATTTTATATATTATTTTCAGAGTAAGGGGTAGAGAAAGAGGCAGAGAGAGAGAGAGACATCAATGTATGGTTGCCTTTCGCCTGCCTCCAGCTACAGAGCTAGCTGGAGACCTGGCTTGCAACCTGATTATGTGCCCTGGCTGGGGAATTGAACCAGCGACCTGTGGGTTTGCAAGTCAGCGCCTTATCCACTGTGCTACTAGCCAGGGCCTGAATAATGCTTTTATGTACAAGTTGTGCTGACATGTTTTTTTTGTTGTTGTTTTGTTTTGTTTTTTAAAGATTTTATTTATCATTTTTGGAGGGGAAGGGAGGGAGGCAGAGAAGGAGAGAGACATAAATATATGGTTACCTTTCACCTGCCTCCAGCTATAGACCTGGCTGGAGACCTGGCTTGCAACCTGGTTATGGTTTGGTCCTGCTGGGAACCAAACCAGCAACCTTTGGGTTCGAAGGCTGGAACCTTTCCACTGAGCCACCAGCCAGGGCTCTGACATGTTTTTATTTCTCATGAGTGCATACCAATGAATAGAATTGCTGGGTCATATGGTAACTCTATGCTTAACATTTTGAGAAGTGCCAGACTATTTCTCAAAGTATCTGAACCATTTTACATTCCCAGCAGCAATGCAATTATCAGAGTTGCAATTTCTCCACACCCACTCCAACACTTGTTATCACCTATCTTTTTTATTATATAGCTGGTTACCACACCACAGATGTTCAATATTCATAAATCAGGGAACTTCCTCAATAGTACCTTTACTGAGTAACAGAAGGAGATCACAAGCTATCCCCTCATCTATAAGTGACAACTAATTTATTCCTCAATTATTGATTTACTTTCTTGTGTGTCCTGGTAATAAGAATCATTTCCTGAGCAACTACTCATTTCCTAGCATATAGACAATTTTCCTACTCATTACTCCTAATTCCCACTTTTTGGGTATTAGAAGCAAGGAATTTCTATACTCATGTATGGATGAAGGGACCAACAGGGAGGTTAAATAACATGTCTAAAGCCACCCAACAAGAAAGTGGTAATCAAGTTCTAAAATATTGGCTCATTGGCCTTCAGGGTCCTCCCTTTCCCCAGTTCAACTAATGTCCAAAAATATCCTGGGCTTGCAAATCACAACTGGGCTTCTCTGCTTCTCTGCCCTCTCCAGGCCATATTAATCTGGCCATTCTTTGAATCAGCCTTCCCAGAGCACTCAGAAGTGGACACTGAGGAGCCATCAGTGTTACCTTGCAGCAGAATCAAGCTGCGGGATGGGTAGCGGGTGTCATGGTGATTGATAGGTCCTGGGCGTCTGTCTGTCCTTGTTGCTATGGCAGATCTCTAAGGAATCGTGCCAAAATTCAAAATATAAGCCGAGTACATTCTATTTGCAGTTTAAAGTCTATTTGGAATAGCTGAGCTCCTTAATAGCTATCCAAAGTGTATTATTTTCCTCCAAAAACACACTGTAATATGTTTTGCTGCATTCAATATGATTTTATTACAGCTTGGAATCAAAATGTTTTCTAAAATGAATGTCTGATTTTATGAGTCAAGACTATCAGAAAATAAGCCTAGTTACACATTCAAAAATTATATTAATGGATACTTTTATGTGTACCCATTCCAAAAGGGGGTGGAATAGTCTCCCCCACCCCACACACACTTCCAGAAGATTCAGAGACTTAACTGATGAGCATAGAAACAACAAGAATGTCCCCCCCACCTCCAATTTAAAGCTGTTTTCAAACATTAAGTTCCTGATATCTTTTTAGGAAGAGTAGATATTGCAATGTGGGCTTTTTCCACTGTGTAAGCATTTACCATTAAAAACAACAACAACTGTTGTTTTTCTCCTTGAGAACACCCACCAAACCACAGGCTCAGGTTCTTGTGCTCCAGTCATTTCCATCCCACCTCCTAACCTCTGGGGATTTTGTGTTTCTAGGGAGGGCCGCACACTGGAAATCTAATTCACCTAGCAAAGCTTCAGGCGAACACAGAATAAGCAAACATATCTATAAAACTGGCTCATTTATTTTGCTGTATTTAGTTGCTTGCTGGCTCTCTGGTGGCTCTCAAGTTCCTTCAGGTCACAAAAACAAGCCTGTAGCTTCAGAGAGAGACCTGCAGCTCCAGAGGCCCTCCTGCAAATGCAAAAACAAAGGCACCCCCCCAACACCCCCACCCCCCACCCCCGCTAGGCTGGGAGGCAGCATCTCCCTTGGCTTCTGCAGGAGCCTCCTACTTGGCCATCCTGCCTCCAGGTCTCCCTGCCTCTGCCCAGAGTCCACGCCACAGAGAGGCCTTTCTGAAATGCCCTGCACTTCCCTCCCCCGCTTATCACACTGATGACGGGAAGCGAGATGACCAGGCATTATGAACTTCTTGAATTAGTCTCAAAAAAATAAAGAATAAAAGGAAAGAATCAAACTTGAATCTGATGACATCTCCAGCCCTCCCAGTTTGTAGGAAACACAGAGAGAGGCACTTGTTAAATGACACTCTGGGCATGCAGCCTGAAATACAGACTGGAAAACTCAGCAAGACAGATTTCTTCAACAAAAAAAAAAACTGCAAGGGAAAACGGAGATGAAATGGGAGCCTGGGAATTAAAAGAGATTTTAAGTGGCTCCTGAATCTAATGAGCAAACTGTTAAAAACAGAATAAAACAGAACAAAAACAAACAATAAAAACCCAGGGAAATAGAACATCTAACTGGATATTTGATAATGTTAAGGAAATATTGTCACATATTTTAGATGACCTAATGTTATTGTGCTTACGTTAAAAATTTTTGTTGAAGGAGCCCGTATCTTTTAGAAACACATCCTGAATATTTATAACTGAAGAACTATGATGCCTGGGATTAGTTTCAGATTAATCCCCGAGAGTGAGAAGAGGTAAAGGTACAGCTGAAACAGGATTGGCCATGAGTTGTTTTTTATTGAAAGTGGGATATGGAGGCCCTTGTATTATTCCATCCACTTTTGGTATGTTTGGAAGCTCTCTGTAATAAATGATGCTTTTAATTTTCAAAAAATATTCTGATAGGTACCCCATGGTCTATATCAGCAAAGATGGCTCTAGATCCCATTGAGATCCTGATGAACTATATAAACAATCTTCTTTGTAAAAAAACAAAAACAAAAAACAAAAATAAACACAAACAAATGTATATTTAAGTGTTTCCATGCAACATGGGAGATCACACGCACCCCTGACACCCAGGCACTTCCGGCCCTCAGGTTCCCATGTAAACCAAGTGCCCTTGTCGGTCCAGCCCCAATACCTTGTCTAGCTTCAACCCACCGCCTGCCCCAGGCTCTGCCCAGGCTCACTCCTCCATGCCTCTACCCTGGAGGGCCCCTGTCTGAGAGCAGTTTCCTAAGAAGGCCCACATCAAGTCTTCCCTCCTCTTTGAGTCCTCCCGCACCAGCAGCACACCCACTGCCCTGGCCCCGGACCCGGCTGAATGAAGTCCCCAGCCTCCTCGCCCTCCAGGGGTGCAGGTGCTGTTCATTCACTAGCCCGTGCGTGTGTGCTCACCCTTTCCTAGCAGCCTGGGCTTACAGATTCGTTCCTGTCATGAGCTCCCTGAGCTCACCCTTTTCCTCCTGGGCTGAGCCCTGAGTTTTGCATACACTCAATAAATGTTGGTTAGAATGAATTCAGTAGGAAACATAAAACCCCAGGGTCAGAGGAGAGCTCATGGGATCTTGCAGCTCAAATACTGCGTAACAGAGGCGGCAAAGCAGGTAGCAAAACGCTGAGCTCACTGCCAGCAGGCCTTAGTCACCCGCATCAGGAGAGGAGTCTGTGCTCTGGGCGGCGGGGGTGCCGAACTGGGGGCTTGGCCAGGCCCGGTAGCCGGCACAGCCTCACCTACAGGGACTCCACCCTTGATCTCAGCTAAAAGGTCAAGACCCCCAAAGACCAGGGGCCCAGTTGAGTCTCATATTCAGTGCTTCATCCCTTCTCCTGAGACCTGAGGAGAATGTCTATGCGGAGAGGAGGGGCTTCTCTCAGGCGAAGAGCAATCACACTTGTCCCGAAGCGTGCGCTTGCCAGAACTGGCTACTCCATACCCACCACCACACCACACCCAGGACCTCCGTCCCTCATACCTTCTGTTCTCCTGGGCTGTAAATATACTCCTAAGTTTAACCTCGTTCACCCCTCAGTGCAAATTAATGCCAACTACTAGGCAGGGGTTACATGGAGGACTTAGCACATTTTCTGGGACTGCACAGGGGGAACACTGGAGGAGAAAGTTCCAAACAAAAGAAATGGGCGAATATTGAGTCCAGGACAAACAGAACAGGTGAAACTAGGAAAGAAGCCACCAGGCCCCAAGGGAGCAAACACAGAACAGACAGGCCAACAAAAACAACCGAAAGTGGGTCCCAGGGATGCCTAAGATGACCACCCACCCACCATGGCATTTGCCTGGCACTTGGTATTTTAAAGGGTTTAGGCTTTCCTACTTTTTTAGCAGACAGCCCTGGGCTTCAAAAGTCAAAAGAAGGACAACGGGACATTATGTGAACTTGCATCGATGTCTAACTGACAGTGTTAGGTGCTTTCTGGGCAGCTGCAGACTAAGATTCTATTTGCACACCCAAGCACATGGGCTTCTCTTAATGTGCTGGAAAGAAAACGCTTTCCTGAGCACAGTACTGAGGATAACCACATCTATTGTCTTAGGGGATCTTCATTGTCATCCTCCGAGGTAGGTAATGTCATTCCCATTTTGTAGCTGAGAAAATTGAGACTCCGCTAGTTCATGGAGTAGTTAAGTGCCTTTCCAGAAAGACATGGTTAGCAGGTCATGGCCCTGGGATCAGAAGCCAGGTGTGACTTGCTTAGAAGTCCAGGGACTGTGACAACCATCATTTTCCATGTCTCGTTATCTCCCACCAGCCTTCCAAAAAACATCCCCGTGCCTTGAATCACGCCATCAGCTTTGACCGCTAATAATTGTGCAGCCCTGGTGCAACTAAAGTCCTTGTGAATGTCACATGGTATGGACGAGGGCTGCAAGGGGAATGAATGGGAGGGACGCTGACCCAGGTGGTGGGTGTGGGTCACGCCTACTCCTACAGGCTCTGCCCGTGTGTGCTCCCTCTCCAGCTCTCTCCCTCCCTGACAGTGAGGCTCCATTGCTGGAAAAAAGTCTTTCAGTAAAGCCATCTGTCACAGAAGTGGTCCTTCCCCGTCAGGGCTTATGTTCTTGAAATCCCCCATTTCCCCCTCTGTCAGTAGCATCTTAGAGGGGACCTCCAAATCATGTTTGACTCTCAGTCACACCCATGTTTTCTGACAGGTTTGAAAATTGCTCTTATTAACCTCTCATTATCTCATTAGCGCTTTGGTTCTGACTTGCCCCGTTCTGTCCTTCAAAGCTCTCCAGCACCCCCGCCCCTTGCCACGAGCGATGAAGGATGTATTGCAGGAAGAACCTCAGTTGCTTCCTCCTTCTCCCTTTCTTGTCTGCAGAACTTTAATTCTCGTTATTCGTTCTTTCTTTTCTTCTTTAATCATAGATCTCCGTCGTCTGACAGACATACTTGCCATTTTTCATCTTTGCTCTTCGCATACTTTCGCAGGCACTTCCTGCGTCTCCGGAACCAGAGCTCATCTGGTGTGTATTTTCACAGTTATCTCCTGGGTTGTGATTTTATCTTCTGCACAGAAATTCCAGACGCCCAGAGCAAGACATACCTTCACAGCCTCTTGCCCCTTCCCTCTCCCAGACAAAGTCCCCCAGGTTCCAACACCCCACTTCTTCATATGTCGTAATAGCGGTATTAACTGACATTTGAAAGGTGAGTTACGATTTTCAAGCCTGTTGCTGTGCCGGCCTCCCAGCAGCCCCATGACTGTTTCAAAGCAGACGAAACGGAGCCTCCCAGACGCTCCAGGGTTGCAGGGCTGGTGAGGGCCGTGGTGGGGCGTACAAAGCAGATGGCTGCCATCCGAAAGTGTTTGCTCCTGTGCTGTGTCCGTCACCACCAGCAACCGCCCAGGAATGTTAGATACACTCTTACTCCATGAGGATCTAGTTGTGGAAACGTGTGGATTTGCCAAACTGAATTCCAAAACGATTGTTCCCTGCCCACCCCCACCACGGTGTGTAAGAGGGTCTCCCCACATGCTCAGCTGCCTCGAACAGGTAGGCTCTTAGCCACCTGTTACCTGCCCTTCTTTGTCCTAGGTTCCTGGGCTCCAGGCCTTCCCTGCTTTCTGAGAGAAAAGCAAGAGGAAGGATGGAGGCCAGCCTTTTCTGGCAGCTGCCCCATGGCTGCCAGACTGATCAATGTCCAGAGGTGTCTTCCAGGCAGGTGGCAGGTACCTATGAATTTATAGGCTGTCACAGAGACTCCACTTTCTTCTTTCTGAACTTTTCAAACGCTTTGTACCAGATTCATGTGGACGTTCCCTACACATCTGACTTGCACGTGAACATCCTCAATAAACTTGCTGGTGCCTGTCTACCTCTGCTCTCCCTCCAGAGCTTATACCTGGCTCCTGGTCACCTAACTCTCAGAATTCTAGCCCTATCTCTTATCACGGAACATCCTCAATGTGACAGAATTCTATGGCTCCAGCTACCACATCTGTCAGAGAAAGAACTTTTTTGGACCCATGTTTAATAGTTTGGCCCATTCCCATAATCCACAGCTTGTGGCCACCAGCAACACTACCTGCTTAGTCCATTTTGGCTGCTAACACAAAATCACCACAGACTGGATGACTCAAACACCAAGTATTCATTTCTCAACAGTTCTGAAGGCTAGAAGTTCAAGATCAAGACTCGGTGTCAGGTGAGGACCCACTTCTTGATTGGTAAAAAGCCCATCCATTGGTAGAAGGGATGAGGGAGCTCTCTGGGGGCCCTTTTACGCAGTTTTTGTGTCTCCAAAACACAGTTACCTGTGCTGTCAACCTCAGGGCCTGGGTCAGGTGGCCCCTTTTATTTAGTCTGTTGCCTCTCAGGCTGGGCTGGACATTTTTGACACAGGGACCAAGGAGAACATCATCCTTGCATCTGTCTACCTTGTCTGATTTCATCACCAAAACAACATGATGCTCTTCTGGTTCACACTAACAAACATTTAGTGTAGAAAGTGGACCATAGTGGATAATTTAAGAAGTCTGAACCATCAACCCTGAACAAGAGAATGCATTTCTAAAAGAACATTTTCTATAGGCTAGCAAGGTAGAGCAAACCTAAAAAGAGGTATGACCCAGAGGCTTAAACAGAAGGATGAGCTAAAAGTCTCAGGTGGGGTGGGGGGTGGGGGTGAGGGTGAGGCAGGGGGTCGGGGGTGGGGGCGGTTGGATGAAAGGGCTGCGGCACCTGGCATGTGGACTCAAGCAGAGGCGGCAGCTACACACAGTCCTGCAAATTTCCATCTCTTCCCCACCACCGCAGTAGCGATGCTGTTTAGACCATGGCCAGTTCCTGCCTCAACCACTCCATTCTGTAAAAGAAGAACTTTCACTTGCAGCACGACATGCCTTGGAGATATCAAGACTGGGTGGTGTTTCACCCCTTCTGGTTCTAACCAGATAAAACTCTGAGAAAGTGCCATGACCTGTGAGCGGTCCCAGGGTGCTGCGCCTAACAGTGAAAAGTGGGATTTGTTTTAACTCGTCATGTACCAACTTATGGATGGATTCATCATAGGTGTCATAGTATCGATTCATGGGTTCGCGGTATGGACTTGTAGATTCATGAAACATGGCCTCATGGGTCGTTAGTATGGATGTGAATTCACACCTATGGACTTAGGGATTTATCCCATCCTGACCAGGCTGTAAGCTTCCATTTTTAAGTGGCATAGCCACATGTCCTTTCCTAGAACATGAAAAGCCCACGTGACTCAGCTGGAGTGTTGCTCTGTGTACCAAAATGTCACCAGTTCGATTCTTGGTCAGAGCCTATGACTGGGGTACAAGTTTGATTCCCAGTTGGGGTGCATATCGGAGGCAACCAATAACGTTTCTCTCTCATTTGGATATTTCTCTCTCTTTCTCTCTTCCTCTCTCTAAAAATCAGTGGAAACATGCCCGTGGGTGTGGATTTTTAATCCCAAACTATGCGCCACGTTGGAGCCACCTGAGTTCCCTCCCCAGTACAAGCACCCCCAGAGGGCAAGCAGGTCCCTGTAGCCCTCACTTAGTTCATCCCTGTTGTGGCCTTCGTCTTTCCTTTAACAATTTCTTTCTCTCTTGCCCAGGAAATCACTCCAAACTATAAATGCGATGATGATGTTTATTACAGAGAAATCTCGAATATGTTTTCTATCTTTTCGCACCTTGGAGACCGATGAGTTGTGTCCTATCACAGCTGATCATGACACCGTGCTTGACAACCCGCCAGCCCCCCTCCTTTCTCCGGCAGGAGGCACCAGGTACTGTATTTCTAAGTCAAATGCAAGGATGTCTGAGATTCCAGCAAGCCGACTGTGGTCAGATCCCTGTGCAGTCGGCTAGTGCGGCTGCTGGCAGAATGTCGCTAATTTTGAAACCCTTAAGGTGGTTTCCACTTGGCGAGCCGGAGGACTGCCGTTTAGTGAGATGGAGCTTGTGGAAGTGGCTTGATGTGGCCATTACTTATGCTTAACTTCTCTCCCTCCTTTTCTCTCTCTCTCTCTCTCTTTTTTTTTTTTTTTTTTTTTTTTTACGACTGCATGGTTTTATAGTTACATGTTAATCACATTTTCTGCTTCCTTCTCCACTAAACTTGGCCCCGGCAGTGATATGTTTAAAAGCGCCTCTCAGTACGAGGCAAAGATGCCTGAATTCTTAGCTGACAGCGGCCTGCAGACTTGGAAGGTTTTTCTCTGTTATCTGGGAGGCGGTGGGCTCGCCGGAGGTCAGGACGCGGGAAGTGTCTGCGTTGGCCAGGCCTGCCGGGTCCCCGGGGAGCCATACTTCACCAGCAAGGAAAATGTATTGTTCTCACTCGTAGCGTCGAGTCCAGATGTGCACACTTGGAAAAGGCAGCATGCTGAGAAGTGTTCAGGGCGAACACAAGCAAGGCTTGTAATTTGGCACCAAGTACCTCCTCCTGCCGCTTGTCTGGAATTGACATTGATGTCGCCTTTCAGGGTATTTTGAGATAAGCTATAAATCTCTCCTTGCATCGGATTTGATCCAACGAGCTGCCGAGGCTCATGGGATGAGCAGGTAGTTTGTTCCTCCGTGGGGTACCTCCAGTCACCCTTCAGGGGGTGGCCTCTGGAATGAATTATGGTCCCAGGACCATGACCATTACTTGGAAATTGCGCACATGGAATTGTTGCCTGTGCCGGCAGGCCTCCGGAGGGCAGGAGAACTTAAATGTTCCAGCAGAGTTTCTGGCTGTAAATGTTAGAGACCCAAGGGAGGCTGGTGTTGGTAGATGATAAATCCAAAAGATAACTGTCAAACAAGTGGGAACGTTAAGTTCAAAGTCCAGATGAGGCAGTCTTGCTACAGGCAGGTGGTTTGTGTTACAGCTGTTGGGTTTTTCCTCCCAAGTGTTTGCATGAAGAGGGGTTCTTGTCTCAGGATGAGGGTATCTTCCTCCAGCAAATCCAACATTTTCTAAGTTAAATTTTCCTGTGTACCAGATACCCAAGATTAGACTTTTCACTTAATCCTCGCAAAAGTGCTCTATGAGAGCTGTTGTGACCCTCATCTTAGGATCAGAGAGAAAAAACGTGGCTGAGGCCCCTCAGCCAGTAAGTGGCTCAAATCATGCCTCCTTCTTGAAGTTCCCTTACAAAGAGGGTGTATTCATCTATAAGAAGGTATATTAATCTGCTTGGTCTGCTTTAACAAAACATCACAGACGGGGTGACTCTAACAACAGAAATTTATTTCTCACAGTTCAGGAAAGGGGGAAATGCAAGATCAGTTCCTGTCGGGGACAGGCTCCTGGCTTATCGAATCGGCTCACCCTGATGGCCTCATTCAACCTTAATCACTTTCTTAGAGGCCCCATCTATAAATGCAGCCACACTAGGGGTTAGGGCCTTAATGCATGAATCTGGGGGGAGGCAGGGCAGGCACAAACATAATCCATAACAGAGGGCTACCAATCCCCACTTGACATGAATGTGTTGAGGTCATGCATGAAAAGCCTTAGTATCCAGCTCAGCGTGAAGTAAACCCTTGTCTGCTTGCACTACAGGAGGATAGGTGGAAAGCTGTCTGATAAGAGGGGTGACCAGGAACTGGGGTGACTGAGGGTTAGATCCATGCCGTGTGTCCCTCTGAGAGGCATGTGTCTGGCTGAAGAAGGAACATGTGACCACTGGTTGTTCTGAGATGAGTGTGAGTCATGTCTGAGGTTCCCCACAGGGGTTCTGGGGTTGGGGGTGGGAAGGATTCTCAAAGAAGCCAAGTGGAAGGGGTTCCCTTTCTTCCCCTCCCTCTTCCTTTTCTTAGCCAGATGAAAGCTATCTTATAGCTCGTCTAGCATCATAGTAACTCATCCACCTAACATCCCCATGCCACAAATTCCGCCAGCCTCTTCTTGAATACCTCCCCTGACAGGAAACTCAGCCCTCCTGAGCCAGCCAATTTTCAAACATCTTTAATTGAAACAAACCCCCCATCTCACTGCAGGTCCTGCTTCTTCTGCCTTCTGGAGCAACACAAAGGTGTCAGCCCTTTAGAAGAGCAAATCTCTTTCTACTCAAAATTCACAGGCTCTTCAGGCTCAGTATTGCCATCCATATTTCCATACCTAAGATGAACTAGTCACCTTCTAAGATATATTTTATTTCTACACCAGGATCAAGTTCTAGTTAAACAAGCACACAATCACCACAATTAAGCCCAATTTGACTACTCCCTACATTGCAGTTCACCCACTCCAAAAGTACTTAGTATTGTCTGTGCCAAGACCACCCAGGGCACAAGGACCACAGCTCTGTGTGAGACGGTCAGAATTCCTACTCTCATCCAGCTTTGAGTCTAACGGGGGAGACCGGTAATAAGCCAGCAGAAAAGAATGTCAGGTAGGAAATGTCACCACATATGGACATTTTTCTTCCACAATCAAACTACAGTTTAAAGTGCAGTGAGCATTTGCCTTGAGCAAGGCACTCTGTTAATGATGGAGCTAGCAATCCTGTGTGTAAGTATAGAGGTTTTTTTTGTTTTGTTTTGTTTTTAAATATTTTATTTATTATTTTTAAAGAGAGGGGAAGGGAGAGAGGGAGAGAGGGAGAGAGACATCAATGTATGATTGCTTTTCACCTGCCTCTGGCTATGGACCTGGCTGGAAACCTGGCTTGCAGCCTGGTTATGTGCCCTGGCTGGGGAATCAAACCAGCGACCTTTGGGTTCACAGGCCGGCACCTTATCCACTGTGCCACCAGCCAGGGCAGTATAGGGTTTGTAAAAGTAGATTTCATCGAGCTTTATGTGCTTTGATCCTCACAAGAACCTTGCCAAGTAAATAGGATGGGCATTTGTTTTAATTACTCAGCCCATTTTGCAAATGAGGAAAGTGAGACTGATTTTAGCAGCACCTCAGCCAGTGAACGTGTGAGAACTCCCGCCACACTCTCTTCCCAGTCTCTGGCTGCCGCAAATTAGCGAGTCTGCGGATAGCTTATCCTTGTTTCCCAAGCCAGCTCTAATTCAGTCATTAGCCGTATCGTATGCCAGCATTTGACAAATGCGTGCCTGCACATATTTATGTGATGCCTTCCTTGGTGGTTTGGAAAATCTATCTTGCATCTCACGGTCATCATTAGTCTTTGTAGGGAGGACGTTAATGTGGGGAGCCAGGAAGAGGCTTGCTAGGATCAAGAGGCGTCACCTCAGAGTGGGAGGCTGGTTTCCGAGTCAGGAAGTGCAAGGTGAGGCATCTGGAGGAGGTCACTGGGCCGCTCAGTCCAAGGGCAGGGACCCGGGGCAGGTCGGAAGGCCCAGGCAGGCAGGCGGGTCACCAGAGCACAGCTGCACAGGGACAGAGTAGCAGGGCCAGCACTTTGTGGAGGCTACAGGAATCAGCAGAATGAGATGCCTCCCAACAACTGAGGAGGCAGCTGCGTTTGGAAGTCTGCTAAATGACGGGCAAAAAAGGCTTCTGGCTCCCGTGTTCAACAGGCGGCCTCACCTGGGACTCTCAGCCCTTCTTCCCTCCTTCTGCTCTCCCAGGGAGGGACAGCCCATAGCGGAAAGCACCCATCTTTCTTTGAATTTCTCATTAGTAATTTTTCCTTTAATATCTACGCAGGACAGATTCTATTCGTCCCCTGATTGGTTCTTTGATCTTTCTACTGTGTGACCTCTCCGTGATACACATGCCTACAGATATACTATATCAACTCCCTGGTGTGTGTATGGGTCAGTGAGCCAGCCCAGGCCTCAACGGCTCACATGAATGTGCCATTGAGATGGGGTCAAAGACACGAGCTAAAATGGAAGGGCAGCAGGAAGCGGGCCATGTGCAGAAACCAGAGAGAACTGAAGGACATTTCGCTCAGGCACAAAAGAGCATGAGGATGCTCCAGACACGAGAAGACCAAGGCTTTTGACCTTTTTCTGTCTCACCTTGACCAGAGGAATCCTGAGCTTCTAGAAAGTCACTCTTTCTAAAATAGCCTGGCTGCAGCTGCAGAGTTCCAGGGTAATTACCACTGTCAGGAGGACACAAGGCCTAGGAGCTATTGAGTGGGCTTCCCTGCCCCACACCTGGTAGCCAGACCCATTGTTCTACACTAAGAAGTGTGAATTGTGGGAAGAAAGTGAAGTTTCAACTAGGGGAGTAAAGAACAAAGTTTAAACTAGGAAAATCCGATCCTGACCACCTTCGATGGGTTTGATGGCACTTGACCGGATCTCTCCGAGCCCATTTCTTAGTCCACAACACGGCAAGAATAGGTCACATGAACTCTAAGATCCCCTCATGCTTGGAGATACTGTGTCCCCGTGAATAAAACTATAGAAGGCAAAAGAACACTTGTAAAGGACTCTTCAAGAGGATGAAGGGATTAAGCGCAAATTGGCAGTTACAAAATAGTCAACAAGCCCTGGCTGGATGGCTCCGTTGGTTGGAGCATTTATAAAGCACAGCATAGGGAATATAGTCAATAACCATGTATAATATATACCATGTTAGGGGGTACTAGAATTTTGAGGGATCACGTCATAAGGTATAAATGTCTTACCACTATGCTATGTGCCTGAAATTAATATAATGAGAATGTCAACAGTAATTGAAAAAGTTTTTAATGTTTTAAATAAATAAAAATTTTTAAAAGAATCCTTCAAGGACATGGGGTACTTTCAAATCTTGCCAATTCGCCTTCTCTCTGCATCACATTTCACAGTTTACGGTGTTACCACATATATTAGCTCCCTCATTAAACCCTCACAGTGATGGAGTTGCCTCATGTCCCTGATGATGCTGTGGCTCTGTGGGTGGAATTCAATGAGTTTTCCAGTGACACGTGTCCAGAACCAGGAGGCAAACCCAGGATGTCTGGCTTGGCCACCCTCACTTGTCACTGTCTGGCTCTTGGACCCGTCACATCATCCTACTTTGTTCTTCCTCTCTTACCTGTCCCTCCTCACTTATACTCTCAGTCTCTTACCTTGACTCCTGCCTGTGGTTCACATTCATCCCCTGTCCACATGGAATTGGAATTATTCTCCTTTCACCACCACAGAGCTCCCTTCCCCACCTCAATCCTCCTTCTGTCTTGGGCCATATTTGTTTTGTTGATCCAGGCAACACTGAGTTGAGACCCTGAGACTTATCCAGGTATGAGAAAGAAATTCAACAATAACTGCACCAAAGAATTATGTGCATAAAACAAGAGGGTCTTTCTGCCATTTCTCCGAACAGGAAAATCAATTCAGCCAATATTTATTGAGCACTTACTCTGTGCAAGGCATGGCCTGTATATTAAAAAGAAAGATGGCACGGCCTTGAGGTGGTGGAAAAAATAAAAACATAGCTCAGCCAATTTGTAACGGTCTGAGAGTGTACAGGGAGCAAGGAAGGCTCTTAAAGCGCTTGTCCAATCAGACTAATATCTCTACTCATTCCAGAACAAGAATAATGACGTCTCAAAGGATATGTCTCCCCTTTGAAGAGCAGTATGACTTCTGTTCCATAAGCCAAACAATGAGCTGCTGGGGGAAGTGGCACTTGTGCCTGCGGGAAGCAACCCAGGCGACCAGGGAGCCGGCCACTGGGGGGCAGCAGTGGGCACCGCCGCGCGGAGTCACTGCGCAGGGTTGAAGGCAAAGCAGAGGTGGTGCTGGTGCTGCCTACTCCTGCTTGATCTCCTTTCCAGGGGTCGCGTCCCCTTTCCACTTCTAGTACCCAACTTGGCTTTACATGCATCTCGTGTGTTCTTTTTACCTTGTAGAAGGAGCCGTGTCCATACCTGGCGCATGAAATAAAGGCTGTTAGGAATGTACTTCTCATGATAGAAATTGGAGGTCAAAATGCAAAAAGCCGACAGTAACATGGGCCCCTGGAGAATATCCTCTTTGCAGTCAGGCTCAAAATATATGCCTTCTAGCCCTGGCTGGTGGTACAGTGGATAAGGTGCCGGGCCCACAAACCCAAAGGTCTCTGGTTCGATTCCCAGCCAGGGCAACATAACCAGGTTGCAAGCTGGGTCTCCAGCCAGGGCTGTAGCTGGAGGCAGGTGAAAGGCAACCATACATTGATGTTTCTCTCCCTCTCTGCCTCCCCTCCCCCTTCCCCTCTGTCTAAAACTAATAAATCAAATCTTTTAAAAATAATAAATAAATAAGCCTTCTGAGGTATCCATGGAGTAACGGAACTGCAGGGCTAGGTGACACGGTAAGTCCTGGACACCACTCCCAGCAGAGGACCCCCACCTTAGCCCAACCACCTGCAGGGGCCTTCCCTGCAGCGCAGATCTTCATCTTCTGGGGCAGCTCTGCTTGTTAGCATGCGCTAGCTCCTGGTCAGCTTCTCAATCTCGTCCACCCACAACAGCTTCTGTCCCCTGAGGCCATAATGAACAAGCATAAGTCCTAGAGTTTTCAGTGCCTGGGAATCTAACGCAAGATCAAGAGCTCCTAGAGTGCAGAAACCAAGTTGAATGTTTGAGAGCCTTTTAAAATTAGGAAAGAAAGAAAAGACATACAGTCCACTGTACAAAATTCCAATTACATAGTAAAAACATTCAGGTCTCCCTCCCTTCGTTTGCCAGGGATACTCGTGATGAACAGTTCACTGGCTATTCTTCCAGGCTTTTTTGATCATGCAGTTCTATCAATCGAAGGTGCGATTCCATTTTTGAAAAGCTTCTGGTTAGAGCCTTGAGAGAAAACAGAAGTCCTCTCACTGGAGAGGGAAAATAATGGTTGCCGGACAAATACAGCAGCTCAGGAGATGGAGCCAAGTGGGCAGATCCTGTATATTGCAGGGCGGTCAAACCAGTAAATAATTGTTGAGTGACTCACTGAACCCATGTCTGAGGTGACCTTCCTTTTGCTGGGATCCTCTTTTGTCCACCTTCTCCTTGGCAACAGTCAGGAAACCAGAGAGCTTTAAAAATAGACCCACCTGCCACCTAAACACTGTCCCTGGATAGCGGAGTGAACAACAGCACAGGGGACTGTCACCGCTAGACACAGAGGAGACTTTTCCATTTAAATCCCTATTTTTAAACACTGAGTGCTTACTAGAAAGTGACCCTCCAACATGCATATGTATTTACTTTTTGACGTTTTCCAACCCTGGTGGAATTTGAAGTGGCCGGATATTTGGAAAAATAACCAACTCATACCACCTTTTGAATTGGCCCAGATTTATTCCTGGGGTGTGAGCCTATTTGCCCACTTCTTTTCTCTTCCCACTTGTTTTTAAATTGCTGAATTGTCCCTATAATAGCCAAGGAAGAGGCCGGGTTTGCCATAAAAATAGCTGCTTGGAGAAGCAGAGCAATTTGGAATAAGCAAAAATAGCTCTTTGCGGTACCTTGAGTGCCTCATTTTCGATACTGATTTCCGTGCCCTCTCAAGCGTGGTTTTCTGGCATTGCATGTGGGGCAGGTGACGGCACCACCCTTGTTTATTCCTGGTCCACATGGCACACGATGGCTGTCCGGTCACATAGGTTTACAATGCTGAAATGAACCCAGGGAGCAAACTTATTTTTCACATGTGATCACAAAAACTGGAGGTGCCACATTCACAACGGCCCATGCATGTCTTCACAGTGTACTTGGGACACCACAGAGCATCCATCCCACTTTTCCTGTGCAACATTATTCTTACCACCAGGTGCTGTCTGAATTTCCCTTCCTTTTGCTTTAATGTTCACTGCCCAGGTGACTTCTGGAAATTAGTGGTGTCACTTTAGAAGACTTGACTTTCTGCCACACCACATGCCAGACCTATGAACGCCTAGGTATGGTGTCTGGGCACATGTAATGGGAAAGGCTGCCTGGTGTGAACCCTTCAAGTCCTGTTTCTTTTGAACCATCTGCACTAGCTCACTACTGAGACCCAGGGGGTGCCTGGGTGCTTAAAATGCAAGTGTTAGAAACCCCAGACAGCTGCAAGCCTGTGCCTGGAGACCCCAGCTGAGCCCGTGAGCGCTCACTCCCCTGGCCTGTGTCCCTCACCTGGAAACACTTCATCAACTGCTTGCGAGAGAAAAGTGCATCCCCCCAACACAAGCCAATAATAGGTTGGATGAATCTCAAAATAACTATCCTGAGTAAAAGGAGTCAGAAAAAGATGCATGTTCACGTGGTAGGATTTTATTTAAGAAAATTCTAGAAAATGCCAACTAACCGACAGTGAAAGAAAGAAGGTCAGTGTTTGCTCAGGGACAGGGAGGGAGAGGGGAGATGAATTATAAAAGAGCACAAAGCAACTTTCTGGGGTGATGGAGATATTCATTACCTTGATTGTGGTGAATTATATACTTTAAATGTGTTCAGTTTATTGTATGTCCCTTATACTTCCCAAAAGCTGGGGGGAAAGGGGAATATTGCAAAAGAATTAGACATGCAGTATTATTCTTGAGCCATAAGAAGAACATCAGATGACAGATGGTAATAGTTCATATTAGCTAAGCTTTTACTTGCATTATCTCATGTAATTCTCAAGCCAACCTGGGAGGAAAGTGAGGGACAGAGGCAATAAGGAATTTGCTCAGATTTCCAATGAGGAGTTTGATGGATTGGTCCCATGCCAATCTACCAAACTCCTAAACCTTAAATCCAAATAAGTATTTAGTCCCGGCTCTGCCACCAAACAGCCATGTGACCAAGTTGGGTCACATGGTTGCTTAACGTTCAAATGTCCCTTTGAAGGCCTGAGCACCCTTTAAGCAATATCTCTCTATAATAAGACTTTCTGTTTGAGGGATCACCAAATTATCCTCCAATTGAGTCAAAGTCTTAAATAAAAGGCCACCTGCTGCCATTTAATGACAAGTGGCAAAGTGAATGTAAGAGTCACTATGTTTGAAGCGTAAATGTGCCTTGATGTTTAGCTCTCTACTTTTAAAGGGTGGTGGATTACTGTGGTCCTTCAGTAGGAGTCCCTGATGGACACCTCTCTGGGGCTGCAGAGGTAACAGCCTATCCATGTGTCGGTATTGCCAACGAAGATTTCTGAGCACACAAGTCAGAGGGCCATTCCTCTCCTTCCCAGAGGAGGAAGCATCAGAGCATTAGCCCATGTGCAGGGGCTCCACCCCAGCTGGAGAAAGGCTGAGAAGCTTTGCTTCCTCCCTGGGTCTCGGGCTTGTTTCACCCATACCTCGTAAGTCTCCACGTGTTCTCCAAGTCGCAGCATTCCCCACTGAGCAATAATCTCCTGTGAAACTGAAGAGGTATCTCTTCCTCAGAAGAGATGGCATTTACTCAATGCCATGACCTTGAGTAAGTCATTTCATTCTTCTTTGTACCAATTGTTTCAGATGCAATCAAAATAACAATTAACTAGATAAAGGATATTGGGCAAATCGTCTAACCTCTGTGCTTCATTTTCCTCATCTGCAAAATGGGAATAAAAAGGGTTGTTTTAGGCCATAAGGCTAGCCATATGACTGACGTGAGGATTGATTGAAATGATTGAAATAGAGCAGCCACAACAGAGTCTGATACACATACGCCACTGTTAGCTATGTTTGAGTGGTTGTTATTTACTCTGCCACTTCCAAAGTTTTAAGTGTTAATCTTGGACCCATGTTACAGAAGAGGGACCCAATGTTCAAGAAAGTTGAGTAACTTGCTTAGCTACTATGTGCAAGCTAGAACCTGAGCCAGGAACCAAGTGGATGATAAAAAGGCCTTCACGCACTAACATTAGGTGGCTTTTCTTCTTGTTGACATCGACAATGTTAAATCTGCAATATTCCTTCTTACAAGGTCTCCAAATTGGTTACAACTCTTAGATTGTCGTGGGGTGCGGGTTGAAGGGAGGATGGAGAAAGAGGAGAGTGAACAGGAGGGACCTCCGCTGCAGTACACTGTCCCCTGTTGGCGAGTGGGCTAAACTTGAGTGGCTTCCTAAAGTTGTAGTTTACTTATGTTCACTGGAGGTCCACTGCTTCCTGCAAAAAGGGTTCATTTTCCCCTTCCAAAGGTATCTTCTGCTAGTGAGTTTGAAAACTTTTTTTATGTCAACTCTGAAGTTATTTGAAACTGGATATAAAGCATCCCCAGTAATCTTGAATCAACAGCAATCCTGAAGGACACTCAGACACTTGATTTAGAAGGCATCTTTGTGAACCAGACTAAAAATCTTGGACAGCAATGCCAAAACTATAACTTCTGATTCTTCTTTATTTACTACTGCAAATCCCAAGTCTTATCTGGCAATTCAGTGGTCTAGTTAAAAGGGACATTTTTCACAGACAAAAATGTTGAACTGAGTTTGCCTTCAAGATTGAAAGAAGAAAAACCAGCTAGTGTTTGCTGTTATTGGCACCTTAATGTTCAGACTTCCGGCTCCTTGGTGCAAGAAGTAGAAAGCCACTTGGGCTAATTTAAATAAAAGTTATGGAAAGAGTAAAGGGCATCAGAAGGCCACAGGTTTATATATTCATATCCATATTCTTTTTCTTAAAGAATGTATTCTTAAAATAGTATCATCTTCAGACCCTGCAAAAGCTGGACTCATTTCTGTGTTCTGTATCTCAGTCCCTCTGCTGACCCACACGTGTGTTGTGGCTGAAGTGGCAGCCTCAAGCCAGTTTCTACACGTCATTTGGCACAAGGCCCCATCTCGTCAGCTAAAGTCTCTGCCACCTGAAAAGAAAGACTCTCACCAGTTATTGGCCAGCCAATGCCTTGACTCTTGACTCTTTCTCATCCAATCACTTGGAAAAGTAGAGGGGATGGGAATCCTTGGGTATAAAAATAAATGCATCCCTTTAGCATAGCTTATGAGTAACAACAATTCCCAAAGTAACCTCGGATTGTGTTTACTACAGAAGAAATACCCTGAAGAAAATGATCAAGTCCTCAATTACTCTTCCGCTTTTTTTTCTCTCTTTCCTTCCCTTGAAGGTGGCAGTATGGCCAGGGGCTAAGGCCAAGAGTGTGGTGCATGGCCCAGAGCTCAGGAAGTTGACATGGGTAATAGCAGGGCAAGAAACTCAGAAGGTGCAGGCATTGTCAGGTGCTTCGGTGCATAGAAGGGACTGAGTAAAGACGTAAATATATGGAGTCCAATTGGAGCCTAGTTTTTCACTGTTGAAGGTAGGACTTACAAATATGGATCAGGAAAAGGCAGAAAGGTTTCTGAAGTGATAGTCTATAGTTAGAAGCATTGATGTAAACTTTAGATAGGTGACAGATAGAGAGATAGATAATAGATAGACAGATAAGTAAATCAGTTCTTCTTTGCCATAAGAGGTCAACAAATACATGTAGGAGGAATGATGGAAATGAATTATCACTGTTTGGCAGCCATCATACAGGTTGCTGATAGGGGCATCAACAGACACTAGGGCTGAGTAGATGTGATGTTGGGGTGGCTTTAGACTATCTCCCCACCAAATACCTATCGACCACAAAGGGGCAAAATGGTGAATTTACAGGACAGAAGCCTGGTAGACACCACATTGACCAGATAGATGATTGAGGGTCCATCACAGTGGTGTGAGGGTCAGTGTCATGAGACCCCAGTGAGGTGCACAGTGAGGAACCCAGGCTCATCCCTGTGAGTTTCTTGTCAAAATGCATGGCCTGAGTCACACGAGGAACCTGGAAAAAACCAGTGAAAGAACTGCACTCTTTACACATTGTCAAGGTCAAGAAAGATAGGGGAGAGGCTGAGCAAATATTCCACATTGAAAGGAATATGGAAAGGTGACAACCAAAAGCAACATGTGATCTCAGATTGGTCCTGAGCCAGGAAATAAAAAGAAACGTCATTGGGACAGTTGGCAAATTCTGAGTGAGATCTGTTGTCACAGTGTCATTTTTTGATTCAGAGGATTTGTGGCCATTATGGAGGAGAGAGTCCTTGATTTGGGGAAGGACACACCAAAGTATTTAGGGGAATGAGGAATCATGTCGGCAGCTTGTTCTCAAATAGTCCAGAAAGATCAATAATGAGAATGGGAAGGTCTGTACTAAAAGTATTAGCTGTGCCAACTTTTAATTATACTGACTTGGCTCAATACTTTTGGGAGAGACCTCATATGGTATGGAGAGAAAGTATGGAGCAAATGGGTAACCCGTAAACAAATAGGGAATTGAGGTAAAGGGGTAGCAGAAATTCGGTGTGTTCTTGCAACTTTCCTGTAAGTTTGAAAGTACTGTACAATAAATTATGAAAATTTGTTCACAAAACAATCAAGCCCTGAAATTGTAATCCATGCCCCACCCCACCCCCAACCCTTGACAAAAGGAAAGAAGCACTTCTTCACCGTGCTGAGCTGAGCTTCTGAAAAAGCTCTGGCCTTTATCCACTGAGGTGCACAAACTCTTCTGCTGACCGGTGCAAAACACCACAGCAAAATATAATGAATTTGAAAAACTCTCACGTTAGTAAATAAGAAACTGGTGCTGCTTTGGTAAGCTACTCTGAAGTAACCCTTTGTTTACAATCTCAAAAGCAAACAACTGATTCATGCCAGAAATAAAAAGCATTTAATTTTTTTAAATAAGCGCCTCTGACAAACAGTTGGAGCTGATCAGTGCCAAGGCAAAGCCCTGTCCTAAATATTTCCATCTACTTTTGTCATATTATAAATAGAGTATTGACAGTGAAGAAGATCACATGGTAGGGCATTAAGAGTTTATACTTCGGAGGCAGGCATGGCTGGGTTCAAATTCACACTCCTCTGCTTCCTAGCTGTGTGTCTTCAGGCAAGTTAGTCAGCCCTTCTGAACCTTGGTCTCCTCACTTGTAGGAGGTGGAGAACAGCCACCTCCTATGGTTGTAGTGAGGCTTAATGAGTTCTCACATGCAAGACCCTCAGTAAATACCTGTTTCCTTGCTCTCTGTGAAACACACAGAAAAATGTCAAGGCCCTCCAGGATCCCAGGCCATACTTTAAGAACCATGTCAACAGACAATGAGAAAGACACTTGGCCAGTTTCATTCATGTCTCTCCAAGCCCAGGACCCCTGCAGCCTGTGATTTCTTGCCTTCACCCTAGTGACATTTTTTTTCTGCTTGTCTTTACTTCAACCAGACACCCCTTCATCTCACAGCACAAAGTCCAGGCAACACTTTGACGCGGCCAAATTTATTCTTTTCCCTTGAAGACATTTCCCTTCACTGGCATGGCTTACAAGTGAAGGGAACCAAGAGGGAAAATGTTCATCTGTCTTAGCCTGTCTGCAAAGAGCAGCAACATGGTGAGAAATTGGACTGAGATGGATTTTGAAGGGCTGAACTTAATAGCAAAAGGCCAAATAAATCTCAAGGAGTGTGTCCGCAAGACCCAGGGGCACTGCTTTGGGTCCTTGTCTCTTAGGAGCTGCTTTATTTTGAGAACGTGTCATTGGTTAAAAGCCAGTCAGGGTCAGCCATTGTGCTTGTTCTTGTCATCCATAGTTCTTCACATCCGGGAGGTGTGTCATCTGTCAGCTGCTGTCTTAGGACACGCCTCATAACCGTCTCCTACTAATGCTCTACCATCAAGCCCATTGGGATAGGAGAGGGGGGAGAGAAGGGAGGAGCTTCAGGCTCTCACCCAAATTGCTTCAGACCCAGGAGGGACAAAAATGAAGGGGGCGGGGTGGCCTAGAGAAGCCCTGATTTCATTCATCTCCTGCTCACTTTCCTGAAGCCAGGGAAAGCCTGTTCCAAATATGCCCCTTAAAAAGCATCCCAACACAGGGACTGTCCTCTAGTTTTCCGCCAGAAGCATTGCTGCTTTGAAAAAAAAAAAAAAAAAAAAATGCTTTCCCCTTTTTATGTTCTTACTAAAGAAATAGTCATAATGGAAATATTAGTAAATACAGAGAAGCCAAAAATAAGGGAATGGGGTCAAAGGACACTTATCTAAACCCTATCGATACACACATTTTTCCTTTTTTCAAAATGCAGTGGTCCTGTCCATAATCGTTTGCTACCTGCATTTTCCCAAGCTATTCTCTGTGATGGTTGAATTAATTGTTCTCCTTAGGATCACTGTTTGTTTAACAAAATCTTAATGGTGAATATGTAGGTTGTGCCCTGAATTTTATCACTTGTAGCCATGACCATTTCCTGAGAATAAATTCCCACAGGTAAAATGAGTGTAGCAATAGTACACAGACTTTTAAGACTTTCACCATGCATTGCCAGTTTTCTTGCCGGAGATGTTTTAGCAATACATTCTTGCTTTTGGGGGATCACAGCTGCCAAGTTCTTCCATTATCTTCTTTACCCCGTCCTGAAACTAAGGCTGGAGCTTTACATACACAAATGGAAAGGGTGGAGTTAGGTTAGTGGCTTGTGAGAGAAGCAGAAACAGGAATGAGCAGCCATAGCTCTGAGAGTGTTTATTTCCACCCACTCGGAAAGCATCTATTCAAGAAAACACAGACAGTGCCTATGATTTCTTTCCACAACATAAAGACCTCAAAATTCAGGATATTCATCATGATATATCTGGTAAGGGGTTAATGCCCCATATTCATAAAGAACTCATGAATTTATAAAGAAGTCATGCGATTTCACACCAAAAACAGCAAACAATCCACTTAAGAAAAGAGCAGAGGGCCCAAATATGTTTCCAAGAGGACATACAGATGGCCAGTAGGTACATGAAAAGATCCTCAACATCACCGAGCATCAGAGGAATGCAAACTAAAACCACAATGAGGTATCACCTCACCCCTGCCAAAATGGACACTATCAATAGCTCCACAAAGAAGTGCTGGCGAGGATGTGGATAAAAGGGAACCCTCATGCACTGTTGATGGGCTTACACATTGGTGCAGCCACTATGGAAAAAGAGTATGGAGGTTCCTCAAACAATTAAAATAGAAATACTTTATGACACAACAATTCTGGGTTTTTATGTGAAGAAATCCAAACACTAATTCAAAACGATGTATGCACCCCTATGTTCACCGGGGGTGTTATTTACAATAGCCAAGGGATGGAAACAACCTACACACCTATCAATAGATAACTGGATTAAAAAGCTGTGATACAGCCCTGACTGGTGTGGCTCAGTGGGTTGGGCATCACCTGCAAACTGAAAGGTTGCCAGTTCAATCCCTGGTCGGAGCACATGCCTGGGTTGCTGGTCAGATCCCAGTTGATCAGTGTCTCTCTCAAACATTGATGTTCTCTCCCAGTCTTTCCCCTTCCCCTTTTCTCTCTCTCTCCAATTAAAAAAAAATGCTGTGGCACATATATAAAATGGACTATTACTCAGCCATAAAAAGGAATGGAATCTTACCATTTGCAACAGCATAAATAGACCTAGAGGGTACAAATAAAAACAAATACCATATGATTTCACTTATATGTGGAATCTAAAGAACAAAATAAATAAGGAAAACAGAAACAAACTCCTAAATATAGAGAACAGACTGATAATTGCTAGAAAGAAGGAGCTTGGGGAGCCACGTGAAAAAAGGGGAAGGGATTAAGAAGCTCAAGTTGGTAGTTATGAAACAATCATGGGGATATAAAGTACAGCTTAGGGAACACAGTCAATAGTATTGGAATAACTATGTATGGTACCAGGTGGGTACTAGAATTATTGGGGTGGGGGGGGGTCACTTTGTAAATTATTTGAATGTTTAACCACTATATTGTATACCTGAAAATCATATTTTAAACATTTGAATCTCAACTGTAATTGACAAATAAAAATAAATTAATGTAAAAAAGAAAGAAAACTCAGAAGAAAATAATCAGATTTACAAAATTTTTTTTTTTTAAAGATTTTATTTATTATTTTTCAGAGAGAGGGGAAGGAAGAGAGGCAGAGAGGGAGAGAAACATCGATGTATGGTTGCCTTTCACCTGCCTCCAGCCACGGACCTGGCTGGAGACCTGGATTGCAACCTGGTTATGTGCCCTGGCTGGGAATCGAACGAGCAACCCATAGGTTCACAGGCAGGCACCTTATCCACTGTGCCACCAGCCAGGGCACAAAAATTTTTTAAAAACAAAAAACTTTTCTTTCTTTCTTTTGTCTCTTTCTAAAAGTTACACAAGCTTCACCTGGAATATTTGAAAAGAAAATAAACTTATATATTTAAAAATTCCTCCAAATTTTCACACCCCAAAGTTTAGCGCTATGAACATTTCAGCAGATTTCCTGTAAGTCTGTTTTCTTTAACATGCATTTTGTTTGTGACAACACCTTCCATTTTGTATTGTTCCTTTTCATGTTTTGTTCTCTACCAAGGGACTTACCTGACCTTCCCACGCTCAGAGGAGGTGCTCTTGCTTATCTCTCGTGTTTTTAGGCAGACAAGAGGCTATCTGTGGGGATTGCTTGCTCCATGGGGGCCCCCGGAGGAAAGCCACCCATCTCTCCCAAGCGTTTGACCTCTGTCTCCAGCCCTGGACTTCTAAACACTCTTAACTGGACCTGCCTCTGCCACAATCTATAAGCCATTAGCTGGGGCAATATTAAATCTAGAAGGGTTCATCCCTAAGACCTCAGCTTTTATCCAGGGTCGATAGAATAAACGACCATCTGAAGAATGTTTCTGCATCTTCCACAGAAGTCTTTGAAGAGAGCGTTTATTATGCGCCTCACTGTCCTTATTCGAGATCTTCATGATAAATTTGTGCTCACAATGAGTGTCAGGGAAAAGTTTGCCTCTCCTGACAAATGGCTGTACTTCCTTTTATCCAATAACTCATCACATTTCTCCTTTCGCTTTAGCTCAATTTAATGCGCAATTGCGGTAACTATCTTCTGCTAGGTTTCTGGTTTAATCATTTCCTCCCTTCATCCATATGACTTTGGATATTTCATCTTTAATCTCACTGTCCTGGGGCCTCTATTTTTAATTGTCACTCATCTCAAATTTGTGTGGAAGTTGGTGGGAACACAGATGGTAAATAAATAAACTGTAACCTGGACCCCTGGGGTCATTGCTTTAAAGTCATATCTGCCTTTGTAATTAATAATTCCCTTCATTAATCCCAAATTCCTTCTTGGTATTTCCAGGCAACTGCACCCATCGAGCTATTATAAGAAACAGCTCGGAATCATTATGCCTGCCTGAGAAGAATAGGATTTTTTGGAAATGAGGTGTTATATATTGGTGTCACTTAGTCATTTTCCTATATAACTAACTCCTGGTAAGCCTCTCTGATCAAATACAGCCTCTTACTGATATCACTGCAGGCTATTGCCCTGCAAAGGAGACAGCCACTCCACTCTCATGCCAGCTCACTTGGTGATGATAAAGCCAAATGGAGAGGAGCTTCTCAGTGCCCTTAGACCCGTTCGAGGGGACACTATTGTTTCCGCCTGAACCAGTTTTGTCATTAACATTTCTTTCCCCCTGAAGCCCCACCATGGACCTCCCTTGGTGCGTGTATCCTCATTTTGCCATGTGTCACCTTGGTGACCTCTGTCTCCTAAATCCACTTCTTCCCCCCAATTAAGACTCGCTCTTTAAGTGGTAGATTAAATTAGAGGCCACAATTCCTCACCCTTCCTTGTAACTGTACTTCTGCCTTGGTCTCGGCATGGGCACAGGGCACTTCCCCACCCCTTGACCTTGAGCTTGGCTCTGCATCTTGCTTTGGTCAATGGAATGGGCAGAAATGTGTACTTAAACCTTAAGCTTAAGCATGAAGAGGCCTGGTGAGCTTCCACGTGGTCCATGTGCTCACCGTAGCCATGAGACCAGCTTTTTTCAGCCTGGGACCCATACAAAGCAGAGTTTCCCCAGATGAACAAAATAAATGCTTATTGCTTTATGCCACTGAGATGTTGTGGTTGTTTGTTATGCAGCAAAAGCTGACTGATATGTTTCATGATAGATCTTTCTGGGAAGATCTGGTTCTTGTTCTTGATCGTATTTTCTTGGCCTTGATTCTTCAGACCATTCCACTAATGCCCAAGTCTCCTGGAAATTAGACTTCACTCTGCCTGTCCCAAGCAGCTCAGCTCAGCTCAGCTCCTGCTCCTGGGACTCCTGCTTGTCCCTCAGGACTCTCTAGAATGTCCTAATAGTGAGTAGGGATAGAATGCATGCATCTTAGTCCCTGGAATTTGGGTTCTAAAGATAACTAACTTGTACTGAACGTGTGCTAAGCAAGTGCGCTAGGTGCCTACATGTATTATTTCAGATGTTCCTCAGAATTATGCAGCAGGAATTATGATGTTTGCTGTACACACAAGGAGACTCATGCTCTCAGGGGAAAGTAACCTGGTTGCTCAAGCCTCGTGGCCATAGGGAGGAAGAACTCAAACTCACCAATGTCTAAGTCCAGACCCCACATCATGCTGCCACCTTTTTATTTTTCTAAATGGTGTGAATTACTCTGTGTCCCCTCCCCCAGCTAGGTTGGCAAATAATCTCAATCACGCTCAGGGCCAGAAACCCAGTGACAGGCCAGATCCTGGGTTTGGGTAGTGGCCACCCTTGTCATTCCTCCCTCCCCCCAACTGCAAGTGGTCCCCTAGCTGAGAACTGTGGCAGAGGCCTGTGTAGATCCTGTATAGGACCCCCTATACAGGAGGTCTTGTCCTGTGAAGCAATAAATAGTGAGGCCTTGGAAAGCCATTCTACAGTCAATGCAGGCCGAAGAACTCAGAGGCAAGAAAATAGCCAGCAAGGTGCGCCAGAAGCTTCAGGGAGGAGCCCCATGGGGCTTGCGGGAAATTGGGATCACACTCGCTCTTCTGAGGCAATGCCTGAACCCCCACCGCTGCTGAAAATCACCACGGGAGGCAGAGCTGGCAGAGGACCACGCCTCTGCAATGCGGTTTCTCTCTCCTCATTCCCCAGCAGCACCAGCAAGAATTTCACTGTCAAAGCAGCACATCCGTCCCCTTATTAGGACTCGTTATAAGCCTTTGCCTTTAATTTGAGATTACATCCCTTAATCCTAATTCTGCATCCTGTGCATGGACTACTGTCCGTGCGTAATTCACTCAGCTGGGACCTGAACATGCTGCACTTCCGCAAAGCAGACACCCTTCTGGGCCCTGAGCAACTGGAGGTGCATTTCCCTTCGTTGTTATTTAACTGGGTAGGAATATATGTATCATGAAAACCTGTTCTTTCCACACTCCATAGGCTCTGGGACACATGAGATCCCTCCACCAGTTTCTGAGGATGGGAGTGTATTTCTGAGCATCAATTGCCAATGTCATCCTGAAACGAAGACGCTCTTCCCTACTATTTTGCTTATTTTCCGCTTCCTCCCAAGTCTGCTTCCGGTCTCACAAGGAGGGGTCTCCCCTGATAGGTGACGCTCACTGCCTTAGAGATTTACCCCTTGGAATGGAGACCAAAGGTGGGCTCTGCTTCTGGTGGAGAACACTTCATCTATCTTTAATCGATTTCCTGGGAGCGATGAGAAGAGAGGCTCACTTCATTCACAGCGATACCCCTCACACCTGATATCCGTCCTTCCCAGTGGGCTGTTAACGTACCCAGATCTCTCTCAGAGGAGACCTGAGACCCACTCAGTCACATCCCCAGAGGCCAGCGCTGAGCTGTCCCCAGCAGGGACTGCATGTCCTTACTGCCCTTCCATAGGTCTGCCTGGGGTGACAGCCCGCAGCTCTCTGGCTATGGCTTTCTGAGCCTCCGGGTGCCTTTCTCACCCCTCCTCCGATGGGTGTAAATTGGTTCACAAATCCTGCAATTCATTCAGTTCATGCTCTGCTGAGTTTCCTCCGCGATTTTCTGGTTTATTGCCTGTTGCCTGGTTGCTAAGATTCCTTGTAAATTGCACTGCCCTCTGCTTTGCTCTGCCATTTGTCCAGGCTCGGCGCAGAAGCTGTTGTCCTGGCATTTGCCATGTGCTGGTCGTGAATTGCTCAGAACAAACAGCTCTGCTGCAGATGGGCTTGCCACCTGAATGGCAAGGAGGCGGCAAGGTGAGACAAAACCACAAGGGCACATGGCTAATTTATGCTACCAGGCAGAACTCATCTTTCTTGCCTGCCTCCTTCCAGAGGAGGAATCAATATATTGAGGTGGTGGGATCACTCAGAGCTCTTGAAGTGTTCTCTGACGCCATCCCATCACACCCTAGGGACTTCAGGTGACTGAAAGACGGACAGATGACCCCCTACAAGCACTACCAAGACAGACAAGTAAGATGTGACTAGGAAGAGGCTAAAAGTACAGATGATCTAGGTTGAAATGCAAGCTCTGTCACTTCCTGGCTGTGTGACCTTGGGCAAGTTACTTAAGCTCTCTGTGCTTCAATTGCTCTTCTATAAAATAAAGATAACAAGAACACTACCACACTGGGTTGCTGTGAGGTTTAAATGAGATAAAATGTATAAAGCATAGTCCCTGGCTTATAGCAAATGCTCAATAACTGTTAATCATTATTACTATTGTTATCAGTGGTTCCTAGTCTAGCACAATGGATTACTATTATTATCAACGATGTCATTGTCCCAAAGCAGCATGCCTGAAGTCAGAGAACACTGCCCCTTTCCATCCACCCCATCCACCCCTTCACTCAGCTGATCGTCTTTATACTGCAGCACTGTTATTCTTTTTCAACTTCTCCAATTTTCCAGTTATAGCTGACATACAATCTTACATTAGCTTCAGGTGTACAACATCATGATCAGACAAGTATGTACCTTACAAAGTGATCACTCCAATAAGTCTAGTACCTATAATATTATTGACTATATTTCCCCATGACTATTATTAGAGTCAACCCTCTCTCATCTAGTGACCATCAATTTGTCCTCTGTATCTATGAGTTTGGTTTCTGTTTTGTTTGGTTGGTTGTTTTATTTTTTAGATTCCACATATAAGTGAAATTATTTGGTAGTTGTCTTTATCTGTTGGATTTATTTCACTTAGCATAATACCCTATAGAGCCAGCCATTTGTTGCTAATGGCAAGATTTTATTTTTTATGACTTTGTAATAGTCATTATATATATATATATATATATATATATATATATATATATATATATGTATCACATCTTTATACATTCATCTATTGATGGACGCTTAAGTTGCCTTCCTATCTTGCCTGTTGTAAATATTGTGCAATTAATGGATTAAAAACTTAAATGTAAGACCTGAAACCATAAAATTCCTAGAAAAATATATAGGCAATAAATTCCCTGGTATTGCTCTTAGCAATATATTTTTGTATGTGTCTGCCTGGGCAAACAAAATAAAAGTTAAACAAATGGACTGCCTCAAACTAAAAATGTTTGCACAGCAAAGGAAACCATCAACAAAACAAAAAGACACCCTACTGAAAGGGAGAAGATATTTGCCAATGATGTATTCAATAAGCGTTTAATATGCAAAACATATAAGAAACTCATACAACTTAACACTAAATAAATAACAATCTAATTAAAAAATGGATTGAGGACTGAATAGACATTTTCCCAGAGAGGACATACAGAAGGCCAACAAACATATAAAAAGATGCTCAGTGTCACTAATCATCAGGGAAATGCAAATTAAAACTACAATGAGATACCACCTCACACCTATCAGAATGGCCACTGCCAATAAGTCACAAACAGCAAGTGCTGGTTATGATGTAGAGAAAAGGGAATTTCATGTACTGTTAGTGAGATTGAAGTTGGTTCAGCTGCTATGGAAAACAGTATGAAGGTTCCTCGAAAAATTACAAATAAAACTATGAGCCAGCAATTCCTCTTCTGGGTATTTATCTAAAGAAATTCAAAACACTAATTTGAATAGACATAGGCATCCCTATGTTCACTGCAGTCCTGTTATTCTAAGCACCTTTTGACTTGGTGTTTCTTGTTAGTTCCTTCCCCTGTCAGCCATCCTCTCTAGCTCCCCGTGGTTAACACGGTAGCTTCATTTTTTCTTGCGCCCTTTCATTGGAGGAGATGAGCTGCTCATCAAAATGAAAAGAGTGGCCCAGGTTTTTCTTCCGATTCTTTGGAGCAGAACTGTACATTATACATTTCTATAGATGCCATATAGTTATATAAATTATAGCAACATTGTTGTAACATGTACATATGAACCTTTACATAGGTCAAATATTTATATAGGCCCCTAAAGAAAGGCTACTGTACATTCTCCTGGCATAGACTATTTTTTACATGTTCTTGGCAGGCACCAGAGTCCAACACGCTGGTGGAGCATTCATCATTGTTCCATATTGACCTTCCTTTTAGCTGTCTTTATTAAAAGGGCATTGCAGAACCGGGGGCTTAGAAGCCACTTTGTGGAGCCCTTCACAGCAGCTCAGAGGTGGAAAACCCTTGGAAGTTACTGAACTCAAACTTGTACCGTGTTCAGAAATCCTTTTTCTTTTTTTTTAAGATTTTATTTTTTATTTTTAGAGAGAGGGGAAGAGAGAGAGGCAGAGAGGGAGAGACACATCAATGTATGGCTGCCTTTTACCTGCCTCCAGCTACAGACCTGGCTGGAGGCCTGGCTTGCAACCTGGTTATGTGCCCTGGCTGGGAATTGAACCAGTGACCTTTGGGTTCGCAGGCTGGCGCCTTATCCACTGTGCCACCATGCAGGGCCAAAATTGATTTTTTAAAATGTAAGCATGGAACTTGATACGTGTTTCTTGCAGTCTTTGCCTCAACATTTTTATTCCTTTATAGGTAGGGACATATGAAAAGAGAGGAAAGAACTCACCATTCCAGCACTCAGAGAAGCTTGAATCTTTATCCTGACCCTGCGTCCCTTGTTTCTCTTTCACCAGCATCAATCGTGGTGCTGCATATGCAGTAGGTGCTGTATATGCAGTAATAGCTGACCCTGCATCCAACCTGCTGTGTCACCCCCAAATTGCAAGCACAAATATGTGATACGTGTGAAAGCTCTTTGAATATTGTCAGGTACTGTGCAGATATCAGATATGGTTAATGTTGCTATTATTATGGCTACTGAAAGCTTATGGAAGCCAAAAGCCTAAGGTTGTTTTGCTGTATCTCCATAGTAGCTGGAATGATGCCTCTTACACAGCAGGCACTCTGTGGATGTTGTTGGCTGAATTGAATCGAAGGAGCACGCCCAGCACCTTAGACACTGACTTAGAAGAAGAACATCCAAATATGGTAAGCTCTGACTAGGGCGTGACAGGAGAGGAGGGCATAGCATAAAAGGGGAAAGGGAGATGAAAAACTGGGGCCAAGAGGAAGCTAAAGGCATGATTTCCCAAGGTTTCTATAGCAGATCAGCTATCACTACATAACTAGCCACTCCATGGCTAAATGACTTAAAAGCAACAAGCATTTATTTATCTCTCATGAGACCATGGGTCCCCTGGGAGATCCAAACCAGGCTTGGCTGACCTTGACTGGGCTCAGTCTTGCATCTGTGATCAGTGGGAAAGTCAGCAGGAGGCTGGCTGGCTGTAGGCCTGGGTGATGGGGAGACAGGGCCACACATTCACACTTATCCACTTGACAGCTCCAGAGTCCCAAGAGAAACAGCAGAAATGCCCAAGATGTCATGAGACCTTGGCTTGGAACTGACCCCCTGCCACTTCCACTGCATTCCATTGGCCAAGACAAGTTACAAGGCCAGCCCAGGTTTAAGGGATGGGAAGGAAAAAGCCTCCAGCTATCCACATGAAGACCTGAAAAGTCACATTGCAAAAGGTGCGGCTGTAGGGAAGTATGAAGAATTGGGAACATTTCATAATCAGTATACTCCTTCCTTCCTTCCTTCCTTCCTTCCTTCCTTCCTTCCTTCCTTCCATTCATCCATCCATCCTTCCATCCAATACACACCAACTGGGTACCTGTAATAGCACAGGTCATGCTAGGTGATGGAGGCATGGCTAAGGAGGTCCATGCTGGTGACATGCACCTGAGACTTGGAAAAGCTGTGCCAATCAGAAGGAAAGTAGTTTGGCGACGGATTAGTCAGAGGGCTGCTCGTAGCCACAGAGTTACTTCCATGGTATTTGTAGCTTCTGTCTCGTGGTGGCCATAGCAAGACGGTCCCTGTGCAGATGGTTCGCGTGTGCTCATTTGCTTGTGTGACCGGACTGGAGTCTGATGCCCACCCAGCATTGCTGTTGCTGCTGCCACAACCCTGAACAACTTAGGAATTCAGCCCGTCGCTGTGCACGCTGTCTCACCACATGTCAATCTGGCCCAGTAAGGACATAAACAACCCGATGGGCCTCTTGAGGCCCAGAGGAGCCTGGCAGCTTTAATCCCCTGCAGAACATTCCCAGGGTGACTTGGGACAAACCTGGGCCCGCCAGGCCAGGTGCAGCCCAGGATCAAGAGCCCATGCAGAGCTCATGGCAGAACAGTATTATAGCTCAGTTTTACGAGGTCTTAAATCTTAGCATTTACTAAAATGAGGGAGCCGGCAGGAAGATTAAGCATTGCTGGGCCCTTTAAATCATCAGCACCAGCCATCCTGGGGGCTAGATTTGTTTTAGGCCCTGGCGTGATTTCTGTTTCAAAGACCCAGGGAAATGAGCAGTGGTTAAGAACTTGGTTTCTTGCCAAGTTCTGCCACTTACCAGCTTGAGTGACCTTGAGCAGAACTGCTCTGTGCCTCAGTTTGCTCTGCTGCAAAGGGTTCAAGTTATAGGATCCGGTGACTCGGGGCTCTTGCTGGTTTTCACCCACAGAAAGAGCCCCTCCTCTCCCCCCTCACTCCACAATGAGCTGGACTGCAGGATGCCCAGGACTGATGTTTCTGAGGGGCCCTCAACTCTTAATCAGCCAGAGTCAAAAAGACATGCCTGGCCCAAGCTTACGTGGCCCAGACCCTGGGGTACTCGGCAATCATTCGGGTGCTCTGGGGCCCAGGGCATAGATGAGCCAAGGTTGCAGTCATGCTCCTAACTTCCTGAGTAACTCCAGACAAGTCACTCAACCTCTCTGAGCTGCTGAGAAGCGCCATCATGCTCCCAGGGCGTCTGGTGGCATAGTGCACCACGTGTGAAAAGCCTTTAGAAGCTGTGAATATCCGTGCCATCCACTCATTCGTCCCCCATTTACTGGACACCACAAAGTAAGCGCTCTGGGGAGAGGCAGATGGTCCCTGAAGAGAGAAAGATGTAACGCTTCCACCCTCGCCAGGGGCTCCCAGCTGCTCGGACAAGCGGACAGTCTGCAAGCTCCTCGCAGGGACAGGGTCTGGCAGCCTGAGGAGAGCAGCAGGTGTGCAGAGTGTCAGGGGGGCTTCGTGGAGGAGGCACGGGCAGCGAAAGCATGGCGGCTAGAAGAGGTAAGCCGGGCCAGGGAGGCCAGCGGAGAGGCGGCAGCGTGAGGAGAAGGTGGTGAGATAATGTGAGAGTGGTGGGCAACTGTGAGCTGGCTGGCCTGAACCTGGGCCCGAATCAGCTGTGAGGAGGCCAGGACGGGGCGGGGACAGGGTGAGCTCTGGGGGCCATTGTGGGGCACATTGAGGGCGCCGGCTTCTAACTGAAGGCCACGGTTAGAAGGGCAGCAGCAGAGCCCTGGGCCCTTGTAGGAGGTACCTTGTGCTCACAGACGGGCAGCAGTGCTCACAGCCCTGTGTGCCGGGCCTGGGGTTACCCTAGAAGGCAGGTAGGGTGGTTCTTACCTGCATTTTGCAGATGAGGTGACCTTGTACCTCACCTGGGGCCACCCAGTGACTTAGAAGCAGAGCTGGCTCCAGGCCCAAGCCCCTCACCACCATGCTTGACCACCCCGCTGGGAGCCTGGGTGAAGTGTGCCCGCACCCCGCTTTCCCCGGGGCCCCACAAGGAGTGTCTCCCTGGCCCCAGCACTGCCTTGTCCATCCACACTTGCCATGATGTCCACTCCAGCCCACACATCTCCTTTGCAGGCAGCTGGACATCCGAATTTAACCACTCCCACCCACCTAGGGCCTAGCCTGGAGCCTGCCAGGAAACCCTGCCCCAGGGGAGGCCCTTTGAAATCCTCTTCATTACACTCCTAATGTGGGAAATTAAAACTATGAGCTTGAAGCTTTTCAGGGCAGCAAATAATATTTACGGTAACACCGTTTTAGAAGATCAAATATTTATAATAGGGTAGACTCCGCCGTTGTCTGCGCTTCTGGGGCTGCAGCAGCTGCATTATGAATGGGGCCTCTCATTAAAAGGCTCTCAAAACCATTTGTGCTCCTGGGAGCTCCTCTCCGAGGGGCAAGCTTTGGCCCAGGGTGAGAAATGCTACCCTGGGACCCCTGGGCCAGGGCTCCATCTCTGCCAGCGACCACAGCGATGCTCCTGCGCCCCAGCCTGGGGGAGGCGCCCCTTCTTTGCTCAGATGCTGGGTCTTCCATCACGACCCTTCCCATCATTACTCCTGATGTTGTGACTACCACCTTCCTCCCTGAATTCCCCACCCGAGAGTTCAGTCCTCAGAGAGCAGACAGTGTCTGTGTTCCGCATGGACCTCTCCCCAGGGCCTAGCGCGGGACCTGGCGTGTGGTAGGGACTGCATACATGATCACTGAATGAAGAGCATGCCCCGAACTCATGAATTTTTTTAAGGGCCCATTGCAAATCCATCAATGAAGGATCTTGCTCTTTTCTTGTTCCCTCTAGCTGTTTTCTGTGGGTGCTTTCTTACGATATACTCCCTTTTGCAAAGAACTTTTGTTTGTTTGATCGATTTGAAAATATCTTTTCCAGGTCTAAAACATATCCCTTGCTTGCTTGTGGTATTATTGCTAGAAGAAGTTTATTATTGTTGTATGCTTGGATTATTTTTATTCCTCCTTTTTATCGCAACTCAACACCCCTTGGACTTCTGGAAATTTCTCTGAACTGTCTCTGATTTGGGGGTGTCCAGTGATCAAGATGCACACCACTCTCCACTGTGGCTCACCCGCTGCTGAGGTCAGGGGCAGAACAGTGTTTCTGGCAGGAGCCCGGGCAATGTCCAGGGGTTTTGTTTGACAGCAAGTCAGGTCAGGGGACAATGGCCCCAACCCCAAGAATTTGCCTTCTCCAGAGGCTGCTTTCCAGGCCAGCTGATTGAGAGGGGGTACATGACCTCTGGGGCCTGGGGCCAACAGCTGTGATGTGGCTTTTAAACATTTCACACTCACTTGCACAGGCTGGGACAGGCCAATCCACGGGTGGCCAGAGTAACGAGGCTGCTTGACTCATGTGGTAAGGAAGCCAACTTTCTGGTTTGGCTCCAAAGGACAAAGAAGGTTGTTGGGTGTGGCTCCTATCAATTCTATTAGACAAGACATCTAATCAAATACTCTTGAAAATTTTAAATAACTTGCATTTCTCAGTTTGCTTATACCTGATACAGTCCCCACCTCTCAGGATGCTGCCTGGTTAGTGACAAACGGCTTCTTTCAAACATCCTGCTTACTTATGTGTTCAACGATTTTACCCTTTATTATAGATCAGCGGTTCTCAAACTTGTCCATGTGGCTGCGCACCTGGAAGTTACAGGGCTTTTTGCGGAACACCATGAAATACTGATGTACTTAATGCCATTCTAGGTGCCAGCAACAATTTTATTAGCAGAAAATATGACTATATTAATGTGTGCGATATAATATTGCAGCCACAAACACACATGTCCTAGAAGGAGAGAGCATAGCCGCCCCGCGGAGACTGGCTGTGTGTATTTGTGTGCTGCTTGTTCATTCACACTATTAACTCCTTCAGCTACCAGTAGTCAAGGAGCAGCAGGTACCAAAACTTAGAGAGAAAAAAGAAGAAATCAAGGATTGGGGGAAGAAGACTGAGCAGATTTTAGCAGGAATCTGGCCCTTAAGGGTGAAAAAGCCCCTTCCAGCTGCCCACACATGGGCTCTGCTGCCAGACGAGCCCAGGACTCAGGCGGCCCCGTATTCCCATACATCCTTAAGTCACCAGAGACCTTCTCATCCTTGGGACCGTGACAAGCCAGGTGGAACGATGGAGAAGCAGGAATCAAAGGGATGTCACCACCTGACCATCCGTGTCACCCAGGAGGGGTCCCACCCAGATAACCCAGGCTGTCTCACCCAGGCCCGAGCTTGTGCTGCTGGAGGAAGGGGACAGAGGCTCCTGATCTCTGTTCCCATCTTTCCCACAGCACCCCTGCCCCTGGGGCCCACGGCCATGGAAGGTCCTCTGTTTGGAGCCACAGTGCTCATGGGTTCCAGTCTTCAACCAATGTCCTCACCACTTCATGCTCTGCCCACTGTATCAGTTTCCTCGCGCTGCCAAAACAAATGACCCCACGCTTGGGGTCCACCAACAGCAGACATTTATTCTCTCGTGGTTCTGGAGGCCCGAAGTCCACACTGAAGATCAAGATTAGGGTGTTGGCAGGGCTGCGCTCCCTCTGAAGGCTCTAGGGGGGAGCCAGCTGCCCTTCCAGCTTCTGGTAGCTGTAACCATTCCCTGGCTTGCGGTCGGCCTGACTCCAACATCCACCCCCATCTTCCCGTGGTCTTCTTCTCTTCTAGCTCTTTTAAGGGTCTAGGACACTCCCAAATAACCCAGGGTGGTTTCACCTCAAGATCCTTAACTTGATCACGTCTACAAAGACCCATTTTCCAAATAAGATCACATTCATAGGTTCTGGGGATTAAGATGTAGACGTACCTCTGAGGGGTGCATCATTCACCACACACCCATCAAAATAAGATCACCCATGTGGGAAATCTCATTGCCAGGCATGATGCTCATTCACCTATACATCCCTCCTCTGTGGAGTCTCTTTCTCCCAATCTGCTTCTTCATGCCACACTTGCCCACAGCCTCCACTGAACATTATTATAGGGTCGACATCATGCCTGGACCCTATGGCAGCCACCCTAGAAAACATAACCCTGCCGACAGGCAGCCCGAGTAACTAGTGCATTTCCCTTCAGTCCCACCTTATCCCAAGACCAGCACACCAGGCCTAGAAGGAAGGAGATTTTCTATATAGGCTGTGATTTGTTCCAAAATGATGAATGATCTTTAAAATAATTAAATGTTTTGTTTGTTTTTGATTATTTCCAGAGAGGGGGGAAGGGAGAGGGGCAGAGAGAGGGAGAAACATCCATGTATGGTTGTATTTCACCTGCCTCCAGCCACGGACCTGGCTGGAGACCTGGCTCGCAACCTGGTCATGTGTCCTGGCTGGGAATAGAACCAGCAACCTTTGGGTTTTCAGGCTAGAGCCTATCCACTGAGCCACCTGCCAGGGCCTAATTAAATGCTTTTTTAAAGCTAGCTCAAAGTTGACAATGCAAGTTGCAAGCCAGGTCTCCAGCCAGGTCCTTAGCTGGAGGCAGGAGAAAGGCAACCATACATGGATGTCTCTCTCCCCCTCTGCCTCTCTTCCTTCCCCTCTCTCTGAAAATAATAAATAAAATCTTTTAAAAAATGAAAAGTTGACAATAAATTAAACTTAGAATTGTTTAGTTTCTATAGTTAGGATTGGAGAGTACGATTATTGCCGGTCTGATAAAAGCTGAGAATTTACAGGAAATAGTGTCCTTAACATTTTGAATATAGTAAAGCAAGTGATCCTTGAGAACAGACTTTCACCTGTGAGTGATTTCTTCCAGGTGCAGCAAATCAGGAAAATGAAGTCCTGCCAGTCTCAGCAGCTGCCCAGAGCCCACCCCCAGAAGGGCCCCACTAGATGGGGATTTGAGGGTCCCCTGCTTCACCCCACTAATACTTTCCTGCTTCGTTGCTTCTGAAACGCTTCTCTTCTGCCAGCAGATTATCGTTTCATGTGCTGCTGCTCATCACCAGGCCATTAAACTTCTTGCTCTTATATATTCATTTTGGCCATTTGAATTTTCCATCTCATTGTCTTTTGTCTGCAGGGCAGAATTGTGAAGGAGCCTCCCTGACACTCTCCAATCCCTACCTTTTCTCTCTCCTTTCAGAAGGCGAAACTGAACCCCGGCCAGGTGACAGGTCCCAGGTCCTGAAACCCCACAGCCCACAGGCTTAGCGGGGAGGGTGTGATGGCAGGCGGACCCACCTCTGGAGCACAGCACAGAAGATGAGTTCAGAGCACTTCGCATTTCGTAGAGCAGGGGAGGCAGGAAATTCCAGCATCAGTACTTGGTGGAACTCGGCATCACATTGAGTCATTAGGAAGTTATGTTTTTTTTTTTTTTACTGTGTCTCACCAGACTGTGAACTCCCAAGGACAGATATAATAATAGCACTAATGGCCACCATTTATTCAGCTCTTACTATATGCCACTCACGGTTCCAAGCATTTCCTATACATATATAACCTCATCTAATCCTCATTCCAGCCCAGCGAGCTGGGGGCTCTGTGTCCTCATCCTGGAGGTGAGGAGACTGAGGCACGAGACGCTCACTGGCCCAGGGCTGCGGCTGGAATTTGAATTCAATCGGATGAGCTCCAAAGCCCCTGTTCTTTTTCTTTTCTTTTTTTTAATTTTATTGTTGTTGTATTACATCCATCCCCTTTTTTCTCCCCTCTGTCCAAAGCCCCTATTCTTAACCCCAGCTCCAACCGCTCCAACTGTCACACTGCTGGCCTTTAGTAAAGTGCGGTGAAAGGAACCAGAGGGTAAATGAAGGTCTTCTCCCTGCTTCTCCCGCTTTGCCCAGGCTCAGCCTGTGTGAGCGCCCCTCCCCCGCCACCCGCTCTCCCTGCATGCCTCAGACCTGCACCCTGATTTCCGTGGGAAGACCTGGGCCTGGTGCCCCCATGCTGTTCCACAGTGCCAGTGAGAGCACGTGGTTCTGGGGAAGAAGGACTGGTCCTGGCTCCGGCCAGTGAAACGCCTGGAGGGCCAGAGGAAGGGGGAACCTCTGTTCCCATCTCTGCTCAGACTAGGGGTGCAGCCATCTCACATGTAAGGCAGGTGATTTCGTTTACTCCAATGCTCTTCTCCCTTGTGGTTACCACCCCTCACTTTTTTTTTTAACCATCACCCTTGGTTCTAGGCTGCTGAGGAAAGAAGGATAAGGTCGACGTGAGAGAGTCCCTGTCCCCCAGGGTCCCCACTGAGCATGCCTGAATTTCTCAAGGAATCGGAGCCTCAGAGAGCAGAGAGCCCCTCTGGGTGACGAGGGTGTGGAGGGGCAAGGTCGGCTTTGGAGTTGGGCAAACCTGGCATGTCCTTCCCAGCTGGGTGGCCTTGGACAGGTCCCTAACCTCTGACAGATTGCATGTCCTCATCTGTAAAAGCAGGATAGTTAGACCTCCCTTAACTGTGAGGATTAATAAAATGTGAATGTGTGAAGGGCCTGCCTTGTTCTCTGCAGGCCCGGTTGAGGAACTGGCCTATGCCGTGTCCCTTCAGCCCTTCTAGGGTGTCGGAAACACCAGGATTACCTAGAATGGCGGTTAAATACATAGGTCCCAAGGCAGGTGGGGGGCTCAGCCCTGAAGAGTATAGCTGCCTGACTGCAAATATTTCTCTGTGACTCAGTTTCCCCTGCTATAAAATGAGGTATTTAGTTGTCCCTCCACCACAGCTGTGAGGATGGAAGGAGGCAGAGAGCTCCACAAATGTTCCTGTTTTTAACAATGTCATGGAAGCAGCCACATCAGTGCCTTAATTATGACCCTCAGGAAACAGGGAAGTACTGTCACCTACAGGTGCCAGAGAGAAAGGGGCCCTTCTTCTTCCCCACTCCTCCCTCTGGGGACACCTGGCATAAAAGACCCCCAGGCAGAACCTGGAACCCTCAGAACTAAGTGTGCTCCCTCAGAATGTTCGAGTGCCCCCTCCCCTACACTCCCATTAGGTGAGCACGTCTGCCCTAGCACGGACTGAGTGGGAATCCAAGTCCGTTACCTGTAACCCCAAACTTAACCTCTCAGAGTCTCAGTTTCCTCATCTGTAAAATGGGAAGAATCAAAGCATCCTAGCACATAGGGCTGCTGTGAAGCTGCAATGCAATGAAGCATGTAACTCATTTAGAAGAGACCCTGGCAGAGAGTGAGCACTTCGTGAAGTTTAGTCACAGCCCTTTCCACTTGTGTGGTGCTTCACAGTTCATAACTCATTTCATATACATTATCTCCTCTGGACAACCCAGTCATGATGGCAGGCCCCAGGGGCCCTTCAAATTCATCAGGCGCTAGAAATGCCAGGGTAGAAATTATCCCCGTTTGACAAAAGAACCCAAGTCTCAGCAGGGTCATGTGACAGGCCCCATACAGGGCCAAGCCTGCATAACACTGGAGAGCATCCTTTTCATCCCTATGCCAGGCTATTTCCCAACCAAGGAAAAATGCCACCACACCCATGAAGGCATTTAATTTTGCTACAGCCCTGGGGATCTAAGATCTAAGTCAGTTCTTTGCACAAGCTCTGTTGGGTAAACAGCTCTGCCACGTGTCACCTCCGTGAAGAGGCCACTGGTATAAGGCCAAGGCTTGGATGTCAACCTGCTGAAAACGGTTGCCCACCCATTTTCATCCTGCAAATGTGTGCCTGGCATCTGGCCAGGAGCAGGATGACCTCAGGACAGATGAAAGCAGAGCCCTGTTGACCACAGCCTGCAAGCGGCAGTCAAACGGCCCTTCTCTGTTGTTTTCTGGTATGTTCTCCCTATTAAAATGCAGACTGCGTCAGTCCCCTGTTGGAAATTGTGTCCTGGCACATGTTATGAAAGCTCTGAGCGTACTCAGGTTCCCCAAACACTTGTCTGTTGGCCCAAGGGACACCTTCAGCTAAAAAGACCAAAGGCCCGAGTAACCCCCCAATTTCAAAAGACACCCTTTTAAGAAAGAAGTCAAAGCTAAACCCTAGCATTGGCAGATACATCTTCTACCCAAAACTTCAAGGAGTGAGAAATACTGATGGCCCCAAGCAGAGAACCTTCTAGTTTACTCTGGAAGAACGAATGTGTTAATTAGCCTCCCAGCCCCACCACAAATCTGCCCCGAGCCCCAAAATGTGCTCCATGGAATATTCTAAGGATGTCAATAGTCCACCAGGGCCAAAGGGGCACGTGAGAGGGGAAAGGGCTTCACCACCAGGAAACTGGGAAATTCTGGACTAAAGAACGTTAAAGCAGGGTCCTTCTTCCTCAAGCCTTTGGAAATGCTAAGATGACGAGCCACAGGAGAAGGGTCCAGAACACAGTGCTTCCCAACCTTATTTGAAGACCATCACCAGAGGGCCCTCCATTCTCCACCCCCAAGGCAGGGGGTCATCCAATGTGGAGAGGCCCAAAGTGTCCCTGTCCCTATCTGGACAACTCCATAAAAGCCTCTCTCCCCTTTGCTTCCTCCAAAGCACCTGGCCCAACACCTGGGCTGTACAAGGTAGTAATGAAAGTTTGTTGAGTTTAATTGAATTCTAAAGCCCCTTTAATTCTAAAGACGTCAGCAGCTTTCCAAGGTCTTTGTCCTTGAAATTCTCCATATAGATTTTAATGCTCCCAAGTGTCCCTGATAATTTGGAACAGTTTCTACGTTCATCTCAATTAAATGCAGATTATATCCCTGCCCAGGATATTACTGGCTCCTGAGACCAGCCTCCCCACCTCCCCCACACAGACACCTGAGAATCCTGACCCTCAGAGGCAAGAGAAAAGCAACTGGCCACACAAGTTCAAGAGCCAGCTCCTCCTTTCCCTGGTGGGTGGCCTTGGGCAAGGCACAGTCTCCTTCCTCTAAAATGTGAGTTTATAACCTCCTAGATTCACACTGAAGACTCAACAAGGGAATGAAAGTGATGTATCCAGCACATAGTAGGCCTTTCTCCATACTCCTTATTTCCTTGTTATACTTCTGAAAGCCTACCTACGGTATAGAGATAAGTTCAGCCTGAATGGTACGGGGAGGGCCCTTGTGGAGGGAGAGAAAGCAAGCCTTCAGCTGACAGTTGCTACAAATGCCAAGGAAGAGGTCGGGAATGTTGACTCCACAAACAGTGAAGTTATACATATCTCCAAGCCCAGGAGTGGATTCCCGGCGAGGCACGCCCAGCTTCCGGATGCCCTCCACTTGAGGAAAGGCATTTACACTTAGTCAAAACCACAGGAGGCCTGGTACTTAGCCTGAGGTTTAAGCAAATAATTCATAACCCCCATCACCAAACTCGGTTTCCCGGTCAGGGCATTGAAGCTTATGTTGTGTAGGCTGCAGCTTGCAGCCAGCCGCCAGGGGTGGGCACACCAGGCCCAGGGCCCCACTCGCCCCCCTCCCAGCTCTGCGGTCTGTGAGGCTCAGTTGGCTCTCCTGTAGAACGGGAATGATGATGCCAACCTCGTGAAAGTCTTACTTAAAGGATTAAGCGAGCTAGAGCAAAAGGAAGGACTTTATCAACTCAACAACGTTCTGTCATTCATAGAGAAGCTGTTATGATGCTGTTCCTCAGAAGAAGCCCGGTGACCTGTCCAGGGCATCTGATGCGTCACACGGACTGCACGGTGGGAAGAGTCATCTCTCTGGAATCTGTGACAAAGGCAGTGCAGGAAGCAGGAGGAGGAGGAGGAGCAGGTGAGGCTGGCCCTTGGCATCACTAGCTGCCGCGGGTCCTGTGAGTAAGCAACCCACAGAGTGCCTGGGAGGTGAGCTGGGTGGTGCCCGTGGCTGCACCGATGCCCCATGTGTACCGTCTTCACCTCCGGCGTGGGACTTGGGGAAACTTACATACAGCTCAGTTGGCCTGGTTCACACCTACTATCCCCGTGTATTTGTAAATAAATCTCCCTTTCACTCTCAAAAGTTCGGACGACAGCTCCCAGCCCCACTCCTCAGAGGAAAGTGCCGGGATGTCAGCAAGAGAGAAGGATCCTGTTTAACGAGAAGCTAACTGTTGGCGCTGTGAGGCCGATGAGGAAGCATGTGACCCGAAGGCTTGCCTGTCGCTCACCTGTGCCCCCTGAAGCCATCAGTAAATGAGGGTGTCAGCCAGATCGTTAAAATGCCTGGATGTTCTGGTTCGCTCTGTCCCTGCTGGGTGCTGGCCAGGGCTCCCCTCTTTTAGGCGTGACTTGAGGGCACCACACAAGATGGGCCAAGACTGTCCGTCCCTTCTGAGCAGGGCTGATGGGTGCGTCTCTTACAGCCAGCTGCGCCTCTGCCACAGGACATGCAGGTTCAGAGAAGGACACAGACCCGATGAATCTGCCCGGTGGGACTCAAGTGTCCTTGGTGGCCTTGGGTGGACCTTTTCCAGACTCGGCAGCTCCAGAGACCAGGCAGGCACTCCCAGGTTACCTGTGTAGAGTCAAGGTCCTTTCCCTTTTCCCTAAACACACTTTGACCACCCTTCAAAGGGCAGCTCACCTGTGACTTCTTCCTTGGGGACTTTGCTGTCTTTCAGCCCAGCGCCTACATCCTGGGTATGTTCCTTTCCTTCCTGGGATACAGGTGACCTTTACTGATCACACTCGACACACTGAAAGTAGCTACATGTTATCTGGTCCTCGCACAGCCCAGTGAGTTACACAATTGTATCTCCAGTGTACAAGTAGGGAGACTAAGACTCCGACACCACACTGGGGAGAGGGACGGTGGCAAAGGATGGCAAGTGACCAGTTTTCACCAGGAAGGGGGTGGGTATCACTTACTATTTGGTGAGCGAATAGAAATGAAGATCAGATGGGGCATTGCCGTGGGTGGAACAACGGAAAGAAGAGGGGCGGAACACTAAGCTCTCAAGAGCCTGACTCCATCAGCACTGGCTGCAGTGTCACTGATCCTGGTGGGGTGATTTGTATCTTCCTTTATCTTGGAGAAAACAGCAGATCAGACAAGAGATTTGCCCCGAGTCACACAGCTCGGTTGCTGAAGCTGGAACTCAAACCTGAGTCCCCTGGTTGCGAGCCCAGAGCACCCTCATCCTCTGCACCTTGCTGCCTTTGTATTGAACAGACACCAGATTCCGTGCTCTTGACGTCAATGCCCAGTAAGAGCACGACCTGACCGGTTTCACGGGTATATTCTACTAGAGTGGCATCTCCAGCGATGGCAGCAGTGGGGACTGTGGGAACAGTCCGGAGAGAGAGGACATCCACCTGACTCCACCAAGGCCTAGGGGAGAGTCATTGTGGCCAGCGTGGCCTGCTTCATCCTGGCGCTCGTTACAGAACCCCTCCAGCCACCAGTCTCCGGGACCCCTGAGCCTGGGTTGGGGAGCTAGTCTTGGCCCTGCCCTGCCAGCACAGCTGGGTCAGAGAACCTGTCATCCCCTGACAGGCTGAGAAACTCTGACTGTGAACTCCTCTGTCCAACTGAGGCACATCCCAGTTCCCCCAGGGAGCAACCTTCCCTTTCCTGTTCAGCTCCACACGTGCTAAGTGAACACCTACTGTGTACAAGGCACCTGGCCAGGCTTCGGGCTGACGCAGCCCCAGCTCCTGACCCTGACCCTCAGGAGCCCTGTGCCAATGGAACGGACAGACAAATGCAATTCCATAGGACCACAGGCCACGCAGGGAGGCGGCATGCCGAGGAAGTCACTTTAAGAGTGCACGTGCACAAAACCCTTCTTGGAAATCGCCCATATTTGTTCATCTACCTCGGTGATTTTTAAGTGCTTTAAAGCACAAATGTTTTTCTCCACATAAAATCCTTCCGGGGGCCCCAGTGTATTCCAATGTCGACAAGAATGAAAAGGGAGCTGTGGAAAAGATAAAAGCAGATTTCCTGGGACTGAACGGGCAGTCCGGTGTCATCCCGGGGATACGCCCAAACCCAGGCTGAGAACTACCAGTCCATCTGATGACAGATCGTACCACCAGTAAATTCCTATTAGAAGGATTAGGTGGCAACAGAAGAAAATGATGATGAAAAACCAGGTGTGAGTTATGGAGCTTCAGGTTGATTTTAACAGTAATTAATTGTCTCGTAAGAGAGGCTGGGCGGGGAGGGGAGCACCTGTCAACTGTTATGAGAGTGCAGTGAAAGCAGGGTTTCCAGGTGGGCCTGGCGATGCTGCGGGCAGGAACCAGCATTTGCAAATACAGGGACTAATGTGGCAGAGATCTGGGACTGTCGAGTCCAGAGGATTAAAGGGAGCACAGAGGTTGAGGAGGGAAAATTGGGAGGAAGGAGAGAGAGGCAACCAGAGCTTAGGAGAGCCCCCCAGCACCGGGTGTTTTTCTTTGATTTCCAGGCAGCAGACAGCTGTGGTTCTGAGAGGGGTGTTGACACAAGGAGCTATCCATGTTCCCTAGATGGTCCCTTAGGCATGGTGCTCCCCCAGCCCCCGTCTCTGAGGGTGGATATGAGCTCCCTGCCATCCCCCAAGAGCCAGGGCTCTGGACATCCTTGCCAGGGTCACTGGAGAGCCCAGACCTCGATCAAGGCCTTGGAGATTCTGCACTCTGCAGCAGAGGCTGGTTCTGGGGCGGCCATAAGAGGGCAGGAGAGGGCTGGTAATGGGCCCGCTCTGCAACCCCTGCAGAGTGCTGGCCTGGCCGCAACAGGAGGCCCAGGAACCCTGGGCCTAGAGTCCTCCTGGGGTTGGTTGTGGGGTGGAGAAGGAGAAGGGAGGAGGAGCAAGGCTAACAGTGCCCCTGGGTGCAAACACCGTGACAAGTCTGGGCTATGTCAATCAGACCTGAACCACTTCCTGGCTGTGTGAGATTGGTTGAGTTAACTGACCTCTCTGTGCCTCTTGTCCTGTTCTGGCAAATTGGGAGATGTTAGTAGCAAAGCTCACATAAAAGTAGGCGGGGGACAGTCTGCATTAATCCTCAGGCAGTGGCCACTTCGTGTAGGTATATGTGCATGGACTGAAGCCCGTGTCTTCAGGGATGGGGGCTTCTCACCTTTAGTGGAAGAAAGTCCATTGGACCCCCTTGCTAACACCTGCAACCTCCCCAGGGCCTCTGCTGCTGGTCCACAACCCTCTGCCTTCTGTCTCTCCCTCTGCCCAGTGGCCCTGTTTCAAGCTGCATCTCATTTTCCTGATCTTTTTGTGACCCCTCCCCAGGTCCTGCTGGGACATGGTCACTCCCTAGCCTGTCAGCAAGAGGGGCTTCAAAGCACCCAAAATACAGGTTTTCCAACAAAGCCCTGGGGCCGGGGGAGGTGCCCGGAGGAAGCGCCTGTGTGGGGTGGGGGGTGGAAAGGAGCCCTGGGCCCCTCCTCCATTGCAGCTAGAAAGACTGGCTGTGCCCCTGTTTCATGCCCCAGAATTCCATGTGTGCTTTTGTTTAAACCAAGCCGCCTACCCCTACGCGCGGGAGGAAACCCTCAGCAGGTTCTGCACTCTGTCCAGGTCTCCCGCCTTTACAGTGTATACCTAGCAAGACAGATTCCTTCCTTTTGCTGTTGTCGCCTTGCTGGTATTTATAGCGTACCCACCAGAGAGCGTAACGGGCATTTTAGGCTAAACCAATTAAACTCTCCTCCCGTAAGTCACGTCTCCTGGATGGCTTCTGCTGCCCTTCTCTGAACTTGTTTTATCTTCATTATCTCAGCTCTCCCCGGCAGGGGAGGGCACAGCCCATAAGTTTGCACACTGGCTAGGGGGGGAGGTCTGCCCCTTTCTTGCATCCTTCTACCACCCCTGCATGTCTGCCCTGGCTGTGCAGCTGTGCTGCAGACCTGGACACTGCTGTCGACCCCTTGTAAAACCAAAAGCAGAATATACTCAAGGAGGGTGCCCTGGCCAGTGTGGCTCAGTTGGTTGGAGCATTGTCCTATAAGCTGAAAAGTTACAGGTTCAATTCCCAGTCAGAGCACATGCCTAGGTTATGGGCTCCATCCCCAATCAGAGGTAACTGGCTGAAGTTTCCTCTACTACCAATGTTTCTCTCCCTCTCTCTCTGTATCTCCCTCTCTATCTAAACAAAATCAATGAGCATGTCCTCAGGTGAGAATTAAAAAAAAAAAAAAAGGATACATTCAAGGAGGGGTTGCTGATCTCCCGGTCCTTTCCTTCTATGCTCCCTCCAACACAAATAGCAGGCATCTAAGCCTAGGGGAAACGCCCAGCCCCGGCACACTGCAACCCCAAACACAGCTGGCTCCTGGATGTGCCCCCGGCCCTACAGCCTGGTGGAAGCTGATGTGAAGTGCTTCCTAAAGGTTGCATGTGATCTCAAGGGCTTGGGAAGGTCGTGCAGGGAATCCCCAAGCTTAAAGGAAATGATACTGTGTTCCCATTTTTCTTCTAAATCCATAATAAAATATTCACTTTTTAAAGGGGGAAGGTGTGAGTTCTCTGAAGGATGCTGTGACAGTGTGCCCACCCTGAGTAAGGTGAGATAGGATGTTTGCCCAGAACTCGGTCTCCAGCCTGTCGGCACATCACTCAGCCCATTGCCGAAAACCATCATGGTGGCTTTTCCTATCACAAGGTGCTAAATTCCTTTTATATTTAGCCATACTTGATTTCATTTGCACCCAGTATGGACCACTGGTTTAAGACAGGAAGCATTAGGAACTCTGAGATGGGAAAACAATATCGAGTTCAGGGAGAACATTATCAAAGAAAAAAACAATAATTCTCAAAAGTTTCCTCATACCCCATTAACCAGTGCTAAAAAAGGAAAACACATGGTGGCAACTACAGACAATTTGGCTTTTTTATTTACTAAGAATAGACGTGATCCACTCCTGTAATGTGTTTTTGAGAAGTGCTTGCAAATAGCAGTTTCAAACTTTTTCTTTAATCTCAATATCCAGAAAAAGATGACTTTTTACATTAAAAAGATGAGTTGCTCTTTCAAAACACAAAAATCTTAATAACTTCAAATAAAAGGACCTAAAACAGCTTATGCTACAACATGTAATTACAACCTGCATTTTAAAATATATTTGGTCCCTTATTGAAACATATCATATTAAAATGTGTCAACAAATTACCTTTTGACTTAATTAATTTAAAATAAATTAAGCAACATTTATTATTCAATGGAGGAAATGCCCAAATTCATCTTTAAACATTATGGAGATAATTATAGAGTGATTAAAATAAACTCCATAATATAATCTTTAATAATATACTATCTAAAATTACAATATTACCTTCAAAAATCACTCTTTTACCTGCCACAGAAAACATCTTAAACTATTTTTAAAAATCCATTAGTGTTGTTCTCTAAATACTTTTGGTTTTTTTCTTTCTGGGTCCATTGGTAGATTTGCATTTTTCAGGCCCTCTGTGGTTGGATGAGGTTGTGTGCTTATGTTTAGCCAATGAGTTGAAAGTGGAAGGTTTTAGACCCTCCAAAATTCCTTTTCCCTCTGTCACTGTAACTTGGCAACATTTAACACGGTGGCTGTTCCATCAGCCTGGTTCTCTGAGGCCCCATGGTGAGCACGGCAGTTCTGTTGACCCATAATGGGCATGTTGGCTGAGCAAGAAAGAAAATTGTGTTAAGCCCCTGAGATTTGGGGTTTGTTTGTTATTGTATCTTAACCAAGCCTATCCTGACTGACGCAATTCCTAAGTGGGAATATGTGAGATTGTCGCTAGGAACAAAAGAGCAGTGGGTGAAGCTTGGGCCTGGAGGACACGCACACCTATGTCTGAATCCTGGACTAGCCACTTACTAGCTATGTGGCTTGGGCAAATTACTTAATCTCTCTGAATTTAGCTTCCTAAACTTCAAAAATAGGATGCACAATAGCCATCTTGATTGGTTATTAAAAAGATTAGAAATAGCACATGGAAAATGTCTTGCACCAAGTCTGACACATAGATACGTTAGAAATAGAAGCCATCATAAGATATTTTAGTAAACTTCCTTCAGCCTATCTGCCCAGCACCCCTTTCTCATATCCCTGTTCAGGCAAACGCCTCCTCCTCCTCTCTAACAACGTGACCCTAGTGAGGCTGCCAATCACAATGGCTAAAGAAATAAGCCTGTAACTGACGCCGCATAATCCTCCTCCCCATTCACAGGGATTGGTCAAAAGGCTGGGCATGTGACCCAGGCAGGACCAATCAGGGTGCTTCCATGGGATTTGATGTAAGGACAGTAGGGGAGAAGCTCTGTCCTCCAAGGATAGTGACCAATGATGTGATAAGCCTGGAGCAAACAGTGGTCATGTTCCCTATCACATGGGAAAAACTCTTCAACAAAAGAGAACGTGGTCCCCATATAGAGAAAAGAACCAAGATATCGGGGAGATGAGGAGGGTGGAGGGAGGAAATGAAAGTTAGGGAAGGAGAGAGACAGAGAGCTTTAGACATGATAGACATAGAGACAGAGGTGGACTGTGTCGTGAGCTGGTGCTCACGCTCCAGCCTTGACTATTTGAACTGCAGCCCGTTTTCTCTGAGATTAGGGCCTGTCCTGCTCTCATCACTTAGCCTGTGCAAATCCAACTCCCAAGAGAGGCTGACTGGGTAGGTGTGGGGTTCTTGGTAGAAGAACTTTTGCCCTGTAGAAGCTTCTGGAGGCTTCAGAACCTGGAGTGTGAGGCCGGGGCCTCCTCCTGGCCTCCCTCCCTAAGCCTGACCCCTGCTCGCTGGTTCACCTACTTTGTCCTCCTGACAGACGCCCATATGTGGACTAGCTGCTCAGGGTTCTCCAGACTCCAGGCAGCTGAGACACGTCTGCCAGGTCCATGTTCCCAATTATTTCTTATATGCTTAATTTTTAAAAATATTTTATTTATGTTTAGAGAGGGGGAAAGGAGGGAGAGAGAGGGGGAAAGGAACATTGATGTGCAAAAGATAATCAATTGATTGCCTCTCACACACCCCCAACTGGGAACCTGGCCTGCAACCCAGGCCTGTGCCCTGACTGGGAATGAAACCAACGACCTTGGCACGCAGTCCACTGAGCCACACCAGCCAGGGCCCAGTTATTTCTTACAGGACATGCTCCCAGTGCTGAATATCTATCTGAGCCACCAAGACCTATCTACCTGCCTTCCTCCCCAGAGTCCTGGTAGGTCAGCTCCTCCGAGTGCAGCTAAAAATCTACAAGCCCGTAGGCGGGTCTAGTCCCCACGTGGCCCCAAGGTGAGCACATGAGCTCTATGGTGGGACAAGCCTGCGTTTGAATCCTGGCAAGGTTACAGACCAGCTGCATGACTTCGGGCACATTTCTCACTCTTCGTGAGCATCCGCTTCTTGTCTGGGACATGGAGCTAATAATAGCTATCTTACACTTACTTTTGCTATGAGGATTAAAGGCAATGATACATTCAACAGCATATAGCCAGCACTCAATAAATGTTAGCTACTGTTGCTATTATTACCTTGATTACCATTATTAGTCCTGGCCAGGTGTGATTTGCTTGACAACCAAGTTCTCATTCTTTTAAATGATGACAGGAACCTTCCTTTTCACAAGAGCTGCTTCTTCCTTGTTTCCCCACCACCACTTCCTCCAGGAAGAACCCTGGTGCAGGCACTGTCCTATGGTGGCTCAGGAAAAGGGAGATGGCAGGAAGCACCTGTCCCAAGGACCATTGTCCTCTCCCCCCTAGTGTGGAGCACGTGGCCTGTGCTGAATTCTCAGGAAGGAAAGGGTTTGAGCTTCTGTCCCCTCCTCTCATATCTGCTGCTCTAGCTAAAATCTATTTTTATCAGCTTTGTCCTCCCTTGAGCTGAGATGTTTGGCTTTAGGGAAGAGCTTCTCCAGCAGGAAAAATAAAAGCCCTAACCTCCATGGATCTCTCAGAAATCAACGGCTTGAGTGGATCTGCTTCTCCGGCGCCTTTGCTGCAGCTGGGGGACCAGCTGTCTGGGAACTGAGGTCTCAGAGCTGGGCTGAGGCCTGCCAGGCCCCTGAATGGGGGAGAAATGCATTTGCTTCCAACCCAACTGCTTGGGGGTGGCCTCGAGCTCCAGGGGCAGGGCCAAGATGGACATAAACCCATGTGTGAACTCTTACCTGGCACCTACGAGACAGGTCAGGATGTGAGCTGCCCAGAACCGCACCTACTGGAGGTGGCGATCATCTCCTCCAACTCCTCCATTGAAGCTGGGACTAAGGCCCAGAAAGGGGAAGGCACTTTGAGTTCAAGTAGGCAAAGCCACAGCCCCTGGCCTCACAGTGCCCTCCCCGGGGGATTTGCTGGCTCGGCTGCTTAGCTGGGTCATCTGTTGCCCAGAGTAACAGCTCCACACCTGGCTGGACCAGCACCCTTGTCCAGCCAGTTGGTCGGCTCCTGGTCCCACAGTGTTTACCGCCAGCATCGCCTTTCTGTTTGTTTTCTTACGGGAAGAGGCAGAGGGGCCAGGCAGGGCCATAGCCATTGAATGGCCCTTCTGAGGAGCAGACTGTTATTCCAACAGCTGGAATGTCTAGAAGGATGAAATGAAACTGCTGTTTGCAACGTGGGGAGTGATCTGGCTAGCTTCGGCTCTGTGTATATATTATGGGCTCAGAGTTTTTAAACTACACCAAATCCCAGATTTCAAAGCATGTGTGCATCATTTTCAGGCCTGCATCTCCCAACACCCCTGGGAGCTTAAGGTCAATGTCATTTACAGTCGCCACAATCTATTGATGATCAGCTGAGGTCCGACCAGTCAAGTGAGTAGCACCGTCCATGGCGCCAATTCTTGCTCCACTGAATGGAAGGTTTAGAAACCAGTTTAGTCCCATGTTCCGGGGGCCTGGTGCAATGAGTGGAATAAGATCTACTCTATGTGTGATGCACACATAGCAAAATAAATGAATAAATAACCAAATAAACCTCAAAATGTATGGATTTTCCAAATAGAGGGCTACTCCAGCCTACACACATGTTTGTGTAAAACAGGCCATGGTTCCCCTTCTACAACCTACTTGACTCCCAATTGTTGAAAAAATGTTGTAATATATTGATTTTGTTAGTACAAGATTCCTGATTGTCAGGAAACTCATAATTCACTTATAGATCTGCAATGTACAGGGTACGAACAGGGCTCTGCAGTTGTGTGACGTTGTCATCTGCAAGAGGTGTGTGGCAGGTGGACCGATGGCACTGCTGTGCCTCTCATCCCCGATCCTCCCAAAATGGGTCCATTGAGATATTTGATTCTTCTCTTCCACTCCTTGAATGTGGGGGCAGCCTAGGGTAGACAGCCTGTGGTGACCAGAGAGCACGTTGATGAGTCCCTGTGCTGAGACCTACATATGTCCTCCGCCACCCTCGGCACAAGAAATGGCCAGAGGGCCCAGCGCAGAGATTGGAGCCAACATCTGCATGGAAGCCAACGGGGTGGGGAAGGAGGCTGGCAGCTGCTGCCAGCAGTGTATATAGATAGTGTCTGCTGATGGGGTACAGGGGTGAAAGCCAGCATGGAGGTCTCTAGGGGGAGCCAGAGAGAGGGACACAACAAGGCCAAATGCGTCCAGAACGCAGTGAGACCCTCCCTCAGGGACTTCCTCTAAGCTGGAAAAGGAAACCCCTAGCTAACTTCTCCCAAAGGAGAGCACGAGAGGGGTGGGCTGGAAGAGCAGGCTCCTGGGGCTCATTCTCCTGCACAGGCTGGGAAGAGAACTCTTAAGCTCCTGATCATTTCCAACAAAATCACTCTAAATGGGAGGAGAAGAGAAAAGTCAGACCCTAGGGAATTTGGATCCATTTTCACCTTCCTTCCGGAGCCAGAGCAACAGCTTAGCTTTCACTGACCTCACTCACCCCACACGTCCCTCCATCTGGGCCCTCACCCTGGTCACTGCCTCTGCGCTCATTATCTGCCCACTGATATTCAGAATGATTTCATTAACGTCATGGCAAATGCAGTCATGAAGAACTTATTAAGGAAGTTTGAACTGGCCAATGCTTCCCACAAAGAGCCAACTTAAATGCCAAGCAAAAGATCCATTTGCAATGTCAAAGCAAACCCCAAATGCCTATGGGGAAAGAAATATTGTTGTTCTACTGCTGCCAGAGAAGCTGCAGGAAAAATTATTATTGTCTCTTTTGGGGAAGTGTGGGTTAAAAAGACACAGCGTAGTGAAGGGCAGGCACATGGCCGTGGGGCAAATGTGGAAGGCAAGTGCAAAGATGTTGAGTCACAAACTTCGAGCCTGAATGATCAAGCTTTATTTGTTCCCCGTTCGGCTCATAATTTTAACCTTTCATTATGCGAAGCAGCCAGCTTGGTTTTACATGGGCAAAAGAGATTTTGCATGATTGACAGAACATAGTTGCCTGTCATTTCATCTATGAAAAGTTAGACTGGCTTGAAAGATATCGTTTATTTTCAACTTTTGGGACATGGAGACAAGAGCTCCTGAAGTTACTGTTCTCTCCCCAAAGCCAAGGCTGAGAAAAACTGGTGGTGGGTTAGGGGTGGTGGTGCAGGAGATGACCCAGGATGATCTCAGGGAAGAAAGCTTACCTGCACATGCCAGTGAACAGCCTTCAGCATCCAGAGGTTCAAGATAGGGACTGAACTACCCAGCAGGAGGAGGGTTGGGGTTAGCCTTTGAGGTTCCTTGGGAGCTCTCCAGGGTGCTGACATCCCTGCTCAGAACTCGGTGACCTAGAGGGCCCTCAGGCCTAGAGCTGGGTCTGCTGCCTCCGCCTTTCTGGATTTTACCCTCCAGATATCAGTGACACCGAGTATGAACAGCCTGCCAACATTCACATCCTCCTTGGTCTTACGCTGCAGGAAAAGGCAGTGTGGTGTAGTAGAAAAAGGCTAGATTTTCAACCCACAGATGTGGGTTCGCGTCTCAGTCATACCCCTCATTATGTGTTAAGAAAGTTAACTCCTCTCCTAATCTGCAGCTTCCTTCCTTCCTTCCTTTCTTTTAAAAATATTTTATTCTATTATTTTTAGAGTTGAGAGAGAGGAAGGGAGAGAGACAGAGAGGGAGAAAGACATCAATGTATGGTTGCCTTTCACCTGTTTCCAGCTATAGACCTGGCTGAAGACCTGGCTTGCAACCTGGATATGTGCCCTGGCTGGGAATCGAACCAGCAACGTTTGGGTTTGTAGGCCAGCACCTTATCCACTGTGTTACCAACCAGGGCAGCAGCTTCCTTTCTTTGGAGTTGTTGTAAAGATTTTTAAAGTTGGTGCCAGTCCATAAAACACTTACCTGGTATCTGGCATACAGCAGGTGCTCCATAACAAATACCTACATTATCATCCATATTCGTTTCAGTGTCGTGTTTAGGCTGCTCTGTCAACTTGTCAAGCCCTGTGCTGGCGACCCTTTTCCCTGATAAGTTAGAATTCAGTAGTCCCAAAAAATAAAAAAGGAGCTTATGTGAAAAAAAAAGATGGGGTTGTATAATAAGGACATAGTAGTGTCTAATGGAAAGAGACATTGATGTCTCTTTCTTCTCTGCCTCTCTCCCTTCCCCTCTCTCTGAAAATAATAAATAAAATCTTTTTAAAAATTGTTGTACCATAGACGATGATAGATAGATAGATGATAGGACTTCAGATGTGGCAAAGGTACTTCAGTACCTTGTTTGAATGTGTGCTTTTCTTATCATTAGACTCATGCAGAATAAAAAGTGAATGGGCCTCGTCAAAGTGGGACCTACCAATACCATGTGCTAACTTTCACTGCAGGGAGCACAGTGGGAAACCCTGCAGATATCTTGTTTGCACTGAAGCCCTCAGAGGTATGCACAGTCCCAGAATCACTTTTGTCCTTGGCAGGGGAGGATGGGCCTCTTGGTTTCTCATTCTGTGCACCAGAGGTAGCGTGACCCTGAAGGAGACAATCCTGGCCGAGAACTGGCCACACACAGAGAGATGAGTCTAGAATCCATCCCCACAGAGACTATCCCAGGATAAGGGTTCAGCTGCAATGGGCTCACCTGCATAACCTCATTCTTCATGGTCTTCAGACCCTGCTTTCTCGCAGCCTCATAGCAGCCTGTTACCTGCTGCTTCTCAACTTGGCTGGACATCAGAATCATTTAGAGAGTGTTTAAAACATGGAAAGTCCTTAGGTTACCACTTCCACCTCCCCTTTTCAGCACCTGTTTTGAAAGCTCAGGGGTGGGGGCAGAACTTATTTTTTTAAAACAGTTTTCCTGCAGTGAATTTACATCACACTGGAAAGCCCTGAACTAGGGTCAACAGTCTTCCAACACCAACCTAAGTGGAACCTTTACTGTGCTATGCCTGAGGGTACGGCCGCTGGATGAGATTTCTAAGAATGGCCTGTGCTTCACTTCTCAAAGGGAAATGATGGCCTTCCTTCCTTCTGCACTGGCAAGCTCACCAGAACCCAATGTCTTGGGAGCTCTCCCGGCTGACAAACCGAGGGCTGTGTCTGGATCCTTAGGGTGTTTCCCCATCTTGCCCAGAACCTTCAGAAGAATGGTAGCCACAGGCCTGCAATTTGAGGATAGCAGTGTTTTAGTGAAGGACAGTTAAATCAATGCCTGTGGGGCAATGGGGCAGGGATGTGCTTGTGATTATAGGGTTATACTTTGCATAAGCCACTGTTTACATAACCCAACAGCCAGGACTAATTGCTAAGGGTTAAATGGTAATGAGAGAGCGAGAGCCCTCAGACCCCCTAAGAGGGGCAGAGAGGTTTTGGGGATGGGAGGCAGAGGGCAGTTAGGACCTGCAGAGAATCAGGGAAACTGGACCAAAACTAGAGGATAAGAGAGAGCTTTGGAGGACAAAGCAGCTCAGAGAAAATTCAGGGCTAAGTCAAAGGAAGCAGAGAATTAGAAAATGTTAAGGATGCTGGGCAGAGAGACCTCTGCGGGCTTGCAGAGACTTGTAGCCTGAGTCATCTCGGGGTAACTCACAGGAATAGTTCGGAGCTCTTGAAACAGAGAATTTGGTTTTCACCAAGGACTTGCCTCTGACAAGCTCTGTGACCTCGGACAACTTGCTTAACCTCTCTGGGTCTTGGTTTTTCTATCAGTAAAATGGTAGGGTTACAGGAGTTGATCTCTGGGTTCTCTTCCAACTCTAAGACTATGGACAATGTTGCCACAGTCTGGGGAATGCTCAACTCCAGCTGCCATGTGTGCTGGAATCTCCTCCTCATTTCCTGGCTGGGCGCGTTTTGCTCGGAGCCACCACAGTGAACAGAGAAGACAGTTGGGCACCAAGGGAGAGAGGCAACCTGGGATGGAGCCATGCAAGTTGGGAAGCCTGGAGTGGAGTGAGGGCTATGCAGGGAGCAGAGGGGTCTGCAAGTGTAAGGAAACCAAAGCCAGACCCAGAACCCCACGTCCTCTCCCCCCACCCCTCCCTCAGGAAGCTGAAGGAACCCTGCAAAGAAGTCTCACTGCTTCTCAAACAAGGCAAGAAACCCTAATACTGCTCATGATCAGGTCGCACAGCCAAATCAAGGTATCGGGTTTTGTTTTTGTTTTTGTTTTGCTTGGGGCTAGAATGGCCTCAGAGCAGTGCGGTAACCGTGTGACCTGGCAGCCACCCATGCCTTTGATGGATGAAAACCACATGGTGGATTGCAGCTTCCTCGTGCAGTCTGTTTGGCAGCCATGAAGTCTGTATTTGTCAGTGTCTGGTTCGGAAAACAGACCACAGCCGTTACTTTCACAGAGTATTGGTTAAAGGGGCATTGGGTGACTGAAAATGAAAAAGAAAAGAGGTGGGGGCACACTTGAAAACCAGAGTGAACAATACAAAAGCGGCTGCAAGGCTGGAACAAAGGAAGAGGTGGGGTTGTTAAGAGTCCGGGGCTTGAGCGGGGTGCACGGTGCTGCTGGGACCAGGGCTCTGAGGAGGGTGTCTGGGTGGGCACACTGCACAGTGAAGCTCCCTCTAGAAGTGTTCAAGAGAAGCTAAGAACCGGAACTGACTTCTGCTGCCATGATGAAGAAGCGTCCTTGGGGTGAGCTGGAGAGGACGAGAGCCCAGTCCAGAAGGAGCAAGTCCCAGCCCTGTCCTCCTCTGGCCTTCTTGTCCCCTTCTGGACCCCTCATGGCAGGACCCCCGGAGGCTGGCTGGCAACGGGAACCTGTAGTTTGCAGGCTCCCAGCCTGGGCACCACAAAGCCTCACCTGGAAGAACAAGGTCAGTCGGGGAGACCGTACCTGGTGGTCTGCTCAGCAGCCATGAGGTCTGGGGCAACAGGCGGGGAGAATGACGGAGGCCCAGGGGTGCAGTGTAAAGTCTCATCTGAAGTTGGCTTTGAGATGGTGCTTTGGGACCCATGAAACTGCTGGAGCCCCAGCAGCTGGGCTCGGGGTGACTCCTGAGTTTAGAGTGGCAGTGAGCCGCCCGCTGGAGCCCCAGCAGTCGGGGGCTGCACCCCCACTCCGCAGAGAGGAAACCAAGCAACAGTCGGTCGGCAGGCTCATCACTTTCAGTCTCAATATGTTCTCACCTTCCTTCCTTTCTGGGAGGTGAGAGGAACTAACTGCACAATGCAGAAGTGGAGGGAGAAGACCAACTCCCTTATTCCTGGAGAATCTCCCCCGAACCCATCCCCAGGCGCTGCCTCCACCTGCACCAGACTTTGACCTTGCTGGTCACACCCACTCACTGGGCTGGAAGGAGCAAGGGTAGGGACACTGCCGCACCTGTAGGAAGATGGAGCGGTGGGGGCGAGGCACCTGGAAAACAGCATGGGCCCATGCTCACTGTTATCCCTCGTTGCAGAAGTGCGGGTTCTGAGAAGCACCTGTCTGCACAGACCAGGGGCAGAGATGGAGCTCATTGCAGCAGCCACACTGGGCCAGACCGCTGCCCCTCAGCCTTCACCACCTCAGAGCTGGCGACCCACCCCCCCACTGCCAATCCAACCTGCTCTGCCTGTGAACATGGAATGATGGCATTAGCAAACCTCAGCAGCGCCTGACGGGGTTCAAGTGCCCCAGTTCCTTTGCTCCCAGGTGAGCTAAGTCAGAGTTACCCATTCTGCACTATTTCCAAGCAGAATCAAACTCCAGATGCCCCAGTAGTCACACAGGTGCTAATCCTCTCCTCCCTTCGGCCTCTTACCCACTCCCGCAATAGCCCTTCCAGGATCACCTCCTGGGGCTCAGTGTCCTTATCTGGGGCACTAGGACACCCCAGGGAGAAGGGAGAGGGACCTCATGTCCTCCAGACAGAAGCTGGCCCTTGGGGGACCCAGCCAGGTACAAAGTGGTGGGCTTGCCGTCTGCAGGCATCTTCGGAGGCCCCACCGGAAGCGCCCACAGCCGGCTGCCTCTGGAGTCTGGCCCGGCGCACAGGCTGAGGTTTCTCTGTGCAAGGCTGCCGCTGTGCTTTGGTCGGCTTGTTTTCCCTGCCACTCTGTCACACCCATATCTACACGACACCTGGGCCTTTGAGCTCTGTGCATACTTTTGAAAAGGGAAAATCTGGGTCAGGCAGTCACCATCCAAGTGAGGTTTCAAAGGACTTTCCATTCCCCAAGCCCTTCCCTTTGAACTTGGCCAAAACTTTCCTCCTCGGCTGATATTTCTTCCCCGGAATGATAGCCCAAAGGTGAAAAATGCAGGGCAGTGTTCACCACAAGTGGGTGGGGTTGTTTTTGAGTCTGATGAGTAAGTGAGGAAAAGTACTGGCAGCTGAGGCCAGCAGCCCCTGTCCCGTCTGGGATGGCCCGGCTTGGTGCCCGGGCCTGGCCAGTCACTCGTGCTGTGAGCTGCCACTCAGAGAAGCCCCTGTTGGAGCCACACTGGTTACAACCACCAACTTTTCCTCCTCATGCTTCCTGATATGGCCTGTGATATGGGGGTCACCCATAGGACTCAAGCCTCAAAAATGTGTCCCAGCCCAGGCAGAGCTGGGGGACACTGTCAGTATCAGTGTCACCACCCTGGAGCCTTGGGTCGTCGTGCCTGCTTGCCCTGGGCCCCTGGCTCAGTTGGCCAATCCAGGTTAATTCTATTCCAGGGGACTTTTCCAGGAGCAGGTGGAATGACTGGGAGTTGGTCCCCCTGACCTCCCCTGTCAATGTGGAAGAAGGGAGAGGGGACTTAATGATCTGAAATAAAAACCAAGTCCAAAAATGAATTCCATGATGGACCAGAGTGATTGTGAGCCATTTGGGTCTTTCCCCCAAACATCAGCTATGTTTAAGATGAAAACACCTCAAGCTGAAGCTTTGGTGGGACTCAGCAGAACCGGGTCTTAGCCTGGATTCCTCTGCATGCCCCTTGGCCTCTCTGAACCTCAGTTTATGGAAGCTGATTCTTGCAGGTTTGATTGACAAGGGTGTTCCGGTTGTGACAGGGTCTGGCATTGTGTTAGCATCGGGTGGCATAAGGGCTTAGGTGTCACACGTGGCTGACCTCCAAGCCATGCGAGGGAGTGGGGTGGGGGTAGGGAATCCCTCCTGAAATACAGAGGAAAAGCTACTTCGTAGCCATGCAGAATCTGTGCTTCACAACCAAGTCTCTGGTGGTATGGGAACTATTCTCAGGCTTAGAGCCAGAGAAGAGACCTGGTCCAGAGGATGGAAATCCATCTGGCAAAAGAGGAGAATACATTTGTGGTTGTGTCTGAACTTCCTCTCTGGACTGCCTCTTGCTCTGCCCTTCCTCACCTCCCTAGGTTTGGGTCTCTAGAATCAAAGCCTCTACCCCTCAACTCCACACGGACTTTCCAGAGCTGAAAGGTCGAGAGCTTGGACTTGAACCAGGGAGACCAGTTCAAAGCTGAGCCACTTCCAGCTGGGTGACCGTGAACAAGTTACTCAACTTTACTGGCCTCACTCTCCTTGTCTGTAAAGGGGTGATAAGAGTGTCTCCCCCCTGGGGCTGTTCTGAGGATCCAATGAGGCAGTACCCACGCTACCCTTGGAGCTGGCCCAGCACCAGACATACACCGTATTGTCGGGAATGAGGAGTTTTTGTTGTTGTCATTGCTTTTTAAACTTCAAAGGACGTTTGGATCACAGCTCTCACTCAACTCTTGTGTTCAGTGAAACAGAGTGGTGCCCACCCAATCCATTGCTGAAATTCCAAGTTGTGCGAAGCCGATGTATTGGAAACAGGGGCCATTCCAGAAGGGCCAGTTTGGCTCAGTTTTCATCCCTGAACCCAAAATGACTGAATATCACTTTTGCCGGCTGTGGAAGACTAGAAACTCTCAAGTCATGCCTGAGAGGGCAGAGGCCCAGGTCAAGGGCTTCTGGAGGCTGAACAAAAGAGGAAACCTGTGTGCTCCTCCCCAACCTGGGTGCATCTGTCACACCCCTCTCTGTTCCACAGTGAACCTCTCAGCTCAAGTTTTAAGTCACAGAAGTTTGCTTCTGGACCTTGCCTTGACTGCATGAGGTAAGGGGGTGTTCCCACCCCCATCCCAGACTCCATTTTGCTTCAACAGGTTCCTACAAACTGCATAATATCATGGATTGTTGTAAAGCAGCCCACATTTTCCCAGAGGCTCAGGATTGTAACCAGTGGTTATTGGTCAGATCAGTGGTGACTCGACAGCAGATTTATCACTGGTACCCACAATGACATCATAAATGCAATACTGTGTGTCTCCGTTGTGAAACTCCAGCTGTGCTCCAAGTCCTATAAAAGGGGCAAGAATATACTGAACACTATTACATAAAGTGAGCCAATGGCCTATATATAATATATGTGCAGCTATAAAAGATACAACCATGTCTGCCGAGGCTCAGTTGGTTGGAGCAACATCCTGTACATACACCAAAATGCGGAGCGTTAGGTTCCCAGTCAGGGAACATACCTAGGTTGTGGGGTTCGATTCCTGGTTGGGGTGCATATGAGAGGCAACTGATCGATGTTTCTCTCTCTCACATCAATAAACATATCCTTGTGTAAGAATTTTTTAAAAAATACAACTGTGTCATACACTTGAGCCTTAATGGACATCAATTAAATGTTTAATTAATGCCAGTTTTCCCTATTAGCTTTGAATTCAAAATGAATACATGAATTTGGGAAGGATAATTTGGGTAGCTCAGGTCTCTTTCAAAAACCACCTAGGGAAGCATGAGTGGTTACCTTGGCCCCTCAGTAGTGAAGGTCCTGGAGGGGTCACCAACATCAAGTTCAGGCGGGAGCTCTGAGCTGAGTGACAAGCAGTGGTGGGTAAGGATGGCATGTGTCCCACTAAAGCTGTGCTCTGAAGGGGGGGCTGGCCCACACAGCACTCCCCCAGCACTCCCCCCTCTGAAGGGGGAGTCGCCCTGCTCTGTTGCCCAACCAGGCTGGTGGCTGATTCCCAATCTATGGTTATATGGAATGAATTCAGCTTTATGGAGTTGCCCCAGAAGTTCTCCAACAAGAAACCACTGGCATCAGGATCATGGGAAACTAGTTAAAACCCAGAAGCCTGGGCCTCACCCTGACACCCTACTTCAGTATGGCTAGGATGGGGCCTAGGAACCTGCATGTTAACTGGCTTCTTGATCATTCTGGTGCACATAAGGTTTGAGAAACCCTCCAATGGGGGTTCTTCTCATCTCACTCCCACCCTGGCCATGCATGGCAGGCCACCGCTGTTCCCACAATACTACAACGAAACTCAGTGTAGGGATCCTCACACTCTTCCTTCCCTACAGGTAATCCCTGTCAATCATTGGCTGTGATCTTTCTAGGTCTTTAAAAATGTGGTTGCATATTCATGTATAATTTGAAGTTCTTATGGTTTATGTAAATAGCATCATTCTTTTGTTTTTATCGTTGTTCTCTTATGGTCGTCCCAATTTTCCCCTGGTACTCCCCACTGCCTCACCCACCCCCCTAAATGGCATCCTTCTAATACACTGGGATGGAACTTGCTTTTTACATTTTACAAAACACCAGGCAATGACCCCAAGCTAGTGTGTGTAGATCTGTCTCATTCCTTTTCTCTTCTGAATCTTAATTCATAACCGCATTATGCTTTGGGTTCTTTAATCACTCCCCAGCTGAGGAATATCTAAATCCCCCTCAACCCCCCATTTTTTTTCTCTGATTACATGTTTCTTTGCATAAATCCTTGGGTTCATTCACAGTCCATTTATGGGCACTTCTCGGGCCTAGGCAGGGCAGGAAGCAGATGGCCCCCAGGGTTGCTCCTGGCAGGGCAGGCTGCACTCTGCTGAGCCTCCACACATCCAGGAAAGCCACTGAACAATTACCTGGCTGCTGAGCTGAGGGCAGGAGGGCAGTTCTGTGTGGTGGTGACAGGAGTGCTCCAAGAGACCAGGGTGTCAGACTCACCATATGCGAATCCCTCCTCCTCTGCCCTGGCTCACGCCCTTTGTCACCTTTATTTTAGTGTTTTGTGTCCTTTGGAGGGTCACAAGCCATTTTTTAAGAATCTGATGAAAGCAATGAATCCATGTCCCTATAACAGAATATATACAATTTTGTGTACAAGTTCGGGGGACATCACAGATCCCCACAAATTCCGATGTGGACCTCAGGCCCAGGACCCTTCTGTCACCCTGTGTTTCTCAATCCTCACTGTACAATAGTCAACTGGATCCATGCCCAGAAAGACCCCACTATTCCCACACGCCGGGGGTAGGACCGAGCCATGGGTCGTTTTTAAATGTGCAGCCTGGTTGAAAACCACTGCAACTTGCCTCCCTGCTTTGACCCAGCCCCTCCTCCCTTTCCCATCCTGCCTGGACCTTAGATGTCTGGAGGCCCTTCTGCTCAGTGGGGTCCCTGGCCAGTCCTGAGCCTGCCATGGTGATTATGGGTGAAGGGGGTGGTATTGTGTCTGTCCAGGGTCACCACTCCTCAATTTTCATCCTCACAAGGTTCACAGCTAATCTCTAGGCTGCATCCCCTGTCTTCCGAGAGGGCGGTCAACCCCATCCTTCCCACCTGGGAACAGCCGTATGCCCCATTAACTAGGCCGCTCCTTTCCACTTAGATTCAGATTAGCCATAGAAGGAGCTGCGATTCTGTCCTGTCTCCAGAAACAATTAAGATGAAAAAGTGCCTCGAGCAGCCACACGGCAAGATCAGCTTCAGCACAGGCTATGCACGTGTGTAGGAGAATCGGTGCCGGTGGCAGCATCCCCGGAGGGGACTTTAAGATTTCCAGAATGTGGGACTCTGTAATCAATACCTGGAGACAGCATAGATGATTGTAATTGATTAAGTGAAATGCTTAAATAGAACGATCACAATCTAATTATCACTCATCACTGACTCGAGGCTTCCTCTAAAGTTACAAAAAACAATCTGTGGCTTCTCTGAGCTCCTACTAAGGAACCGAGCAGGAAGAAGCAGAGGTTGGGGGTGGGGAGTCGGGGCATGAAGAGGAGCAGTCAAGGCTTTTTCCTCTTGTCCTGGCAGCTGGGGCTTCTGTGTTCCCAGTGACCTTTCACTTTCCCTTTGAGGAACGCTTCACGAATTTGCGTGTCATCCTTGCGCAGGGGCCATGCTAACCTTCTCTGTATCGTTCCAATTTTAGTGTATGTGCTGCCGAAGCGAGCGCTAACCGCCCTTATTCTGCAATGCCTTGGTAGGGCTGTCAAAGTACCCCCTTTCTGCCCCCACCCCCCTGCTCCTGGGCTGCATCTGGCACAGAGCACCATCTCCCCCAGTCAGACCTTCTCTGGGTGAATCTAAACTGGGATGAGATGACCTGAGGCCATTCCACTGGCAGCGACTGAAGCCAACACCCTTTAGTTCCGGCTAATAAACATTGGTTCCCTGCCTTTAATCAGCCTGGATTTTCCAGCTTGTCCTGTTTCCTTTCAATGAATTCCGCTTTTATTTAAATTAGTTGGTGTCTATTTTTTGTAAGCAGCACAAGCTAACTGATCCATGTCAACCAAGGCCTCTGGTAAGAAAGCTCCAAAGAATGACCGACAGGCCTCCGTATCCCATGGTTTCTGTCAGGGCAGGGCCCAGGCAACTAGGCCATGTCAGGGCTAGTCTGAGTGCAGGCACCGTGCAGCATACGGCACGGGTACCTAGACCACAGGTATGGCCAAGTTCAACTGTATAGGAATGGGGTCCATGAGGCCAGCAGACGGCTGAGGGGCCATTTCTAGCAACCAGAGGTGACACAGGAGTGGGGCAGCTGCTCCATCTTGCAGTCTGTGGCTGATGCACTAGCTTCCTGTGGTTGCCTTAGCAAATTATTACAAATGAGGTGGCTTAAAACAACAGAAATATATCCTCTTACCATCTAGAGGCCAGAGATTCAAAATCAAGGTGCCAGCAGGGCTGTACTCCCTCTGAATTCTTCAGGGGAGAACCCTTCCCTGCCTGGCCCAGCTTCTGGTGGCCCTGGGAGCCCCCTGGCTTGCGGCAGCGTAACTCCAGTCTCCTATCTTGTTTTTCTGTGGTCTACTCCCCGTGGTGCATGGGTCTCAAATCTCCCCATCTTTTCACTTGTGAAGACACCAGTCACTGTATTGAAACCTTGTCTTGATTCCAGGATGATTTCATCTCTAGATTTTTAACTTAACTACATCTGCAGAGACTCTTTTTCCAAATAGGGTCACTCCAAAATGTTCCAGCCACGGGGATTTGGACGACCTCTATTTGGAGGCCTATTCAACACACTGCAGCTGGTATCGGGGATGGAACCCAGCCCCTTCCTAACCCTGTTTCCCCACACCCTCCCTCAGAGCTAGGCAGGACCTCAGCACCTCAAAGGGCAGCAGAGGCAGAATCATGTCAGGAGAAACCTGGGCATGCTGATGGGGACATACCACAAAGTATATCAGTCGAAGACCATGGGTCTGGCTGTCCTCACACCCCGATTCCCCACTCACTGCAGAGCAATAGAGCAGATGCTTCTCATTCACCTTTTCGTTTTCCCCTGGGGTGGTTCATGCCCCAAAGGCAACCTCACAGGAGAGGACACAACTGGAGAAAGAGTTGGTAAATAGTCTCAGCCTCGCATCCTTTGGGGGTGGAATTCCAGGCTGCATCTCTCCCAGAGGGTCCCTGGTAGATAAAGGCCCGATCACTGGCTACGGTAAACAGCTTACCACTGCATCTCCAGTTGGCTTTTTCCCCTTGCCTGTATCATTTTTCTTGGTCCTTTACCTGCTTCCTAGTATTACCTCCCAGGTAAACAATGCACATCCTAGTCCCTGTCCCAGGAACTGCTTTCAGGGGAGCTCGAGCTAATTCCATTGGTACTAAAAATGGGCCCTTAAAATGGGATTCTGGAACTAGATCACTTTTCCCTTCACACAGCAAGGGGCCAGCACTGGTGGCGGTGAACGGGTAGTGAAAACCTTCGGCATACTATAGCTCACAAGGACCCAGCCTCTTGCCAGTGGTGTTCTGGGATAACGTACAGGTGGAAGGGAAAACATAGCTCGTGCAGTAACCATAGCACTTGGATGTGTGGGGGCAGTGATGACAATAAAGATGATGGGATTGGATGGCTTTTCTATACTGTCCTAGACACCTCAAAGAAAGAACAACAGGCTCAGTCAACTAGCAACTCCGAGCATGCTGCGGACGCCAGAGGCCTCTCTGGCAGCATTTCAAGAGGCCTGCAGGGTCTGCAGCCATGTGGCAGCCTTCTGAAAATTAGGCACGGGGTTTCATCACCAGGGTGGTCGCGCTGACAAGGATATGGATGCATGGTTTCAACAGGTTTCTTATGCTAAAGGGAGGACCCTGATAAGAAAGAGATAGGCCCTAGGATGGGACACATACAGGTGGATGTGTATTAGAACTATGAATGTGCACATTCACCTGAGCCCTCTGGACTGGCAGACGCACCCTCACTCCCCTTACTAGAGAAGGGCCACCCCACCCCCCATTGACAAATCCAGGCTGTTGAACACATAATAACACTCAGAGCCCTCAGTCAGGGGAGGCGCCTCCCTCCTACATACGCTTGTCGTCCTCAAGATTTGACCGAGAGGAAAAGAGAGGGCACTAACTACCAACGTTAGGAATGAAAGCAGGGATAGCCCTACAGATCCTAAGATGTCAAAATTAAATGAGAGCACTAAAAACAAATAGTTATGCCTATACATTTGACAGCTTAGATGAAGTGGACAAATTTCTGGAAAAGCACAAACTGCCAAACTCATTCAATGAAAAGTAGATAACCCAAATAATCCTAGATAGCTTAAAGACGTTCACAGTGAAAAATCTTCCAACAGGGAAAACCTTAGGCTCAGATGGCTTCATGGGAAAATGTTACCAAACTCTGAAGGAAGACGGAATACCAAGTCCACACAAATTCTTCAGAAAACAAAAGAGGAAGGGACATGGACCTCCACATCTGGGAAGATGAAACAGAAGAACCTTTCCTGTCTCCCCCTCTAACTGCAAGTTTAAGTACAACTAAAACCTTGCACATTGTATTTTAAAAACAAAACAAACAAACAACAACAACAACAAAAAACCCCAAGAAGGTTCTGAAAAACAGAAGGGAGAAAGCAGACCAGCTTGGGATCCAAGGAACAACATGATAGTGGATTCCTTGGATTTTCTTTTTGCTTTAGATATTCCAGACTTGTTGCCGAGGAAACTAGAAACCTGGCAGTGCCAATAGGCACAGATCACAGAAACACCAGCAAAAGCCTACTCTCCCTCTCTAGCCAAAGGACCAGGAAGTCTATCAAGATGGGAAATTCAGACAATAACTGCTCTAATCCAGAAAATGCCACATGCAAAAAAAAAAACAAAAACCAAACTGTGGCGGTATCCCCCCACCCCTCCACTCCCTAATCCCCAACCTAAAGAACACACACACACACACACACCAGCAAAACCCTAATGAAGAATGAAGAGCCAGGATTTCCACCCTTACCAGACTGTGACAAGACACCTAATCTCCGCCCCCACACAGGGTGGGTGGTGTCATGAAAGGCTGAGTAGGAAGCTGGTGCTGGCATCCCCTGAGTGGTGATGAGCCTCTTCCCATCCCCTGCCACTGCGCCAGGGGAACCTCAATCTCCATTCCTGCCCCAAAATAGGGAGGCACCACTTGCCCCCCAACTGGGATGGTGCCAGAGGAGGCCTAGTAGAGAGTCAGGACTTTCACCACCACCCAGAAGTGACCAGGCCATCCCCTCCTGTGGCGTCAGCGCAGGCCATGTGAGAAGCAGTGACAGGGCCTCCTACTGCCGTCAGCCGGGGAAGAACCCGCAGAGGTTCTCAATGAGCCCATCAGCCTCCCTGCCCAGCTACAACGAGGAGCCCTCCCCTCAGGTGCCACGGGAGGCTGGATGGGGAACCTGGGCTCGCACCCTCAACAAGCAGTAACAGGCGGTACCCGCTTGTCCCCTGCTGAAGCACTGTCAGAAAAACCCGTTTTTACAAAAGATTTAAACAGGATCCAGAGGGTCATAACAATCCCAGTGTCCACGTTTCAATCCAAAGTCACTCATCATACAGAGAACCAGGGAGCTCTGAAACTGAATAAAAAAGACCATCAGAGAGACCAACACCAACATGACAGAGATGTTAGACTTACCTAGCAAAGATTTTAAAGTAGCCATCATAAAAAATGCTTCAATAGCCCTGGCTGGTGTGGCTCAGTGGAATGAGCGCCAGCCTGAGAAGAAAAAGGTTGGTGCTTAGATTCCCAGTCAGGGCACATGCCTGGGTTGAGAGCCAGGCCCCAGTTTTAGGGTGTGAGATTGATATATCTCCCACAGATCAACGTTTCTGTCCCTCTCTTTCTCCCTCCCTTTCCCTCTCTCTAAGAGCAAATAAAATCTTTTTTTAAATGCTTCAACAAATACACAGTTGAAACAAATGAAAAACAAAAAGTCTCAGCAAATTCATAAAAAGTCTCAGGAAAAAAGGAGACATAAAGAAGAGCCAAAAACTATTTTAGAACAGAAAATTCCAATAACCAAATTTAAATATCAATGGATGAGCTTAAGAGCAGAAGGGTAGAAGCCAGAGGAAAGAATCAGTGAATTCAAAACGAGACAAATAGGTATTACCTAATCTGAACAATATAGAGAACACAGACTTTAAAAAATTGACAGAGCCTCAGGGAACTGTGGGACTATAATGAAAGATCTAATATTCATCATCCGTGTCATTGGAGTCCTGGAAGCACTGAGTACGAGCCACACATACTTGAAACATGTTTCAAGAAGCACTTCAGGTAACAGACATCGGTGTTGGAGGAGGGGAGGGTGCAAAGCTGGGGTGGAAGATTATGGAAGGTGCTGCAACCTAAGCGTAGTTCACAGACGGGTTGAGGAGGGTACTTGTTGACCACCCCTGAAAACTACATGTAAACTGAGTGAGAATTTGAATGGGGATTGGTGGCGGCACAGGAAATGCTACCTGAATAAAAGAGACAAGAACCTGGAAAAGATGGCCTTGACCATTAGTATGACCCCAGCATAGCCCAGAGCCTGGGAAATGTGGGTCATATTTACTTTTCTAGATTTCCCAAAGTGGCTACTGAAATAACATAGGTGCTCATAAACATGTTGGACAAATAAGTAAACAAATGATCTCATCTATACAAATAGATTTCACTGGATGATGTAATTTATATAATGATATAAATATAATTTATGACTTACGTGACTTACCTTGAGGACAGGAGCTGTGTCTTTGCCTCTTTGTGTTTCCATCGTGCCTAGCAAAGTGTTCTCTGCACAAGTATGATGGATCCATGCCCAACATTTAGTACAGGATAACATCCCAACTTGAATGAAACACTTTCCCCTATTAGCTCTGGTTTACAAATTGATGCCAAAGGCATAAGGCAGTACACCAAGTTCCCATCACGCCACCTCACCACAAAATTCGAAACGTGCTGGTGGGCAGAAGTTGATGCTCATTCATCGGTGATGAGGAGGGAAAATTACATCCCCTAAGATGTTGAGTTTTTGCCGATATCTGGGCGGAATTCCTCCTCTCCCCCCTTGTTTATTAACATTCAAGGCTAAAAGATGTCGTTTATCTACTTTTTTTTTCTGGATAGTTCAGTCAACATGTTAAAGGTCAAACTGTCCTAAGAAATATGGTTTTCAGTTAATGGCTAGGAAATGAAGTTTCTCTTGTCCTTTCTGGGCAGTTTGCTTTGTGAACAAATCAACAACCTTGTAGCTATTTAACCCTTCTGTGGCCCCTGGTGTATCCAGAATGGCCCAGGACTAACAATTATTCCTGCAGCTTGGGATCCACTGTGAATTATGAAAGCCAGGAGCAGCTACTGGGGAAGGAGAGGCCACCTGGCACATGATCCAGGTCCCTTCCACCTGCCTAGAGCTGGAGGACATCAAGAAACCTGCTGGCAAACTGGTCTCCCTGAAGGTCTTAGATTTCAGCCTGATGTTGACAGTGGTATGGAATTTTGTGGTGTTGAGCAGATGGTGAAATTCCTGCCATGGAGGAAGAGCCTGTCAGAGTCTTAGCTGTTGGTCTGACCTCCCAATCCTGTGCTGGGCCAGATAGGGCTCCCTGAGGGCAATAATGACTCCCTCCTCCACCACCACCCCTGTCATATACTGCTTGGGGACACAGAGGCCCTTTGTAGTACGGAAAACATGGCCCTCTCGCCCCACCATGAAGGGACTGAAGATATATTTGGGAATAACTCGGAATAGAAGGCTGTGATCCCCAAAGGCTCAGTTTTTCACATATGGAGGAGATCTCCCTTCATCCAAGAGGGCTCCTGAGAAGGCTCAGCCTACCAGATAGGACTGGGATGCTAAGGAAAAAGGCATCTGGACTCTGTCAGAGCAAACATTTTCCACAGGCGTGGTCTAGAGAGATGGTTCTCCAGAGTGAGCAGGAGTTAGAATTACCTGGAGGGCTTGTTGAAACACGGATGCTGGGCTCCATCCCTGAGGTTTTGATTGAGTGGGTTTGGGGTGGGGCCTGAAAAGTGCCATTTCCAACAGGTTCTCAGATGCTGCTGATGCTGCAGGTCTAAGACCACAGACGGATAACTGCTGGGCTGCAGCGTGAGACTGGCGGGCCTGTCTCTTGCCCTGTCTGGTCCGATGTTGCCTGAACAGGCCCATCAGGGTAACCCTGCCTGCTGGTGGGGCATGTCCTTCTCCCCTCTCCCTGGTCCTGACTCCTGGTTTGACTTTTGATGCCAACAGATCTCCCACCTTGCTCCTAGCTCTCTGGCCTGGTCTTAGCTCAGCTCCTGCTTTATCCAGGGATTTCCCCGGAACTCTATCCTGGAGGGGCCACCCACTTCCACCCCCAACAAGACAGGTCAGGAAAATTCCCCACCCAGACGGCTCCTTGCTGCCCCCTTCTGGTTCCTGGAAGCTGAACACTGGTGGGCAAAAGGAAAATTAACCCTTTGGAGCCTTGTGAGTCCCAGCCTTGAATGATGTGTTATATTCTAACTGGGGAGATAAAATCAGTTCCTCAGGTAAAGAACCTTTGAGAGGTTTGCAAAGCTGTAGGTCAACCGATTCAGATGCAAGAGAATATAAAACCCTGTTTAGGTCGTATGTACCTCTCTGACCCCTGACTGCCCCAATTAATCCCTGAGATAATGCTCAAATGTTAGATTCCGGGCTAGGAGGGGCTCCTAACACTTTAGCCTCCAGTTTGGTTCTGTCCCCAAAGAGTCAACAATCTTCCTAAAGGGGCTAAAAAGGGGCAAGGTCCTGGGCCAGGGGAGAAGTGCAGGCCACCCCCGGGCTAGCCCACTCAGGCCCGCTGACCTCCCCCGCCACAAGAAGCTGGGAGAAGCAATGCACTGACTGTGTTAGTCATTTTAAAAGATCCAGGAAAACAGTGTGGAACAAGAAATGCTTTTTAATTTAACTTGTTGGGTGTTGCTTGAGGAAAAAGAGGTTCAATTATTGGTGGGTGAGAAGGTCAACGAGGACCTGTGTGAGTTTCTGAAGGGACCTTGGTGGCTTCAGGGCTGTGGTAGGGAGTCTTCATTCCATTTCATTTCCCCCAGAACTGATGACTTTAATTTCCCTGAACAGAAGCACGTCCAGGAACTGTGCCTATGTTTAGCTGCTGACACAGGGAAATTGGGGTTTGAAGGTGGGGTTGGGGAGCAGAGGGAGAATAGGAAAGGGAGATATTCTTAAGTGAACTGGATAAGAACTGGGGGAAGCTTTAGAGAGGGGTGTGTGTTGGTGAAGAAGCAGGGAGAGAACAGGAGAGAGCAGAGCGTGAGGCCTACAGGAAGATGATGACCATGACCTCCCTCAGGCAAGGACTTAGAGAGGAGAAACAGAGTAATGAGGGAGAGCCTGTATCTTCCAGTGGGGTGGGGTGAGAGAGCAAGCCGTGGGGCAGCGATGAGCCTTAAGCTGCTGGTATCGAATCAAACTGAACACGCAAACTTCTACGTGAACATAGATAGGGCCTTTCTGCTGGGGGACTGCAGGGGCAGAGGTGTGACTGGGGGAGTCTAAGTCGGGTTCTCTGCCTTTGAGCAGCTTGTACAGGTTATAAAAATCCTCCCTATCCACCCCCTCCCTCGATCCCACTCTCCTCAATGAAAGATACGGATCGGATCGGAGAAGAGTTAAATACCAGCTCAAGGCAGCACCAAGAAAGACTAAGATTTCTCCAGCCCAGTTCTAATCACACCCAACCTCACCCCCAACCCTCCTTAGAAAGCGTCAGTGCCCCCCACACACACACACACACCTGGCTCTGGGGCTAAATGGCCCACAGCTCTCTAAACATAATTTGGGTGACTCAAACCCCCCACACCCTCCCACCAGCCACCCAAAACCACCTCTAAGCTACATTCCTACCTTCATGTTACACCTCCTGCCTCCTACCCCCACGGCTCTCCTTAAGTCCCTACTCTGGTTCCCATGCTTTAGAAGGTATCAGTGTGGCCCTTGTCCAAGTGCATGGAGTTCACAGAGCCAAGGGGCCCACTGGAACCCCAAGTTCATTACCAAACCTGCACTCCAGCAATTCCTGCCCAAGAGGCCGGGGGCTGCTCCCAGGCTTCCTCCTGAGTGCAGAGGCTGCCTCCAAGCTGTGCACCCAGCCTGAGGTGGCCAAAGGCCTGGGTAGAACCTGTCACAGCAGAGGGCCCCTTGCTGTGAGGGATGGAGCAGAAGGAGGACCAAATGGGGCTTAGGGCAAGGGACAGGTACTCATTGTAATAACATGTTCTGCATAGACCTCCAGGAAATAGAAAGTTCTGGATTCAAACCCGGCCTTCCGGGTCTTTCCAAATGTGTATTTGTCAAGGCAGGAGGAGGGACCATGTTTCGTTTGGCAATGAGTTAGTTTGGATTTTAACTCTTAGACACTTAGATAGATGGATACATGGTACGAGGTATCCCTTGACTTAGGCCCAGGCCTGCAAATGTCGCGGTGGGCCTATCCAACTGTAAACATTATTGAGTAATGGAGATTTTTCTGGAGCTTTCAGAGGAATGAGGGGTGATGACATTGCAAAACTTCATGTATTTCTATTTAACCAGCTCTGCTCTCCCCTGACATGTCCTCTCCTTACTATACAGCTAGCCCATCTCTCCTTTCTCCCCAGCGACCATCCCGGGGCCAGCCTCTCCAGCCTTGCTAGGTTCCACCTCCTCACTCCCCCCACCGCCAAGATTCTCAAACTCCCCTCAGCTTCCACCCCCCAACCCCTCCCCTGAACGAAAGCCCTGTGCCTGGTTAAACCACCCTCAGCAAAGCAAAAACCCATGCTCTGTTGAGAGTGCCTCTTCTCCCCACTTGTCCTGCTTTCTGTTATCAGTCTACTTCCCATCACTGCTGTCTTTGAGTCATCTCTCCCACTCGGTGGTGAGCAACCCCAGGGCAGAGGTTATGTCCTGTTCAGCTTCTATTCCAGCACCTTACACTTTGAGAGCCTTCCTGCAAAGTTTCATGGATGAATTCACAGAGGAGCTGGAACCTGAGTGAGACCTGAAGGATAGGTAGAATATGGAAAATGAAGTCAGAAGAGGAAAGGGGTAGGGGGAACAGGACGAGCAACAGTAGAGTCTCTGTATCTGTGGGCACTAGTGAGCCATTGACTATTCTTGATCTAGGGCATACAACCCATTAGGAAGATCCATCTCTGCAGGATTTACTGGATTCAGGGACAGGCACGAGGCAAGGAGGAGAGGAGAGCAGTTGCAACCTTGGATATCAGAGGGACAGGGGTGCAAAGGCAAAGCAGATGGATGCAGGAAGCTGTACCTTGGGCTTGGCAAAGTGACTTGCCTGAGGCCACACTGCTCAGACAGTCAGAATTAGAACTCCAGCCTCTTGATTACCACATTGTATAATGTCCTCCAGCTAAGTCTCAAAGGAGGTGGGGCTAAACTGAGCTTTGAAAGCAGCCAAGGGGAATACCATGTGAGCTACTGTTCAGCCTCTCAGATCCTCACCCCTGGTGAGGTGGTGAGATCCCACTTCTCAAGCATGGGATCAGATGGTGATACTTATGCCCTGGGGCCCTAGGTGTGGGGTAAAAGAAGATGAGACAACCCCTGGTACCTACACAGTGATCTACAGCTTCCATAGCATTATTCATGACCACCTCACTTTCCTTTCTCTCTACCTAGTGAATCAAATTTGTTCTTTAAGTTGCTTCTTCCATGAAGCTTTCAATCCTCAGACTTCCCTCCTCTGGACTCTTACAGCTCCTTGTTTCCATCCCAGTTTACTACTTGCTACTCTTTGCTGGCAACAGCTGTGTGACTTTGGAAAAACCACTTAACCTCTCTGAACCCCAGTTTTATCAGCCATAAAAGCAAGGTGATGAAAGTATTGTCCATAGTGATTTTAAACAGCTTAAATGAAATAACACATAGAAAACTGCTCCACCCTGCTAGTCATTATGATAACTACAATGCCTTGTCAGTTGATTGACTGTGGGTCTGTCTCCCCCACAACTCTGAAAATTCTTTAAGGACAGGGATCACATCTGGATTGGGCCATTCTCACCAACTCTGACTTAAGGACCAGCACACAAAGCAGGCCCATTTATTCAATCCACCAGCACTTGTTAAGCATTTGGTATAGGCCAAACACTGTGAGAGATTCTGTGTTTAGAGATAAATAAGTTCAAGGGGCTCCTAGAGTCAAGGTGGACACAGCCTATCAAGAGGACAGCAGAAGGTCTCAATGCTACTGTGGCTGTGAGCACAGTCAGGCACGAAGGAGGGAGCAGACAGCCTCCACCAAGTCAAAGCTTGTTAAGATGAACGGAATTGTCCCATTTGACCCCCACAGCAATAGCATTTAAGGATGAGAAGATGGCCAACCAGCTGAGACAATCCTACCATGAGAAAGTCACAGGGTTGGGCCTGGGCCTGGAGCCCTTCACTTCTCAAGCATGGGGGCTCCCAGGAGATCCCTCCTTTCACTGCTCCCCAGCCTCAACCTCTGCCCAGAGTTTTGTAGTGAAAGGACTTCCGGGCAACATTCATTCATTCCCTGGGCCAGCCCTGGCTTCCCGGGTATTTTTAGCTCTGGGCAGCCAGGCCAGGCCGGTGATTGGCAGCAGGTGGGGCCCACCACGTTTCCGAGCCCTCTGTGTTGTTGCTGGCTGAGCATGAGAGGTGGCTGGGCATGGGGAGGGGGCCAAGGCATACCTTGCACCACAGCGCATAGCTGCCTCATTGTCCCTGGGGGAGGGGCTGGGCAGCTGCTGCTGCTGCTGCTGCTACTGACCCAAGGCTGGGAGCATTCTTTCCTGTTGATTCATCACAGGGAATGTTTTGGGCCCACTTGGGGCAGGGCAGGAGCACTGGGGGGACATCTGGGATATGGGCAGACAAGGGTGGATGGCAGTCCTCTGGCAGGGATCAGAAAGGTCCACCTTGCCATCCTAGCTCTAATCAATCTCTGTCTGAGGTGTGTTTGTTTACACATCTACCTCCGCTGCCAGACTGGGAAGGCCCCCCACCCACCCCAGCAGTGTCTGGCACTTCTGCACCCTGTCTAGCACATAGGAGAAAACTGATTTAGGTCTGCTGAATGAGTGAGCCCTTGGAATGACACTCAGGCAAAGGTAGGGGGAAGTAGGAGAACCAGACTGTACTGATTTGAATCCAGGGAGGAAGATGGGAGGTTAGAACTCCCCATTTTACAGATGGAGGTGCAGAGGCACTGGGAGGGACCAGGACTGTGGAAGAAAATTTGGAGGAAAGGGACTGGCACCTGGGTGATCAACTAAGCAGATGGGACTGTACTCTTTTAGCCTTTTCTACTTTTGTCTCATTCCCCAGCGTCCCCCCAATCATCCCAGCCTTCACACATCCTCCCCCATGAGCCTGTAAAGGGCCAGGACTGCCTCTGTCAGGGATGGTAGTGGAGGATTTAAGTTCTGCTGGTGACTTGGGGAGCAAGTCGTGTCTCTTGGGACTCAGTGTTCTCAACTGTACAATGGGCAGAACAGACACCTCAAGCCAATGGAATCAACTTTGAGGGACCAGGGCAACGGAGAGGACCACCTGTTACTCCAAGGAGAGCACACTTGCACCACACCATCTGGATCCTTTGGACGGAGCCCCGAACTCCTGTCAGCTCCCCAGAAGGGAGTCTGCCTTGCCCTAAATAACCGCGCACCCTAGCGCTGGCTGGGAGGCACTTCCATGAGAAGGGTCTCCTGACACCTTTCTGGGACCCACCGAATGTAATTCCCAGGTCAGCGCTGGGTGTGGGCCTATCACCCGATGTTGCAGAGGAAGAAACTGCGCCTGCCTCGGGCAGGGACGCCAGAGGCCAGCGTCGCACTCCCGGCAGATGCAGCCCTCTGGCACCGTGCCACTGACCCCTGGGACTCAGATCCTCCCACCTCCCTCCTGCTGGAGGCGCCACTTTCCCCCACGGAAAAGTTCTCCTTCCCCTCCGACACCCCGCAACTTAACGACCCCGGGATTCCCTAGGCCCGTGGGGCCGCGGCCGCAGCCTCTGCGGGCTGGCACCCCGCCACCCCGGCCTGCCTCCGGGGTAGGGGCGCGGGGCTGAGGCCGGGGCAGGGCGGGGCAGCGGCCGCCTCCCGGGCCGCTCGGGGGCGGGGCCTGCGGGGCCTCCTCCGCGCCCCGCTGGGTGGGGGATACCCGCCGGCCCAGAGGGATAAAAAGGGCCCAGGCGCCCCAGGAGGCCCGTTAGCACTGCTTCGAAGCAGCGCCCAGCTCCGGATCATCCGCGCTCCAGCTGGCGAGCCCCGCCTGGCCCTGGCCCTGGCCCTGGGTCTGTCTGAAGCTGTCCCGTAAGTCTGTCTACTTCCGTCTCTCCGTGGGGTTGCAAGCCTCTGAGGGCTCCTGAAGGCTGGGCGCTGGGAGGGATGTGGGTCCCACCGACAGACTAGCTCCCAGCTGCTCACCAGCTTGCTTCCAATAGAAGCCACTAAGTTGAGGAGCTTAGCCCAGGCCGTGCCTTGTGAGTGCCAGAATGTAGCCATTTCCTCTGCCTTCTCACCCAGGGAGCAGGCAGGGGAAGAAGGGGCCAGGCAGGTTAAATGTCACTCCTGTGACTTGGGGGACAAAGAAGCAGGGCAGAGCCAGCTCTCCCACTAACCAGGTCAGAGCTAATTAGGGAGGGGGAGAGGAGAAAGGGAAGCTCAGGCAGAGGATGGAGGTGGGCAGGGGGCTCCAGCTCCCACAGCTCCTGTGCTTGGACAGGTAGATAGAGCTCAGAGCCCACTGGCTGGCACTGATTCAGGTCACCATAATCCGGGATCCCAGGCAGGGGGTCAGGGCTGAGAAGGAAGCCCATCCCATTCCCGAAGAGGTAAAGAGAAGGAGGTTGCCCACCAGGTCAGCATCCCCAGCGCTCCCTCAGGACACCTTTGGGCATCTCTAGTCCTCCCTGGCATGGCCAGGTGCCCGAGGCCCCCAGCAGCACCTGGAGCAGGTGTCTTCTCTGCTACAAGCTGGCAGGGCCCTGGCTCTGTCATTTGGTTGCACTCAGTGCTGGCACCTACCCCAGTGCCTTCACACCACAGCAGATCATAAATCAACCAGCCACCGGGTGGAATTTCATTCATTTCCCTGCCTCCCTTCCTCTTTCCCCTCCTCCTTCAACCTCCTCTTTGCATGGCTCAGAGCCTGGCCTCTGGAGGCAGTCTGCCTGGGTTTGAGTCCTGTCTGGGCAAGTTACTTAGCGTCTCTGGGCTTCATTTTCCCATCTGTAAAGTGGAGATAGGTATTCAATAAATATTTTTATATTATATAACATTATTATTAATCCCAATCTCCATCCTTCCCCTCACCCTGTCTCCTTCACGTGGGAAAACTTTTCCTTCTCTAAGGGAGGCTCCTCGGCCTGCGCCTCTTTTCTGCGCTCAGCACTGGGGGACCCATGACTGGGGAGACACTGTAGAGGCTGGTTGTGGAGACAGGAAGCAAATATATCAAGTGCTAGGAAGGAGGGGTCTGAGAAGGCTTAATGGAGGGGTAGTGTTTGAGCTGAGGGTTGTAGGAACTTAACAATCTGAAATGGAGGGAAAGGCTGCTTCAAGTAGAAGGAACAGGGAATGAAAAGGTGGCTGGGAATGTGAAGGCTATGTTGGGGAATGTGAGGAGACAAGATTTATGTGAGCAAAAGCTGTAGGGGAACCTGCAGGGCACAGGAAGGTTCAGAAGAGGGGGTCCCCCTGTACCTGACTCTCAGGTCCCACTGCCCATCCACCTCCTGGGCAGCTTTCATGGAAGGGAGCTGCTCTGATGTAGCACCCAGGGTCCTGCAGCAGAAGCCCACCCCTGCCTCCAGGGAGGCCCTTTGGAGGGGAGGCAGCCATCTGGCCTAGGACTGTCCAGAGCCTGTAACAAGACCTCCGTGATGCTATGGGACATCAGCCACAGCCACACAGGCAGACCTGCCCAACCTACTCCACAGCCTATCAGAGCATGTCTTAGATAGGGGGACACCCTACGACCACCTCTTCTCAGAGAGAGGAAATCACCTGACTCAAGTCACATAACAATTTGGTGGCACAGTGAGGAGCATCCTGACTCCTGGGGACAGGGAGCAGGATACTCTCTCAGGCCCAACCCAGCGTAAACACTGGGTCCTAACCACTGGAGAACCCTGAGCCCAGTCCTTCCCATCCTGTCTTGTCATTTGAGGAAGGTTCCTACACACAGTGACTTTAGTTTGGTTCAGTCCCTAGCTGTCTGCCTCCTCCTTATGGGTGCTAGAGACATAAGGAATGGGGACATCCCAAGCAGCAGAGAACACTGTTCATGGTGACAGCTAGCTGGGAGCCCCTACAGGCTCCTGAATGGGGACTGGTGTGAAGAAAACCATGCTCAGGTCTGGAAAGTAAGTACAGGAGGGGCCAGGGCAGGAAAAGGCTTCAGTGCTGGGAAAGGGGAAGGAGGAGTGCAGGGCTTCGGAAGTGGAGGAGAACCTAGGCTCAGAAGTAAAAGAGGCAAAGCTGGAGAATGTCACAAAGAGGGGTACAAGGACTCACTGTTGAGTTTTGATGTGGCTTCCGTTCCTTCTGAATCCCAAGAGGAGCTGGTGCCAACCTACACCAGTGGTTCTATAGTAGTGTTACGGTTGCTGTTACTAATAGTAACTGTCACTAAGAGCTTGCTTTCCAAGGGTTTGAGATGTACACATTCATTGAACCTTCACAAGAATCCTATGAGGTGGGTGCTTTTATTTATCCCCATTTCAGACAGGAAACTGTGGCACTGAGAAATTAAATCAGTTGCCCAAGACCACCCAGAAACCAATTGGCAGAGGTGGACTGTGAATCCAGGCAGTCTGGCTCCCAGTCTGTACGCTTACATGCTGTGCTATGTCACCTCAGACCCATGCAACCCTGGGTATTTACTGGGTGCCACCTGCATACCTGGTTCTATTCTGAGCAATAGGGGCACAACACAAAGGCCCTGTTTCAGCGGAGCTTCATTCCCATCCAGTGTACTTCTAGGAGCCCACTCTACCCAGGCCTGGGCTGGCCAGAGCAGGAGGATTGGCAGCTGAAGGCAGTGGGGCTGGGCCGGAAGAAATGGGTGATTCTCAGCCAAACACCAGCCTGTGGGGGAAAGGAGTGGCAGGGGCCCCCTGAGAACATGCTCTGTTATGATGCAAGCACTAAGCAGGCAGGCAAGAACCCAACTTTCTCCATCCATGGTTCCAGGCAGGCTCAGCTCCCATCAGCAGCAGAGCCTGGTACTGGAGAAACCTGGACATTGATGGCTGCAGACACTGACAGCTCTAATTAGCTATAACCTTCTCCTCTCTGCTCCTCCCCCACCCTGGTCCCAGGACCAAGGTGGCTATTGTCTGAGGGACAGAGGACCAGCCTCTAACCTCATCCCTTTTAAGGACCCAAACAGCATCTGATTACAGCCTCCTGAAGACAGGAATGCTCTCTCTGGTGGATGTTCACTGCCCAAAGCCCTTCCGCGGCCACTCACTTCCTACGGAATGAGGGATAAACTCCTCATGGTGCACAAAACCCTTGATCATCAGACCCCAGCCTTTCCCTCCACCTCAGTCCCCTCCTGCTCTTGCACAAACTCACATCTTCTCCTCTTTCCTCCTTTACCCATGCTGTTCTCTCTTCTGGGAATGCCAGGTTTTCCCACCTGAGAGAATTCTTAATGCATCTGACAAGGCCCAGGTTAACTGTCCCTTCCCTGAAAGCCTTCCATAATTCCTCTTCTCTGAGCTTCATGACAGCAGGGAGTGGTGTTTACCATCCTCACTCCTGTGTCCCAGCACTTGGCCTAATTCATAATTGGCCTGAAGCAAGTATTCCACAAACATTTGTAGAATCAATGTATACAAATCATGCACCTAGATGGACCTAGAGCCAGGCCTTGAGGAGATCATATAAACTATCCCAGCTGAAGGACAAATCAGATAATACAGGGTAGGGCAAAAGTAGGTTTACAGCTGAGATATATAAAACAGAGTTTATTTTTGTATTATTATGTCTGTTTGTATTCCTTACAAACAACTGTAAACCTACTTTTGCCCCACCCTGTATTTGGTTCAACTACCTCACTTTTAAACACAGAATTAGAACCACACAGCAGAGTGGTTAAGGCCTAGACTCCCCTCAAATGAGTCTTCCCACTCCGGCATTCCATGCGCCTGCTATGGTGAGGTGGCCAGGGAGCTGGGAAATTAAAAGGAAGGTGAGGGCAGTTTCCCTGGGGTAGATATTTCTGGCCCTGAGGCACCCCTGGGGGCTCCCCCATGACTCAAAGTGTAGGTCATCTCCTCTATTCACATGAAACACTGCATCAAGAATAGTTGTTTGTTAAGCACTGATCATGTGGTAGGCTTGTGCTATGCACTTTCCATACATTTTTTACTTAACACTCACAACAATACTGCAAGACAGGAATTATTCCCACTTTGCAGGCGAAGAGATTGAGACTCAGTAAGGTTAAAGTTAAACTTCTTCAAGGTCACATGGCAACAAATGGTGGATCTGAACCAAACTGACTAACCTCAGAGTCCAGACTCAATCAATGCCAGCACCCCTGCCCCGCAAAACATACACACACTTGGAGGGGCCCAGGCCTGCTTTGTCTCTGTCAGAAAAAGAGGCCTAAGGTCGGGGGTAGAGGTGGTGATCATTGACATGTTTACTCATTTGCCAGGTGCCTTGGCCTCAGCTGCCCTTGCAGTCACCATGATGTGGTCCCCACCAGACACCCCCTCCCTGCTCCTGTTGCTCCTGCTGCTGGGCCAGGCCCCTCTCTGTAGGCTACAGTCCCTGGGCACCATGAAGATACGGTTGGTGGGCCCAGGAAGCAGGCTGGAGGAGGGCCGCCTGGAAGTGCTGCACCAGGGCCAGTGGGGCACCGTGTGTGATGACAACTTCGCTCTCCACGAGGCCACAGTAGCCTGCCGCCAGCTGGGCTTTGAGACTGCCCTGACCTGGGCCCACAGTGCCAAGTATGGCCCAGGGGAGGGTGAGTGACTGGTGCCACCAAGCAAAATGACAAGGAAATGGTAGTGGGCTGGGCTCACCAAGGCTCCAACAGAACACATCAGACTCCCACCCTTTAATACTGAGCTCAAACGACCTCCTCCATGAGGCATTTCCTGCTGCCTCAGCTGCCCATACCACCCTCCCATTCGTTCTTGCAGTGAGACGACCACTGTGACCATTATCACAACCAAGTACTCAGCTAACTTCCCTGAACACAGTGATTGGCACACAGTGGGTGCTTAACGAATGCTGAATGAATAGATGGGTAATTAAACAGGTCGGTTTAATTACTAGTTCTACGTGACATTTTAAAATAACAGATTCTGTAAGACCTGATGCCAAAAGGAGGCAGTAAGCAAGGTTGTAGATATCAGGATCCCATGAGAACCAACTCCTCTCTTCATCTCACTTTCTACCTAGGGCTTAAGAGGAAAGTTGATAACTGTGAGGTCCCATCCAGAAGGCAGAGCCCATTTTCTGTGCTCTTCCCTGGGCATCACCTCTCCCTCCTCCTCCCCCTCAGGGCCCATCTGGCTGGACAACGTGCGCTGTTCTGGCACAGAAAGCTCCTTGGACCAGTGTGGGTCTAATGGCTGGGGCGTCAGTGACTGCAGCCACTCCGAGGATGTTGGGGTGGTGTGTCACCCCCAGCGCCAGCGTGGCCATTTTTCTGAGAGAGTCTCCAATGCCCTTGGGCCCCAGGTGAGGAGGCTTTTCAGGCCCTGGTCTGAGCTAAGTGTTGGGGTGGGGACAGAGAGCCTCCTGGATAATGAACCTGGAGGAGGGAGGGGAAAGAGAGCAGAGCCTGGGCTGAGAAGCCTCCCTGGGCCCTGACTCCTGCTGGTGGCCTAGAGCAGGTGCATGGACACAGGGTCCTGGCTCGAGGCCAGACAGGGCCAGCTGAGCAGAGGCTGGGCCTGCTGGGAATCACTGAAGCTGCTCCCCATGATGGAGGCAGCAAGGGGACACAAAGCTGCCTCACCCACAAGGCTCAGCCACAATTGCTGCCTCTTCCCGGCACAAACAACCCCACACTAAAAACAGCCCAAGACAAACAACAGGAGCAGGCAGGGCAAGTCCTGGCTCCTGCCATCCACGAGGACAGCTGGCCCAGGCCCACTAAGTGCTGTAGGCGAGGATGGGGGCTCGACATGGTCTAAGTCTCCGCAGGGCTAGGGTAGGGCAATCTCATGGGCCGAAGGATCCGGTTGGCGCTCTCAGGCAGCTGGTCGTTGCCAATCCTCAGCTTCCCTAGGGTAGCATGAGGACGGTCCGTCTATGCCTGCCAAACACCAGGAGCGGAGCTCCTATCCTGACCCCAGGGTGGGCACAGTTCTGCCTGGTTCTCTCTGCAGTTGAGGAAAGGGCCCTAAACAAACCTAGGTCCTGCCTGGTGCTCACCACATGGCCTTGAATGAATGCCACCCTGCTTGGGCCTCAGTTTCCCGGCCTGTCCAATAAAGGGGCTGTGTGGGGTGATCTCTAAGCACTGGGCCCCCAGCTCTCCCACATGAAGACCTGCATGGGCTCAGCAGGGGCAGGAGTCCCAGGGCCCGCAGTGACCATGCTCCCTGCAGGGCCGGCGGCTGGAGGAGGTGCGGCTCAAGCCCATCCTTGCCAGTGCCAAGCGGCAGAGCCCGGTGACCGAGGGAGCCGTGGAGGTGAGGTACGAGGGCCACTGGCGGCAGGTGTGTGACCAAGGCTGGACCAGCAACAACAGCAGGGTGGTGTGTGGGATGCTGGGCTTCCCCAGCGAGGCACCTGTCGACCGCCACTACTACAGGTAGGACAGCTGGGTGGAGGGCACAGGGGACTTGGGTTCGTTGGGCGGTGGCTGTGTGCATGTGTGAGAGTATGTGTGTGACACACGTGGCACCTTGCAGGGGTGAGATTGGCAGGGTTGGGTGTCTGTGGCAGGTTATGCGGTGGATGTTGGGACTGGGAGGGAAACAGGCCCAGATGAGCGAAGTTCCCGGATTTCCTGGGTTATGCATCCCTCAGAATAATCAAGAGGGAGGCGAGGATGAATTCTGAGACCCGAGGAGATGCCTAGAAATGGTCAGAAACTATTCAAATAAAGAATTGGTGATAGCATGGAATACTCCCAAAACAACACAATTGAATGTAGAATTGTGTCCCTGGTTTTAAAAGTAGACTTGATTGAATTCACAAGGCTGCCCCCAAAAAGAGACGACCTGAGCCCTGGCCTCAGCTCTGCGGTGGGGCCTCCGTAGGGCATCAACTCTCCAATCTGTAAGGGATTATCTCAACTTCACCCCAGTGAAGTTCCTCAACTCTGACCTAAGTCAGCCTTCAGGTGGGATGAGTGTAAGCAGCATTTGGGAGAGGAGACATAAAGCATTCTGTCAGAAATGGGACGGGACTGTCACAAAATTGCATCAGCCTGCAGATGACGGCCAGGCACAGCTCTACGCTTCTCATCAAGGCAGAAACCTCTGCCAGTACATCTGAGTCATCATCTACCCTTGCCCACCCCAGTTGTAGTCGCTTTGTCCTGTGTCTCTGACTTAGATGACCCTGATCCTGAAGACCAGCCACTTCATTCCGTCCTTGGGGGTTCCTGGCATGGAGGTCCCTGACTCCCACCAGTGGAATTGCACATCTGTGCCTGGCTGTCTCGCTCACCACCCATGAGGAGGGCAGCCCTGATTATAGCCTCTGGGTGGGCAGTCGCCACCAGCGAGACTTTCAACTTGCACTTGTCCCCAGAGGGCCTTTTGCCATGGGTCTCTTTTGAGGTGCTTCCTAAAGGTGCCCCTTCATCTGGGATGGGGGGAGGGTGAGCTGGGGGCTGCTTGCCCCAAGGGCGGGCCAGTGCCAGAGACCCAACTTTGGGGTTACTCAAGGGAGCTGGTGAGCTCTGCTTTCCTTCCTTGTAAAATGGAGATCATTGTTATCTGTGAGGTGGTCGCCCCCTCAGGGCTGCTGGGAAGCTCAGCCCTGAAATAAGATGTGTGAACGAGTTTACAGACTGTGAAGTCTGGTGCAAACTCAAGGACAGCTGAGGAGCCAGGGTGACTGGGTAGGACTTCTGCATGCACTCCACACCCCACCTGTTTTCTCCCACCCAGGAAAGTCTGGGATTTGAAGATGAAGGATACCAAGTCTAGGTGAGGAGCGAACCCTTGGGGAAGGATGCAAAGGGATGTGGCATGAAGAACCTCCCTGCTCCCCTCTCTCCCCTCCCCTCCCCTCCCCTCCCAATTCCCCAGCGCCTTGGCCTTCCTGAGTCCTGAGCTGCCTTCAACCCCTCCCCCACCCGCAGTCTCCCCTGTCTTCCAGGCTAAAGAGCCTGACCCAGAAGAACTCCTTCTGGATCCACCGAGTCAACTGCCTAGGGACGGAGCCCCACATAGCCAACTGCCAGGTGCAGGTGGCCCCAGCACGTGGCAAACGACAGCCAGCCTGCCTGGGTGGCATGCACACTGTGGTCAGCTGTGTGGCAGGGCCCCGCTTCCGCCCTGCAAGGGCCAAGCCTGGGCGCAAGGAGTCCCGGGCAGAGGTGGGTTCCCTGGTGTCAGCGCCCTGCAGGGAGGCACCGGCCCCCCTCAGTGGGACCCTGAATTTTGGGGAAGGACTGGTGGGGGGGAGCTCCAGGACAGGCCCGAGAGGAGGGACAGTGGTCCCTATCAAGGAGGTATCCATGCAGCTGGGAGGAGAGAGCCAAGCACAGGATGGTAGGACCCTGGATTTATTTAAAAGGGAGCATTTATAACTGTACCATAAATGGAAAGCTGACATCACCAGCTATGAATAGAAGGTAACCATAAAAACAGTAATTACATTGTAGCTATATCCTGTATGGAACCTGAGCCTGACCCTTTGTTATAAAAAGAAAGCCGGTGAGGTGTTACAGACAGGGCAGCACCCCATGAGCTGGTCCCCTGAATGAAACAGGGAGGAGTGGGAGAGAGTACAGTGGAAATAGCTTTCCCGATACGTGAGTCAGTTTAATGAATACCATGTCCCTGTACATCTCCAAAATCACTTCACGGGCCCCTCTGGGAAGCGCTGATGTAGTTTAACCTCAAAACACAAAGAGGAAGCAGAGGCTGGGCGAGAGGAAGGGCTGTGAAGCACAGGGACAGAACACCACAGCTTTGGTTAGAGTGGGACATTGCTTTACTATGGTGTAGTTGTGGCTCTGTCACTGAAGAGCCACAGGTTGGGGAAAACAGCTATTCAAGGTAACAGCTACGGGCAGTGGGAGTCAGTGTCTCTGCCCAGCTCTAAGGAGCCTGGCCAGGGCCCCTGCAGTGGCTCAGCCCCTGTCCCTGACGCTGGTTTTTGCCCAGCAGGAGCCAAGGGTGCGCCTCCGCTCCGGGGCCCAGGTTGGTGAGGGCCGGGTAGAAGTGCTCGTGAACCACCAGTGGGGTACAGTCTGCGATCACGCGTGGAACCTCATCTCTGCCAGCGTCGTGTGTCGTCAGCTTGGCTTCGGCTCTGCTCGGGAGGCCCTCTTTGGGGCCCAGCTGGGCCAAGGTGAGTGAAGAGGCCTGGGCTGGGGTGGGAGGGCCTGGATGCGCCCCTGGTCCATCCCTTGGTGGCACTGGGGTGCCTGGGCCCAGGACAGTTCTCTCCCTCCGCAGAGGGATACAGGCTCACATGGCATTTCTCTCCCTCCCTCTCTAGGGCTGGGGCCCATCCACCTGAGTGAGGTGCGCTGCAAAGGATATGAGCGGACCCTCAGTGAATGCCCCTCCCTGAAAGGGTCCCATAATGGTTGTCAACATGAGAATGATGCTGCGGTCAGGTGCAATGTCCCGAACATGGGCTTCCAGAACCAGGTGCGCTTAGGTCTGGGCATGACTTTGGGCTAGGGACTGGGAAAGCCCGGAGAGAGCCCCAGGACACCACCGCATGGAGCCGTTGAGGAGGGGTTCATAAGTCAGCTAGTGCTTCTGGTGTGGGCTCCAACTGGAGCCCGCTTGGAAAGCCACTCCCCTCCTGAGCCTGCCCTGGCCTGGCCCACAGCCCCTCAGGGCAACTGGCGCCCTTCTGGTGGACGTGCTCCTATTTCACCCTCTCAAGATCCCGATTAGGTTGAGAAAGAAGGTGTCTTGGGCAGAGGGCCACAGGGCTATCAGCTGGATAGGGGCACTGGAGAGGCTGCAAGGGGTGACCAGAGCTTAAGTGTCATGCTAATGTGGGCTGTGGCTAGTTTCTGGCGTCTCTGATCTTGGTTCTCTTCTGTAAAATGGGGTCAACTGACTCAGGGTCACTGAATGGGAGAGTTGATAGGAAATCCTTTGCAATTGGCAAGCCATCATCGATGGTAGGATTTCAGGCAGAAGGAGGGCAAGTACTGAAATAGAAGCCTGGAGAACAGGCACTTTGAGTCAGGTTTCTTGGGCAGGTAGGAGCATTAGGGACTATCTGGTAAAGTGTCCTCATGTTACACAGAAGGAGGCAGGCCAGAGAAGGGAAGGGAGTCAGGGTCATGGTGCAGTGTGACCTGGCCCGGGAATCCTGAGTGGCCCCCTCCTAAGACCTCCCTGCTCCTCACATCTCTGACTGTTGCAGGTGCGCTTGGCTGGCGGGCGCAGCCCTGAGGAGGGTGTGGTGGAGGTACAGGTGGAGGTGAATGGCGTCCGACGCTGGGGGGCTGTGTGCAGTGACCACTGGGGACTCACCGAAGCCATGGTGGCCTGCCGACAGCTCGGCCTGGGTTTTGCCAACCATGCTATCAAGGTAGGTCCCTGTCTTGCTCCAAAACTTCCTGTGTGAAAGCTGCTAACCATTCATTCACTCATTCATTCATGCATTCAACAATTATTTATTGAGTGAAACTGGGCCAATATAATGTTGGGTGCTGAGGATATTGTGGTGAGTGAAGGTGTAGTTCCTGCCTCACAGAGCAGTCAGCCAAGGGAGGGAGGCAGTATTAATACAATGTTCACACAACAGGCACATGACTGTGTCCACAGGAAAGACAAAGAGAAGTTAGACAGATGAGGTGGGGGAGGAATAAACAGCTCATGCAGAGAAAGACCTGTGGCCCGAGGAAACTCTACTGGGTAGAGGAAATCAGGGATCTGAGCTGGAATGTGGCTATCAAGGGCTAATGGTGTGAAGTGTGAAGGTGCAGGAGGGCGGGGCAAGACTATTTAAAGCTCACAGCGCAGATTTTTAAAAGATTTCTTCCTTGCTCTTTGGCAAACAGTTGGGTGGGGACTAATATGAAGGAAACAGACTCAGGTAACACAGTGTTGCAGGAGCTCAGGTGGAAAACGATGCTGGCTGGAAACAGGCAATGGCAATACTGGTAGAAGTAAGTAGATAGAGTCAAATACAGTCAAAAGATGTGAAGGAGACAAAATCAAGGGGCTCTGGGTATGACTGTGATGGACAAGCCTGCAATGGCATCCCTGCTGGCCTACTGGGCAATGCTGGGCACACCTCACCTGGAAAACGCAGGCCAGCCCTGAGCACAATGGGCCGTCTAGGTGGGGAAATGGGGCAGGCTGCCAGGGTGGGCAGGAAGGGAACAGGACCTTCCTCTTCAAACAGCTGAGGGCTGCCATGTGGGAGAGGCTCGGGAGCTAAGCCACACGGGATGGCAGAAGCCACGGGCGGTGTATTTTTGCCTCTATACAGGGAAGAAACAGCTACTATCCAAGGGATCCAAAGTGGCATGGACTGTTCCATCACTAAAGATTTTCAGGCTAAGGCTGGCACAGCATGGTGGGGGTAGTCTGATGGGGTCCAAGCCATAGATGGGAGTCAAAGGAGATGATTCCAAAGGTACCTCTCAACCCTGACTGGGTGATGCTGTTTTCTCAGGACACCTGGTACTGGCAGGGGACAGCAGGAGCCAGAGAAGTGGTGATGAGTGGGGTGCGCTGCTCAGGCACGGAGCTGGCCCTGCTGCAGTGTCAAAAGCATGGGCCAGTGCACTGCTCCCACGGCACGGGGCGCTTCTCAGCTGGAGTCTCCTGCACGGGCAGTGAGTAATGGGAAAGCTCCCGAGACACTGGGGCAGACAGGCCTGGGACCCACCACAGGCAAGCCTACCCCTCCCTCCCTCAGGGAGGGCTCTGCGGCTGGTCCCAGCTCAAGCACAGCAGGGTGAGGGGAGTAGCAGGAAGGCGGGACTTGGGATACCAGCTCTGCCATTCACCAGCTATGTGTGGCCAAATCACAGCTGACACAGGGATACAAACCCTGCCCTGCCCATCACATGGAGTTATTGTGAGAATTGAAACAGAGAACATGTGAAAATATAAGGATATACAACAGTGTTTTTCAATTTTTATGTCATAACCTACAGTTAAAAAACAAAAAAGAAACAGACTTGACAACAACAGAATGAGTTACCACTAGTAAGGGGGGTGTTTTTTTTCTTGGAATTATGTAGATGTGTACTAGGTCATGACATGAAATATATTTCTTGCTGCAGTTCGCAGTGAGGAAGAAGTGTGAAAGCTGTTGTAGAAGGTACATAAATGTGAAGACACGTGGCTCTCTGTGAATTAATTCTCCTGAACTTTGGGATTTACCCCAAAGGCTTTAGGCCAAGACCATGTTCAGGCAACTGTCTGTGCCATGCTCCGATTCCTGGGGCAGCAGCGTCTATCTGTTTGACATCTGCCAACCAGGTCTGTGCTGTGTGTACCCAGTCCAAAGTCCACAGGCTGGCACCCACCCAAGTGGCCCTTTAATCTTTTTCTTAACCAAGCGTCAATGCCAAGATATCCTTAACCTTTGTCAGTGGGCTTTCGGGCTTTCTCTATCCAGCACACCTTGGAAGGGCCCTGGGCCTGACAGCACACCCTGGCTGCAGGGTGATGAGACAGTGCAGTGGGCCTACAACAGGCTCATAGCACACAGGGGGCCTGCTCCCCACTCCCTTTCCTGGGACAAGTATGCTGCCCTGTTCTGCCTGGAATGGCAGCTCCGCTCCTGAACACATTTGAGGCTTCACAACAGCTTAGCGCAGCCAATCTGCCACCTGCGTAGCCCTCCCTGTTTGTCCTCCGTGATTTTTTTCATTTCTTTCCTTTACCCGCCCCTCTCATTCTCTCTGAAAGCTCTCTTTCTTTCCTTTGGGAACTCCAGGGTTTGTCAGTATGTATACCCTGGCTCTCTCCAGAATGTACCACAGGAATTTCAAGAACATGTTTACATGTTTAGTGATATAGTACAGGCATTATATAGCAAAGCAGCCATACCCCCCACTCTGCCCCACATGCCCATCCAATAAACCATAGTTGGCATATAGGCTCACCCATGTGATGCCTCTGCCCACAATCAGAACTAGAACCCTGTTTTTGCACAGACAAGCATGGAGAGTAGGCACATTTTCTCTCTTGGTGTTACATGGCAACAGCTGTGGATCTCCACATTTCTGTACTGTCACATGTAAGGGATAGCAATGGTGAAGGCATGTGGCTTCCGGGGAGCTTAAGAGAAATGGGAAGGGACCAAGAGAAGCACTGAGCAGTTTATCAACCTTTGCGTTCCCACCATGCCCTCTGCGACCAGGTGCTCCAGACCTCGTGATGAATGCCCAGCTGGTGCAGGAGACGGCCTACTTGGAGGACCGCCCGCTCAGCCTGCTCTACTGCGCCCACGAAGAGAACTGCCTCTCCCAGTCTGCTGACCACATGGATTGGCCCTATGGACACAGGCGTCTGTTGCGCTTTTCCTCACAGATCTACAACCTGGGCCGGGCTGACTTCCGTCCCAAAACAGGACGCCACAGCTGGATCTGGCACCAGTGCCACAGGTTAGTGTCCACCCATGCCACAGCTCTACAAGGACTAAAAAGCAGAGTCCAGGGGTGAGACCAATCTGATTCTTCCCTAGCCTCAGGCACACTTTTCTGGGAGGGGTGTTCGCTCAGGAGGCCATAGGGAATCCTAGTAACACCAGCTTGCCCTCTCCATTGCTCTTTTGCTGGCCCTGGATGTACCCATGTTGATGGTGCTCATGGGGTCCATTTCCCACAGTAACAGAGCAGTTACTGCCAGCAGAACCCATCTGTTAGACTGTTAGTGGGTTTTTCTACGTTGAACCTTAGGTCTTCTTTAGATAGCCCATTCAGGGTGCTGGCTCTGCAGGAAAAACTTGCTGGTTTCTGTAGCAGCAAAAGCAAGGTCCCCAAAGAAGATCATGAACACTGGTACTAAAAGGAGACAGTGACTTTCCTCTAAGAAGTCCCCAGTCCAGGCAGGAGAGACAATGCCTGTAGCAAAGGCAGAATGGGCAAAGTGGTGGTTTTTCTTTAGGACACAGCTGTGGGTGGGGAAAGCTGAGAGCAATGGGCAGTGACTCGGGGACTCGGCTTTGCTGAGATAATAAGCACCCTTCCCTAGAGCATGAACAGAGTTGTCATTAGAACTGGATTAGAAACAATGGTAGCAATTTCCCAGGCTGTCAGGGAGCAGAGTAAGCACCCTACTCAGCAGCTCAGCTTCCAGGCTGGTCCTACAAGTGCCTCCTTCCATGTCCTGTTTAGGCCCTGAGTCTAGGCACCAGACTGTTGGAAGCTCCGGGAGCCTCCATTTCTCACCTGAGTGAAGAGCCTGGGTGATGGGCTGCAGTGCTGTGCTGCTGGGGTGGAGCCAGGGAGCAGGCCATAGGTCACTAATCTTGGGTTTGGGAGAAGGGCACTGCCCTACTGTTATGACATGCTCTGCTGGGTAATGATGGGGCCTAGCGTCTCAATCTTCCCTGCCAACTTCTCCAGAGAGGACCCTCTCTTGTGGCTGCCAGACTGACAGCTCTAACCGTTCTATAGGCACTACCACAGCATTGAGGTCTTCACCCACTATGACCTACTCACTCTCAATGGCTCCAAGGTGGCTGAAGGACACAAGGCCAGCTTCTGTCTAGAGGACACAAATTGTCCCACAGGTACGTCATTTCCTGTCAGCATATTCTTCCCGTGTTATATTCCTCACTCCTTTGGGGTCAGGTTCCTCTCTGCCCTGCTCAGTAGCCCCTGGCACCTGGAGAGTCTGGCTCGGCAACTGACAGTACTCAAAGATCAATTCCTAGTTTAGGCAGCCTCTAGAAGGTAGAGAAGGCAAGGAAACAGATTCTCCCTTGGAGCCTTTAGAAGGAATGCAGCCCTGTGGACCTAGTTTTAGACTTCTGACCTCCGGAATTGTTAAGATAATAAATTTGTGTTTTAAAATATATAAATAAATAATAAGTATTAGTGTAATTATAAACACTAACTGGTATAACATATAGGAAAAAGATCAATTCCTTACCTTCTGAGATCTTAGGTGGAAGGTCTCTAAATACTTCCTCTATATTCCTAACACACTTTGAACCAGTTTAAAAATGCTTAACCCTTCCACATTTTGGGTAATAGCTGCAGACATGTCTCATCTCGGCTAAATTCTTTGAGAGTACACTGATTCTAATTTGCATACCCACAATTCCTAGCCCTTAGAAATGGCACAGTAAACAACAGCTCCTCACAGGGCTAGATGAACAGACAGATGGACAAATGTGTTAGCATAGAAGAGCTGGAATCTTCCAACCACATTTCCTAGGCCAACAAGGATTTCTACTAGGGCATTCAAAGAAATAAAACTGCCACAGATGGAGTGTGTTACAGTGCTGGATTCCTGATTAGTAGGAATTCTGGCTGATACTGAGGCAGGTTATTTAACTGAGTCCCAGGTCCATAACCTGATTGCACGTAAGATCTGGTAGGTAAGGCTGATGAGAGGAATACGTGATAAAGTACATGCAAGACCTAGCAGAGTGCTTGGTCCTGAATCCCTAAGCCAGCCCTATAACTCAGTCTTCTTTACAGGACTGCAGCGGCGCTACGCATGTGCCAATTTTGGAGAACAGGGAGTGACCGTTGGCTGCTGGGACACCTACCGGCATGACATTGACTGCCAGTGGGTGGACATCACAGACGTGGGTCCTGGGGACTATATTTTTCAGGTAAGGGGACTTACAGGAATTCTCCAGAGAGACTCCGTTTCCTCCAAGCGTTTCAAACACTTCCCTGAGGTCAAATGAAGGAAGAGTATCATAAGGTCAGGGTCTCCAACAGGTCTGGCACTTCTGCAACGTATGCTACAGGGGAAAGAATACTGAATCAGGATCCAGAGAGCCTGGGTTTGAGTACTGACTAAATGGGCAGTGGGTAGTCACAGCTTCAGTTGTGACTTTTCAGTCCTGATCTGTAGAATAGGGACATTAATGTCTCCCTCCTGGGGTGACAATATGGATTAATGAAGCTAAGAAAATTAACATGCTTTGTAGGACTACACAAAATGTAACTCATTCAGAGGTCAAATCACCTATTTTCAGTGCTTTCCTCCTCTTGCTCCAGGTGGTTGTGAATCCCAAATACGAGGTGGCTGAGTCTGACTTCTCCAACAACATGATGCAGTGCCGCTGCAAGTATGATGGGCATCGTGTCTGGCTGCACAACTGCCACACAGGTAACTAACTGCCAGGCACTGTGGGACCAACCCTGTATGGGCTTGGGCAGCTGGAAGATGCTAATACATGTACCTGTTTCTGACTTAAAGGTGTGTGTAAAAGGCTAGGTGTGACATCTTCTCTGGAGGATTTCCAGAACAAACAGGACTATCAAGTCTCACCCAATAGCTGCTATGTCTCCATCCTTTTGTCCTAAGGCTGTTTGCATTGTAAACTCAATTTCCTGTGGACCCTAGAGTTTTCTGTTACTTCAAGTCATGTCAGGATTTCCCCTGTCCAGTTTGTTGTATTTTCCCCTCCCTTTCATATTGTCTTTCTTAGTTGCCTTCATTCTAAGTTGACTGCCTCAGAGGCAAAAGTAGAACTCCCCCTGATCAGTGCTGCTGTCTCTAGCTGTGATCACTGCTTGCAGGAAGGGGACCACAGGGGAGAGGGCTCAGGACACTTGTGGGAGTGACAGCATCAGACAAAAGAGGAAGCAAGGATCTAGTGAGGACAGAGTAAGGAGGTGGTTGCTCTACATGGCTGTAAAGAAAGCAATTTCCCCATCTTGAAGTTTAAAAACGTTTGTATTTGCTACGGGCTGTGTGTTCACATCCACACTTGTATATGTGGAGTGGGGCGGACTTGTTTCTTCAGTCAACATTTATTAAGACCTACTTCTATGTTGAACACTATGCCTGGCAGTAGGAACATAAACAGGAGTGAGATGCACAGCTCACTGTCTAGTAGGGTAAGCAGACATGTAAATGGATAACCCCAATACTACCGAGTACCCCAAACTGGGATAAACTAAATGCTACGCAGAAAGCAACAACCCAGGAAGCACATCTGGGCTGGGTTTCAAACATGACACAAAGTCAGAGAAGGGAGGAGAAAGATCATAGGATTCAGCTTTAAAAGGCTTCCCTGAGTTCTAAATTCAATTCCAACTACTTTCTAGGTGTAACAGTGAGGAAATCTCAACTTCAGATTTTTTTTCTCCATTGTACTTCAAAATCACTAAGGTTGTTTGCAGAGAGGATTATGATGGTTCTTGCTAAGAGAATAGATTCTATCCTGGTGGACTTCTGGGAACCATTGATTAATTGCAGTCAAGAGCAAAATAATCAGATTTGTGCTTCAAAAAGGTAACAGAAGGGAGACAATGAGAAAAGGCAGAAGTAATAGCCTAAGGTTAGAAATCTGTGACACTGAGTAGATTTTGCTGCCATTTGATGAGACAGGAATATGAGAGGTATCAGGAGCTGACATGTACGACTGCACAGATCGAGACAGCGGATCCTCCATAATGCTGGCAGCAGGCTGCAAGGGATCCAGGACAGTGAGGAGGGAAAGAAAAGTAATGCAGTTCTGACCCATTAGGGTCCCTGCAGAAAAGAGACTATTCATAGAGGTGCAGGTAAGACTAAGGAAACAAGAGGTGTTGAGACATCCAGGGATAAGCAAGAGTGGAAAACTGTTTTCACCTTTAGGCTTAAAGGGGCAAAGGGTATGTGGAGGAGGGAAAGCCTGGCTTGACGTTAGGTCAGGCCATCACTGCCAGGATGGAATACAACCTCTCCCTCCCTCCGCCCTCTAATCTCTTGCTATTGCTTCCCATCGACCTAAATCAACCAGAAGAAACCATAGAAGGAAGATGCCAGCATGAGGCAACCAGGGGTCAGTTCTCCAGGGCACAGAGAATAGATCAGGGTAGAGAATAAACCTGGAAGGGGCAGAGGAGAATACCCAATAGCCTGGGGGAGAGGGAGAGGGAGAGGGGGAGAGGGAGAGAGAAAGAGAGAGAGAGTGAGTACAAGCATGCACGTGTCTCTCCTCCTTTTTAAATGTAGTTATCAGGGAAGGGATGGGACCGCGGTAGGGTTGGCTGCTTACCTGCTTTCCTTCGGCCTGCAGGGGATTCATACCGAGCCAATGCAGAGCTCTCCCTGGAGCAGGAGCAGCGTCTCAGGAACAACCTCATCTGAAGCCATCGTTGCACATTCCCAGCTGCTGCCCACACATCAGATACCTCAACTTACTGGAGCCATGCCCTTTACAGAGCCCTAACTTGGAGGGAAAGGGGCCAGTGCCAAGGGATACCAAGAACTGCTCAGGAAGCCTTTTGATGGCAAGATTACCAAACCAGGATGGTACCGCTCCCTTGGGATGGCTCTCGACCTGTCCCCTAAGGGCCATTGGTCTACGGACTATGACCTCCAGTTAAGCTCTTCTTCCTAAGAAGACCCCATCTTTCTTGGATTTTGCCCCAGACTTCCTGGTTCAGGAGCAATTAATTCCTTAGGGATGGATGGCTCAGTCCACCATCTAAGAGTGCTTTGCAAATGTCTTAAAGGAACAGAAGACAGGACACCAGTACACAGGAGGTAGGACTAGCTCTCTACCAGCAGATCAAAGCAACACTTGTGTCAGAGTCACAAATGGCAGTTTGTGAATTCATTCCCTTGCTTGATTTGTCCTCATTTAGAACTCGCCTGTCATACTCTCTATCTCTATTCTTTAGTGCTCTTACCTTAATCCTACTGCACATATGGGTGTTTCTAATATCCCTGGCAGCTTAAGCCTCAGGCATCCCCTTATGTCTGGATGGGCCAACACCACCAGTTAGTGAATGCTTGGGAAAGGGCAAGTTTGCAGAAGTGGCCAAATAGGACCTTCTCATAGAGCAGCAAGAGAACCTCAAGAAGAAAGACTGCTGGGTAATATGGACCCCAGGCCCTACCAAGGCCTCTGCCAAGAAAACTATGTGCCATATACCTGCCAGGTCACAAAATATCCCCTTCAAAATCACTGTGCATCTCAGGACTGGCCTAAATTTTAAGACTCAACCAAGTTTCTGAAGTGAACCTTGCATTGAATAGATTTTTGCAACAGAAGGAACATCAGTCAAATAAGACAGGTCTGGAAGAGTAGGGAACATTTAATCTGGTTATGGACTAAACCTAGGAAAGGCCACCCTCCCTTCTTGATGTGACTGTAACATGCTCTTGCTCGGGCAGTATAAAATCCCATGGTCTTTATAGACATGATTCTAAACTTTTTCTCCACTTAAGACACACTTAGTAGATGATCCTTACAGGTCTGACACCCCAATGCCAATAAAGGTTGCTCACTATGTTAAAAAGACTGGCTGTGATTCTTTGCAGTTAGTTTCCAGCACACTAACCCCTTTTTATTCCCACCGAACTGGTGACTAGGATACTCAGGACACATGTACTACTCCCAATATAGCCCAACTATGCTTCTCTGACCAGATAGTAGACCACTGTTTGTCTGCTTTCCAATTCTCTCTTCAGGCTCAGGTCAGGAATGGTTATGGGATGAAAGATAGGAGCAAGAAGTAAAGGCCAAGGATTGTAAACTTCCATAACTGAGTTTGCAAAGTTAAAATGAATGGTGGCAGATTGGGCTGATCCACAATAGCACTCCTTCCCCACTCCACGAGCTCTACCCCCACCCCCTTAGCAAAAAGGGACATGCTGCAGGGTATGTTCTATGAATATAAAAAAGTGTTTTCTTCCTGCTTCTCCTCTACCTTCTTCTCTCTTTCAACTCCTTCATCTCCTTCTTTAGGTAGAGGGAGCATTATATGTTGGCACGGCAGTTTAGGTAAACAAGGGAAGGACTGATTTCCTGTTGGAGCCAGCAAACAGCTCCCAAACAGTAACAACATTATACTTGCACATGCAGCTAATGGTCTGTGAAAGAATGTGCAGCTAGTGGGGGAGCATGTGGTCACTGATGACTAGATTCAGGCAGGGAGGTTACCCACAGCTTCTTGCTGGATCCAGTTTCCAAGAAGGCTAGAAAAGCAGGCCAGGCAGCCGGCCACTGGCTCTGGTCTTGCTGCCCACATCACATGTCAGATAGGTGCAGCCAGTTCTAATTCTTGGAAAAAGCTATACAAGGGTTGTGCTGTTACACCTCCAAGTTGAAAGAGAAGGGCATGGGAAGGCTGGTGACTGGCATGACTTGTAACTAGATGAGGAATGTTAACAGAATACCAACCACCAAATTCCAGACAGAACCAAAAATGTCACAAGATTTTCACCTCAGCATACTTTAGTCTGTAAAACTAAACGCTAGATCTTCAGCTTATTCTTTTGAAGCCTAATTTACTTCTATTCTACAAAGTCTTTCTACTATAAATTCCAAGTAATCTTGGATTCAGACATTCAACATAGATGAAGCAATATATATTCACAGGAGAGTGCATTATGTCTTTTCATCTTCTCAAATATTAAGCAAAGGAGCAAGCAGCAACTATAGGGTATTACTCTCCAGTTAGCTCAGCTTGTAAGCGCATGGTTTAGATATGGTCAAAGATTTTATTTCTGTCTGGACAAGCTCAGTGTAGCAGTCCATGCTGTGCAATGGCAGGTCCTTATACCTTCGGTGAACATCAATTCCAGCTACTAGAAAAAATAACTACAAAGCATATTCTTTACTAATGGTAGAAGCAACAGAAGCAGTGCATAGCTTTCAATACTGGCTAAAAAAATCATTTCTTTTATTATAAGGATAAATTTAACTTTTGTTTGAAGTGATAATTGTTAGCTGGAAACACACATGCGCACATGCTACTAGCTGCCTAGTACATTAGGATGAAAACGAAAATAACTTCTAGAAATTATGACAATGACAAGAACACTGACAATAAACACAGCGCAACAGGTTACTATTAATAATGCCCTTAAAAGCTAAAATGTTGTCAAGAAAGGGGAAATCCCCTCAAAGGCAAGTAATAGGGGCAATCATCTTTTTTTTACTGACCAAGGCCATTCTCAGCCTTGAAGAATCAAAATAGAGCAAAGCTATACCTCAGACGTATTATGAAGCCTGGGTACAATTCCTTGCATTTCCCTTCAAATGTAGTAATATTGTTCCAGGAGGCCTATCTTAGAGAAGTCTGTTCTGTGAAGACAGCACAGCTGTGTAGCTGCAAGTGAAAGACAAGGGCATTGGTTTAAGTACTGGACAAGTTTAAGTACTGGTCAAGAGAAAAACTTCCTTAATCCCCCAAAACTTGGATTGAAGACATTGAACATGAACAAGAGACACTCTCAGAACTGACCAAGACTGAGAAAAACAATGCTGAGGAACTGCAAGAGGGCTCCAAGACCAGAACAGCAGCAGGGATAGTTGTGTCAGGACTAAGACCCAAGGCCAATGTCATTTGAGAAATGTTTGAAAAAAGCCCTATTCCACCATGTTCTAGGCAATGCTAATAATCCATCATTGTCACAGGGACTAAATCACACAAAAAGGAAGCTACTGCCTCAGTTGAAAGCACAATGAAACACTATTTCTTGCTACCTCAGCATCTTAAAGTCTAGCACTTTTACTTCTTCAGCGCCGAATTACTTTCCAAAAACACTGGGAATGCAGATATGGAATGGATAAGGCCTCAGGTGATGGCTCTGACTTGTCTATGTCCTTTAGGAGGAAAGCTCTCACTGCCCAGAGGTGTTTGTTTTATTCTGGCTGCTTTTCGTTGTAATGGATGGTCTGTTGCTGTGTGCCAAGTGCCTCTGGCACAGGCTGAGATGATCATACCAAAACACGCTGAGTGCCAGATTGTTTCTGCAGGTTGTCAGATTTGACAGAAATGGGAAAAGGCCAGAGACTGGAGTGGCAATGCCCAAGGAGGGCAAGAAAGAAAAAGGAGCAGCCATATAAACAACCCCAGGAGGGGCACTTCTGTAGTATATTCTGAGACAGAGAGATGATCAGCTCTCTGCTCAGTGGGGTTCAATAAAATCAATAGATCCATCGAACCCACGTACAGTGTAACAGGCACGAAGATGAGGAGAGCTGCTCTCCAATTTCTTTGTGGGAATGACAAAACTGACAAACACCAGAGTGATCCAGGTCATAAAACAGACTTTAATGTCTCCCTCTTACAACATGATAGCACTGCTTAAGCTGGACCTGGCACACAGCTCCCAAGACTGGCTTCCTCTGAGGAATGAAGCTGGCAGGTCCCTGGCTGCTGTGCAGCTGGAGCAGCCCCAGGCACTCAGCTAGCTCGGTACAAACTCTGTCCTCTGAATAGCCACATCTGTTGCAGTTCACCAGTTTTGAAGCTCTAGACTGGCAATGTAGAATCTGTGAATCTCAGATACTGTTCCATCTCTTTGACTAGATGCTCCCTCCCCACCCCCTTGAAACTGTTGCTCTCTGCTTTGTGAGGTACTAAAAGAATGCCCTGGTTTTGCAGAGCCTAAATCTCTCATCATCACAGGTTTGAACCCTCTACTTCAATTTTGCTTAAATCATCTTGGAAGTGTGACCCTGCTAACATGCCTTGCTTTGTCCAGAGAACTGGAAGTCACATTTTCCACATTTCTTTCCAGCTGATGGTTCCCTTCTGTGCCCAACACGGTAAGGTGATGCCCAAGAACTACATTCGGGAATGAAGACGGACAATGGTCTGTCTTCTTTCTACACCAGTCAGTCCTTGTCTCGATCACTTATCTCCTTCTTTCATTAACACGCACATCGGCATGTACACAGAATTCTGGAAGGATCCTCTTATCTGAAGACTTTGGAAATCTTTTCTGAATTATCCCTTTCATGATTGACGTTCAAGCTGCAGATTGGTCTCTGCCTTCCCAGATGTCTTCTCGTTGCTTGGCTTCCAACCGTCTTCTCTCTGTAAATTAGGGCAATGTTAAAAGTAGTAGTATACTTCATATAACCGGTAACTTTCCCTTAATCCAAATTACAAGGCAAACTTTAATCATGAGACAGCTGGATTTCCTGGTCTTCTCTAACTGGATTCCAACAGTTAATATCTTTAACTTTCCTAGTGCTTTGACAAGTAGAAATGTTACTACAATCTTACGGAAAAAATATTTCAGAAGCAAATTGAATTTCAGTACTTTCCCAAAAACCTTCAGGAGACAGAAATCTTCTGGAATACACAATTCCAACATGTAAAAATGAGCACATATAATGGAGGAAAACAAAGAACTATCTCTAAAGACAAAAAAAAAAAAAAATCACGAATCTGGGCAATCTATCATCAATTTTTAACATACAAGCTTGGTTTCCAGCCCTGGCTGGTGGCTCAGTGGATAGGTACTGGCCTGCAGACCCAAAGGTCGCTGGTTCGATTCCCCAGCCAGGGCACATGGCTGCAGACCAGGTCTTCAGCCAGGTCCTTAGCTGGAGGCAGGTAAAAGGCAACCATACACTGATGTTTCCCTTTCCCTTTCTTCCGCCCTCCCTGCCCTTCTCTCTGAAAATAAGAAATAATACCTTAAAAAAAAAAAAAAAATAGCTTCGTTTCCATTAACACTTTCAACAAAACATGAGAAAATACAGACCATACAGGGTTTGGTGGCCCAAGCACTTCGTAGGTGCCATTAATACCAGTTCTAATTTTATGGCTAGTCAATTATCTTGGCACCATAAAATGAAGATGAAAAACCTAAGTTGTTTCCTTCCAAGGGCTATTATTTCAGATAATGTCTATAAAGATTTGCAAATCATAAACCAGGGAGATTACAGAAACCAAGGTGAGTTTAGAGTTAACACTTGCTATTTTGACATATCTTTTCCAAATCAGCAGAATCTCTTATAAAATTCCTGAACTATACTTGACTGTAATTAAGGGCAAAGAACTTTGTCAGGAAGCTGACTGGCACTGGTACACATGAGAAAGAGAAATTCGCTGCTATTTGGGCACCATCTTGTGGCATGATCAGAACATAGCAGCAAAACACCAAAAACGGGGGTAAGTCCCAAACTGAAGGCAATTAAATTGAGTGTCCTGTGACTTGGAAACAGTCCATCTCTCAGGAAGATACTGTGGTTCTGATTCTCACAAATGGGAAAGTTAGGAGGGTTTCTAAAAATAAAGGCAACCTAGGTGAAAGCAATCAAACTGGTTCTGGATTCCAAGAAAAAGGGAAGAAACAAGGAAAGTGAATTATTAGAACCCAAAGTTTTCAATGAGCTTGGAGATTTAGGTCAGAAAGGCAATATGAAGAGTGGCCCATAATCCACAATTCTAAAATCAAGGCAGTTCAGCAAACAAAACAAAAAAAAAATTTTAAGGTGTGGGCCAACATTCATTTGGTGGTAAATTTAACCTGAAGGATATAAGGATGTTTAGTCTTTATATATGCCATTTAGGGTGATTAGTCAAATACTCTGCTGCAGAAATATCAAAGTTACTAAGTTTGATTTTGGTGTTATGAAACAAATTTCAAGGTAACCATATAATCTTTCTAAAATCAGAAAATTTCAAACTTCTGAAACATTCCCTACCCTAATGCTTTCTCCTAAAACTTTGTAGACCTCTATTACCAAATGTAACTGTAAGAGAAATTCTGGTTGTAAACCATATGAGGTAACCAGTGAGATTAGGGAGACAAACTGAGAAGCACAAAGAAATAGTAAAAATGTGAGGTATAAATTTAGAAATATAGAACATAAATAGAATAGAAAAACATGTGCTACAATGAGACAAAGATACTTTCATTTTAAAGAACAAACTGAAGCTTGAGGGGGAGGGGTAAAGTGACTTGCCCAAGGTTACAAAGTCAGCAAAAAACTAAAGTTTGAACCAGGTCCATAATTCTTAAACCAGCAAACTTTCCACTATTCTGACATCAGAAAATACCTACAAAGAAAAGGGAAGAAAAGAGTGGGGGGGGGGGGTAAAAACACATTGATAGAAAGATAAAGAGACATATTAAATGGAAAGGAAAGCATGTAATAGCTAATAGACTGAGTGAAAAAAGCTTTTATTAACTTCACCTCCAACCATTAAAGAAAGTAAACTAAGTAGAGAGAAAGCTCAACAGCAGCCACAGGATAAGGAACTGAGGAAGAACAAAAGAATTATCATGAAATGATCAACCTGAAACACTCATATAACCAGCCATTTCCAAGCATAATAAACAGGCAGAAATAATTATATAAAATGAGTTGACTGAAATCACCACTTCTCACTTGGGGAACAGCAAGTGTTAAAGATTAAAAGAGGGCCAGTTTAGTGTTATATTTGAAAAAAAAAAAAAAAAGGAATGTAAATGACAACTTTCAAAATGTTGTTCTATACCTAAGAAAATAATGAAGAAAATTATCACCCAATCTATCTGCATCCACCTACAGAGTAATGATCAACATGAAGACGTGAAGTGCAAGTCTGGTCAAATTAATTTAATTGTCTTCTTAACAGATACAGTAAATCAAAGAGAGGTAATATAAGTAACCTCTTAATTTTAGCAAGGTTTTTTGATTCTTAGGTTTACAATGAATTTACATCATGTTTAATATTTTGGGAAAATGAAGTCTGGATCACCCAATTGTTGGAGGGCATATAACTCTGGAGCTTAGATTGATTATCAATGCATTAACACACTGTTGACCAGTGATTTATACAAAAGCTAATACAAGTGCAAACATGAGTTAACTTGTTATCAATCAACACCATGTGGGCTTGAAAACACAAGTTTTTTCATGACTGGTCAACACTGTGTTAAGTATCAATGCATCACAAAGAACTATGTGCTATTTATTTAGCAATAGTTAGTGAAATAGTCCTAGGATTAACATGTTCATCTCTGATTCAGGATAGGGATGTAAATTTATTAAACAGCAGGTGATACCAAAAATTTGGGTAAATAACGTATCTCAGAGAAAAAGACCACACTAAAATGGAAGAAAATGTGATTAGAAATGAAGGGTACTTCACAACAGTGGAGAAAAGACCCTAGGAAAATGCCACAAGATCTAGATATGCATCAGCAATACAGCACTGCCCTTAAAGACAGAATAATGGAATGTCTGAAAAGGATTTCAGAAGGCAGCAATTATGATTACCTTTTTTAGTATTACAGTTGACTAAATATCCTATAGAGATGATTTTTACTTAGTGATTTAATTCATCAAACTAGGGGACCAAATTATTGTCTACTTACTATCTTTCAGGCCTGTAACCTAAAAGGTGGACTTTTATGACAGGCCAATTAATCACCTTTCCCCAAGAGTAAAATGGAGTTGTTATAAAATAAAATTATAGCAGGCTTTGAAGATGAGAAGGTGGCTTATGCTAAAGAGCAATAATATCTATCTCCAATTTCAGGTGGGAATCAAGTGTTTTGGTTAAGTAGTATTTGGGGAAAGTTTACATGTTTTCTTGAGTCTTTAAAAAGTGGTTTTATCATTCAGTGTGAACCACTGGGTTAAAAGCACATGGTCAAGCCAAATACAAGCACACAGGATGTGGTGAAAACATTCTGATGCGTGCAAAGTGGCAAGGGGGCTGAGAGAATGGGTGAAAAAGGAGAAGGGATTAAGACATACAAATTGTTAGTCACATGGATGCAAAGAGTAGGATAGGGAATATAGTCAACAATAATGTAATAACTATGTATGGTATCTGATGGGTACTGGACTTACTGGGGCGATCACTTCATAAGTTATATAAATGTCTAATCCCTATGTTATACACCTGCAGTTAATATAATATTGTATGTCAACTGCAATTGAAAAATAAAAATAGAAAGCCCAAAGCACTCGAAGATGATCTATGCTTTCATTTCCCATCTCAGTGTAGCTCTGATCTGTTATGCACTCCGCTGGACTAAAAAATACTTTCCCCAGGTTCAAAGGCTTATGAAATAAAGTTCCTATCCTCTATACATACACAGTATGATTTGCTTACAATGAATTGGATACTTTCTTTTTCTCATTCTTTCCAGAATAGTTTTATTTTCTGAACCTCCTTTTTAAGGACTAAGACATAAGATTTCTCATTAAAAAAGGTTAACAGATGAAAGTAGAATGGAGGAACTTAGCAGCAAAGTATTTAAACCTCCAAACTATAAATACCAAATTCATTAATTATATGGGTTTCAGATAACATGTTCAACTCTGCATTTTATAAAGAAACACATGGAGGACTTGACAGCGTTCAGAGTAGAATCATGAATAAGATTTAGGAAGAAAAATTAAGCAACCAATATCATTCATGTTTTCAGTCAATTGCATGCATGTATATTAAGTATCTTTTTGTAAACCAGGCACTATGCTTAGAGAGCAGAGCTCTTCAAAGAGGAAGAATAAAAGGCTAGATTATTCTACAGTATTAGTATTATTTTTTATTCTATAATATTATTAATTAAAGTACCTATATATATCAAGATGGCACATAGATCTTAATTCCCATGCTAATGCTGACCAATTAATAATGGTCAAGTCAAAACTCACCAAGAGCCCTGGCTGGTGGCACAGTGGATAAGGTGCTGGCCTGCGAACTCAAAGTCGCTGGTTCGATTCCCAGCCAGGGCATACAATGAGGTTGCAAGTCAGGTCGCCAGCTAGCTCTGTAGCTGGAGGCAAGTGAAAGGTAACCATACATTGGTGTCTCTCTCTCCCTCCCTGCCTCTCTTCCTTCCCCTCTCTCTGAAAATAATAAATAAAATCTTTAAAAAAAACAACAACAACAATACCTCACCAAGAAAGAATGTCATGACTGACTGACTGCACTGTCATGCATAATGGGTGGGGAGCAGCATTACATAGTATAGTATGTATTCGCCATTATTGGCTCATACTACAACGAACACAGATTTCCCAAAAATCACACAAATAATAATATCCTGAATTGTAAAGCACCTTTCTAAACATTTTTACACACGTTTTTTGTACTCAAAAAATTCTTCAAGGTTAGGTAAGCCACTTTGTTGGAAACTGGGGCACACAGACTTGCCCCTGGCCACACAGCTAGTTAATAACAAAAACTGTTATACCACATTTCTGAAAGATCTGCCCTTAAGGGGAATCTGGATTAAACTATTGAGCTGGCCAAAAAGTTCATTTGAGGTTTTGTTCTGTAAGGTGTCTCTGGTAGTGCTTAGTCGTCTTTAACTTCATTTGAAACTATTTTGTTAGATTGTATGGTGATGGCTGTATATTAGCATGCATTAAAAAAGAAATAATTGTCAAAATTGATGAATCTTTGTGTAGTCATTTTAATACTAATATGGAATAAAATATGAAATGTTTTCAGCACATTATGCTCTATTATTTCAAGAAAGGTAAAAATGCAAGTGAAATGCATAAATAAATAAACAAACAAGATTTGTGCAGTGTATAGGGCAGGTGCTGTGACTGATCAAACGTGTCAAAAGTGGTTTGGGAAGTTGTGCAGGAGATTTCTCACTAGATGTTGCTCCACAGTCCAAGAGACCAGCTGAAGCTGACAGAGATCAAATTAAGACATTAATTGAAAACAATCAATGTCCTACCATGTGGGAGACAGCTGACATACTCAATATATCCAAATCGATAAAGTTATTGGTAAAAATGGAAAATGTGTCATTTAACAGGAAAATTAAACAAACTTTTTGGCCACCCAGTATCATACGGATTTAAATTAAACCTAAGGAAAAATTTTCTGACTGTGAACACTGTTAACCACTGAAACAGATAATAAGGAAGCCTGTCATATTTTATTTTCTGAAAACCTTAAAATTTTCTAAGTATTTTTTACTGGGGAAAAAATTTTAATTGCCCAAAATCCTTCAATAAAGATTATAGTATCACGAGGGAGCATGCATTTTAATTGAGAGGCCTAGGTTCGAATGCTAGGTGACCTTTGACCAGTTACTTTTCTGGTCCAGCTCAAAACTGGAGATAATACAATCCATCACAGAGTTATTATAACATATTACATTCCCTGGAGCTTCCTTCCAACCCTTTTAATCAACAAAAACCTTGCCATGGCTTTTAATCTTAAAATCTTCATAACTGAAGTGAAAGGGGAAACAATTGTTTAAAATACCAGGTTCATATTCTTCCTTACTAAGATCTCCACTAGCTTCTAAGTCTTAAGGAGAGGAATAAACTGTCTAATTCTCCTAAATAGGGATCATAATGCTTTGCACAGGACAGGTGCTCAGTGAAGGCCAAATATAGTTGAAGAGTATTATATAAAATTTAAAATAAAAGGAGTAATGACAAAAATATGCACTGGACTCACCATATATTTCTACTATTACTAATAAAAACAGTAGCATCTAACATTTGTCACATATTAGTTATAGGTCTATAGAAACAGAAGATGGTTTTTGAAGATGACTAAATATTCTTCATGTATGAGGTCTGGCCGGAAAGTATTGAGCCAGATAATGTTTTAATTATACTGACATTGGCCCAATACTTTCAGGACAGACCTTGTATTATCTCACTTGATTTCCATTTTATGGATGAAGGAACAGAGGCCTCCAAGAATAACTAATTTGCCCAAGGTCACTCAGCCAGTAAATAGCAGAGCTAAGATGTGGACCCAGGGAGTCTGATACCAAAGTTTGTAATGTTATCCACTATGCTGTACTGATTCCACCCCTTCTTGTGGAAGAAGGTCTGGAACAAAAATATCTGTTCTGCCTAACACTTAAACAGTACTTTTACTTTTCCAGGAAATAATTTTGCCAAATTGAGAAGCCTTGGGGTCAAATAGGCAGGTACCAGAGTATCTACTCTATACAAATAGAAGCTAGGAAAATATAAATTAGAAAGTTTCCATATGTCATTTCTCAGATATGAAGAATGGGAAAGCCTCTGAAGCGTAACAGAGTTCTCTGTAACTGTATAGCCTCAGCACCTAAAACAGTAGGAACTTATCATAGTGAATCTCTAGTCACATCTAAAGTCCTTCATTTAAAAAGTAACAGGGTACCCTTTTAGCCAACAGTCTCATTTTTATTTGCATCACTGAAATGTCCTTTGTATGGCTGGGTACTTAAAACAAATACTTCAAGTGGAGCTGCATGCTATGTGCCAACAGAGAAATAGAGGGGAATACTCAGATGATATGCAAGCAAAACTGTTGTTGCTGCAGTACCTGTAGAGATATGCAGGAAACTGTGATACACTGAAAAGGTCATATCTGCTTCTATAGATAATGTTATTATCCTTTATTGATCCTCTGAGATAATGGTGGTTATCATAGAGAAAGCATTTTCTTCAAAGATAACCAATTAAAGGGTTAAGGACATGGCACATTCTCCTTTAATTCTGTTATTGCCATCTCTAAAAAGCAGGCTAATCCTCTTGTTTCTATAGCCTACAAGGTGCTTTTGAGTGAACCATGCATTGGGAAAAAATAAAAACTGCCTCATTATAATCATTAAGGCTTCAAAAATTAGTTGGGTTCTACTCTGAAACTCTAGCACCTGCCATGACACACTCTGTCACTGGTTATCTAGCCAGTGCAGCTGAGAGTCTGCAAGCTGCCTGCTATCACCAAAACAGAGTGGACAGAAAGTATTAATGGCCTTGTTAGACTGGCAATAAACAAGGAGTTTGAAACTTCAATTCATTTAATGGAAAAATGAAGTTACTTTTCAGTAAGTGGAATTTTCAGAATAAATTGCCTTCACAGATTCCACAGATTGTAGACTAAGGCAATGAGACTGTCTGAAGCCTGAAGGCTGATAAAAAGTACTTAAGTGCAAAGCTGGAGTTCCCAGCCTTTACAAACAAGTCAAAAGCCTATAATGGAGAGAAAGAGAGAGATTTTAACTCCAAACTATAGGGAAAGAAAAATCCTGCTTGTCGATCAGTTGAAATATTTTCTGGGAACTCTTAGGAACTGAAAAATAATCAGAAGGTGAGTTAATCTAGATGTACTCTAATGGGGCCACTCAAGAGTGTCTTTACAAAAAAAATACCTGCTATAGTTATCACCATCAGTGTCAGTGGCTGGCTTTTCCTTAATTTGTCTTCCACCTAAGATCAAAACCATTTGATAATACCATGCAATGATGGCCCTGTAAAACCAAAGCAAATATTTTCTACCTAGAAGACTATCATATTTTCACAGGAAAATTTTTCTCAGGATTTGGAGCAAGAATCACATAAAACCCCAAGAATGATCCAAGAAGACTGAACTTATCTCGGAAAGTAATAGTAGATAAACAGTAGATTAAGATGCCTTGACGTGTGGAACAGGAAGACAATTTCAATACAATTTGAAGGTTTCTAGGAAAAGGAAATGACAAAATGAAATGAGCCTTTTTTTTTAAACACATGCCTTTAGTGAGTGCTAAAGGGACTAGAGAAGAAAGCCATCACTTCAACTCACCTCGAGCTTCTTGCAGTTTCTTGAGCTCAGCTTCTCGTTCAGTTTTGCTCTGCTTACTTCGAACCCCAAGGGCACTGATGACTAGCCTTCTGGCTAGGGCTGCAGAAGTCTCAGGTCGCTCCTTTGCTGGCTGGAGGAACTCTGAATGGGAGAAGGGGAGGGAGTGGGAAGGAATAAGGAAGAGAAAGCACTCTAGCTCTAAGTGATTTAACTCAGTAATTAACATACAAAATAGACTACCAAGGCCTGCATCAGCAGTAATTAATAGTCTGATAGATGATCAGAGGAAATTAACATGGCAAAGCACAAACAACCCTAGCTTCTTTATCTGTGCTAACACAATTTCTTACAGTGACTCTTATCAAACAGCTAAACATGGAGGTAGACTAGATAAGGATGTCATAGGAAAATGATTGCTGCATAGCTTGAAGTTAGCATCTCCCATTCTCTCCAAGTGGCTGCTCAGATGCTACACAGCCTTTTGTATATTCTTTTTATCCTTAAAAAACATACTCCCATTAACATTAAAAATAAAAGTGATACGTCTTTACAACTCTGAATGCTGTACAAGTGCTGAGAAAAACAACATCAACAAGAAAACAAACCTGAGATTATAGGCTTACCAGCATAAGCTCTAGCTTTGGCTTTGGCTGCTCTTGTGGCCTGTGACAAGGGCCGGGTCTTCACCATGGTATGTTTACTACCCAGAGCATCACGAGCTACAAAGAGGAATAAATGTAAGGAAGTAGAAGACATGAAGAAGAGAGATTCAAGGAAAATTTAAGGCTAGTTTTTAGATAGTACTGCCCAGATGTTATTGCTTTTTTCTTTCCCCTTTGGTGGCAAGCAAAGGAGATAATAAGTTCTAGAAAATCTGTAAGGAACAACTTGGCAGTGATTATTTTTAGATCAGGGATCAACAATAGTGGCTCTGTGATCACATCTAGCCAACCACAGCAGTTAAATTGTGATAGAGATCATAAGCCCTAAAATATTTACTATCTGGCCCTCTTAACAGAATAGTTTGCAGATCTCTAATCTAGGTGGTTCAGACAAGATCCGAAATATTTAATTTCTTTGAATGCCTCTGCATCGCATCTATCATCAGGCCAATGATATATGTGAAAAGGCCCAATCATATATTCAGAAAGTAGATAATACAACCTCTCGATAGGTGAAAAAGCTACTGCAAATTCATGTCTGGGGGAAAAAATCTTAAATACTATAAAGATTTAGTCACACAGGCTTCTTAAATCTCTACTTATAATCTGTTTATATACTATCATAACTGACAGTTATACAGCCAATAACCTTGAAAAGAGTTGACTATTTCTCAAAACACCACTATTTCTCCTTAAAAGATTAAGGAGAAGGAAAGCACATGGGTACCAAAATACTATGCCTCACAAACCTGTATCTGCCAATTACCTATGCTTGCTGAATAAAATACCAGGGAAATAAGGAAAAGTAACAGAAAAAAATAGACAATAAAAATAACACTGAAATCCATTGGGTAAATACCTGTAATTGGACTGGAAAATACTCCTAGGGCATGTGTATCATCCACCCATTTAATATCAAATCCTTTCTTCCTGCAACAAAAAAACCCAACAATTTTATTTCATAAAATTCACTTTAAGAAACACCTTTCAAATACAGTCTCATAAAGCATTTCAGGATGAGAGAGCAATACTCAATAGTGCACAGGTGAAATGGGGATAATGACACAAAAAACAGCTTGGAGGACAGAAGCAGCCAGTGAATTTTAAAAGCAGTAATACCATCATAAAGAACTACCTGGGAGTGTTTTATGTTCCCAGTTATTTTATAGACATCAACTAATTAATCCTCAAAAGTCCCTTGGGAAAGTAAAGTATTTAACACACTATTTATAAGAGATGCACGGAATAAAAAGAAGCAGGAAGAGGATAGAGAAGGGCTAGAAGATTATGAGAAGAGGTAGCAAGACAGGTCACCTGAATTTAACGCACATGTAGACTCTAGGACAGAGATAGAGAGAGACAGAAAAGGAGAGGGAGACAGGCCATTCAAAGAAAAAATAAAATAATGGAGAGAAAGTACAACTGTAATCAGAGTCTGACCTAGTCTTAAAACAAACAAACAAACAAACAAAAAACCTTTATTTTGGAGCAGAGCTATACAGTGAGCATAAGGACTATCGGGATGGTGACATGACAGTTACTTTTTCAGCTAGGAGCTCCAAACTGCTCATGGACATAGCATAGTACTGTGGAAAGAGCATGGTGTGTTTGAGGGTCAGATATAAATGGCCTGGTTCTGCCATCTATCCTGAGTTCTGGGCTGGTTTAACCTCTCTTGAAGCTAGGTCTGCTAACCTGTAGATATGAGCATAGTACTTCCTCACAGAGTTGTTATAAAAATGGAAATGAGATCACCCATGACAAGGAAAAGAGCATATTATTGAGCACTCATTGAGCATTTAGTAAATGAGTGGCACTCATTTTTATTATTAATAGCTTTGTTCATAAGGAAAATTATTAATATTAATGAAGATGGCAACTAAAACAAAGCTATAGTACTATACTCACAGGCATTATTATAGATTTTGTACCATAACCTTTTCTATTTTTATAAAACACGAAAATGAAAAAAAAAGACAACTGCTAAAATATTTTCTTCTTTAACACAACCAGTGAAGAAAAAAAATTCCTCTGAGGGAAAAGGAATAAAGGAAGCTTTGATGGTTAGTTAGGGAATTTCCTAAGTGTAAGGGAAAGTTTAACCATGGCATAAAATGACCAGTTGGAGATTGTGAAAAAATTCAATAGATAAAATCTATATTGTAAGATAGTTCACAAAAGGTTACAAAGAGATGTAGATAAGTTCTGGAGGGTCTTTTAGACTTTGGAATGTATAATCCTTTAAAATGCTTCTCTTTTGAGGATGTTTTTGGATTTGATAAGAAAAAAAAAGGCTTACAGAAAGAGCAAAAAGAAACACATCAAAGGGCTAGAATTAACTAATCTTCAGGAAAGTCTAGCATCAACAAAACTGATCTTTGGTTTTAAAAGTCATCTTTGTTAATGACAATTTAAAGTAGTTCTAATTTGTGGTTTAATTTGATTGACTGCTTTTTGAAATCTACTATGTATTTCATATGGAACAAGACCTGGATACTGAGTCTTAGCATAACTAATGAATTAGACTGACTGATCTACACTACATACTTAGAGTAAGATCTATTGCAGATTTTGTTAACTATTCTCCAGGATCCAGTCACCCCTTCTTTCTTTTATAGCACTGATACACTCACTCCCATCAACCGAGTATAAGTGAGGTACACAGCTGCTAGCTAGTTTCTTTCCCCTGTTCTAGAACTTCATAGAAATTCTAAACAGGACATGTGTTATAAATAAAGTTTTATTAAACACAGCCATGTTCATTTGTTTACATATTGTCTATGACTGCTTTTGTGCAAATGGCTGAGTTGCCTAAAATGATTACTATCTGCCCTTTAAGAAAAAGTTGGAGCGCAGCTGACATTGTCTTCTTGGCGGAACTCTTACTGAGATCTGGGGACCCTTCTCTCTTCGGGGCACAATGGCAACTCTTAAGGAAAAATTGATTGTACCAGTTGCAGAAGAAGAGGCAGGGGCCCCAAACAATAAGATCACTGTCGTAGGTGTTGGACAAGTTGGTATGGTGTGTGACATCAGCATTCTGGGAAAGTCTCTGGCTGATGAGCTTGCACTTGTGGATGTTTTGGAAGATAAACTCAAAGGAGAAATGATGGATCTGCAGCATGGGAGCTTATTTCTTCAGACACCTAAAATTGTGGCAGATAAAGATTATTCTGTGACCACCAACTTGAAGACTGTGGTGGTGACCGCAGGAGTTCGCCAGCAAGAGGGAGAGTGTCTCAACCTGGTGCAGAGGAATGTCTGTGTTCAAGTTCATTATTCCTCAGATCGTCAAGTACAGCCCTGATTGCATCATCATTGTGGTTTCTAACCCAGTGGATATTCTCACATATATTACCTGGAAACTAAGTGGATTGCCCAAGCACCATGTGACTGGAAGTGGGTGTAACCAGGATTCTGCTAGGTTTCGCTACCTTATGGCTGAAAAACTTGGCATTCATCCCAGCAGCTGCCACGGATGGATTTTGGGAGAACATGGCGACTCAAGTGTGGCTGTGTGGAGTGGAGTGAATGTAGCAGGTGTTTCTCTCCAGGAACTGAATACAGAAATGGGAACAGACAACGATAGTGAAAATTGGAAGGAAGTGCATAAGATGGTGGTTGAAAGTGCCTATGAAATGATCAAGCTAAAAGGATACACCAACTGGGCTATTGGATTAAGTGTGGCTGATCTCATTGAATCCATATTGAAAATTTATCCAGGATTCATGGTGAAGGGGATGTACGGCATTGAGAATGAAGTTTTCCTGAGCCTTCCGTGTCTCCTGAACTCGCGGGGCACGGAAACTGAAGGATGTCATCAACTAGAAACTGAAGGATGATGAAGTTGCTCAACTCAAGAAAAGCGTGGACACCCTGTGGAACATCCAGAAGGACCTCAAAGACCTGTGACTTCAGGCTTCTAGACTGTAGAAATTTAAAAGCAACTACGTGATTAACCATGAGCCTTTAGTTTCCATTCATGTGAATGGATGACAGTTTGCTTTTATCTTCCTAGATATGTGAATCTGGGCTTGCAGTATCAAAGCCCATGTTTAGTTTAATGCTTGCAATAGGAGCCCTTGAACAAACAAAATTAACTATCATATTATGAAAAAAAAAAAGACAAAGAAAAAGTTGGAGGCCATCCTCTCATATAAAATCTTACCAATTCAATAGGTACATGAATTAAATTTTAAATGGTAATATCTGACAACAGACCTGGTTCATTTTTACTATCAAGACTGGAGCATTAAAGTATAATCCTTTTCTTGGCATTTTCTTTCAGATCCTGAAACTTTTTTCATAACTTTCTCTCTAAATTATTTCTTTATTTCTGAAGCTTATTTGCTTTTCTTATAAGTTAGAGATGCAGAGGTATACTTCTGGCTCTTTACCTTCTTCTATATATTTAGGAATGATGCATATACCTAGAGTCAGTGCAATTGTTCTCAAACCCACTTACATCAGTTTTATTATTTCACTACATAATTTAATTGAACAAAATTAAGCCAATGAAATATGAGTGTGAAATAAAAGAGTTGTTACATCTATAAAACCTTAGTTAATGCTTTGGAAGACCTGAGAAAGGTGAATTCACTAAAAAACCCCAAGAAACTACTATCAATTATATTCAGGCAAAACAGTTATAAAAGAGAAAACACTTTACCCTATTAGCAATATGCACATAGAGGACGGTGAAGGTATATTCATGTCCTTACCTTACTTAAAAGAAATGAAACTGAAACATATGGCAATGACATAGAACCCTCCTATCAACAGACTTTAAAAAAAAAAGGCCTTGGCACTACTGTCAAGTAGATGGACATTTAATAAATGTTATTAAAATAAACTAGGTGAGATAAATCATTTTTTTATCATTTTCCACTTGACTATTTCTGAGTGGTAAGAATAACCTCAAATCAATAATTTAATTTACAGCACTCCTAGACTATTCATGCTCTTGGTGCTTAGCAGGGAAAAACAAATGCTTTCAGGAGAAATCCTCTTCTTTCATTGTAGGCCACAATTCCCATAAATAAAATTCCAAGTAAAAGGGGCAGCTCACATTAAAAAAAAAGAACTAAATCTCAAAAAAACAAGGCACTATGAGTGAGAATTTGCACAAATACAACTAAAAGGACTTCAGGTGAAGTATTTACCAGATACAAACTATAAAAGTTCTATGTTTAATATACTTAAAATAATTTTTTTAAATCTTGAAAATACAGGAAACAAAAAACTAGAAATTGACAACACATATTTGAAAAAGATATAGAAAACTTTGAGAAATGAAAACCATTTAAAAATGAAATCTAAAAATTCAACAGACAGATTTAATACCAAATTAAACACAACTGAAGAAAAAATTAGTGAACTGGAAAGTAGAGCTCAAGAAATTACTCAGAATGAAATAAAGAGATGAAAAATATGAGAGGTAATATGAGAATCAAGTGAGACGTCTCGTATACATTTAACTGGTATCTTAGAGAATGTAAAAGAGAGAGAAACTGGCACAGAAGCAAGAATTGGAAGATAAGGCCTAAGTACTCGCCAAAACCAATGGAAAACAATTCACTGATTTAAGATGCCAAAATAATCCCAAAGAGACTATAGAAAAGGAAACATCATATGGGAAATGAATACCAAGGACAAAACAGAAAATCTTAAGAGCATCCAAAGAGCAAAAGAAAAATTACATTCGGAAGCAACAGTTGTTAAGACTTTCAGCTGACTCCTCATCCTCCTCAAAAAAACCAGAAAACAGTAGAACAATCAAGTTTTCTTTCTCTCTCTCTCTCTCTCTCTCTCTCTCCCCCTTCACTCCCTCTAAAATCAATCAATATATCCTAGGGTGAAGATTAAAACAAATTTAAGTAATTAAAAAAGTGAAGTTGAAATAAAGCCACACAAAACACCAACAAAAAAACCAACAAAAATCAACTGAGTTTCTTACCAGCAGACTATCATTAAAATAAATGCTAAATAATAATTCCATATGTAAAGGAAGAAAAAGATTTCAGATGGAAGGAAATTTAAATACAGAACACAAAATAGGTAAATTGGAATACTAAATCTATAAAATAATATCAAATGGAGTTCAAAAGGAAAAAACAGAAAAAATTAAACGAATCAAAATGGTCAAACATAACAGCATATAAACTGGGGTGGGAAGGAGGTAAAGAATGGAATTGAGGAATGACGCTAAAAGCCCTTACAGTGTTTGGGAAGAGTGTTAAAATATTAACTTTAGCCACTGAGAAGTTTAATCATGCATTTTATTATTTCTGAAGTAACAACCAAAGAAATAAAAAGGGTATCATTTCCCCCAAAAAATAGAATGAGAAAAAAAAATACCTCATCAATCCAAAAGAAGGCAAGAAAGAGGAGAAAAAGATGAGACAAGTAAACACCCAAAAATGATGGCAGGCATACTTCCAAATATAGCTGACCCTTGAACATGGATGGCTTTGAACTTATAGTTTCAGTTATTTTTTTTTTTAATGACAGTATTGATAAATATAGCACAATACTGGAGATGTACTATGTTTCTTATGATTTTCTTTTCTCTAGCTTTACGTAAAAATACAGTATATAATGCATATAACATACAAAATATATGTTAATTGACTTTTTGTTATCAGTAAGGCTTCTAGTAATAGTAGCCCAGTAGTAGTTACGTTTTTCAAGAGTCAAAGGTTGTATGTGGATTTTTGACTCTGGGTTGGGTTGGTGCTCCTAACCCCTCCATACCATGTTCAAGGGTCAACTGTGTATCAATAATTTACAATAAATATAAATGAACTAAATGCACCATGAAGACAGATTTAGACATCATCATTAATATTGTTCTTCCTAAATGCTAAAATGTCTAGAAAGACTGATATTTCTAAGGAACTTAGAAGAAGAGTAGTTAGATACAGAATATTTCTTATGGACTTAGAAAAGACAATAAATAAACTGATGCTTAAGTTACCAGGGAATATAAAAATGAAAGAGATGCCTTTCCAGAAGCTACTTTAAAGAAAACTTTACCCCATCTTCTCTAACATCCCTAACCATTTATAAATACTTACTGATAACTGCAAAAAACCCGTAGGAGGTCTTCAGTACGAAATTCTTGGGGGAAGTCATAAATTTCAATGACATGTGGGAATTCACAATCACTGAGGTCAATATCAGGAACTTCATTGTTGTAATAATCAAATCTAGGTTCCTGGATACTTTTTCTATTCTTCATATTCCCTGATAACTAAGGAAGAGAAGGCATATTAGGGATAGTCACATCAAGCCAGTGCATTATAAAATATCCTCCCATGTTTAAACAATCTTCCTTATCACAATGTTCTTATTCCTTAACCTTTTACCTTGTCTCTGTATTTATGTTGTTCGTTAAGGATAATAATGACCAGAGTTCTATCACCCAGTTTATATTATACACATGGAATATTTGAAAAGGTATTGAATTTTCAGCAAAGACAGGCAATGCATGAAACTTAACTTGCATCTATCAACTAATGTGTGACAAAATGCAGAATGATTAATGTGGTGAGTTACATCTTAGAAAATGAAACAGCAGAAAATAGCTGAAGAGATGAATAACATTTGTTTTATTTGACCTTATTGATCAGCCCATCTCACAGTTTCTTTTTTGGAAGTAAACAAAAATCAAACAAGATTCTGAAAAATGAAAACACTTTGTTAATCACCTTTTATTTAATGTAGATTACAAAGGAATTTGTGAAGACAAATTTATGCGGTACAAATAATTAAACTTAAGGTACATAGCATGAGAGCTGCCTAAAATAATTCCCATGCACCAGGTTAGTAAAGGAATTAACAGGAATAAAAATGTTAAAACTAGGAACCTTTCATGCGTGTGGGATCTCTGACTCCCTCATGTATACAGACAGGGTTTCCATACATAAGCAGGGGGAAAAGGGAAAATGCAAAGTGGCAACAAGGCCAGGAGAACCAGTCTCTTTCACCTATTACAAAACCTGGATGCTAGCATTAACCACCTAAAGCCTTCAGACCTGAGAGTATCTTCTCTTTGTTAATCAAAAGCCCAACTAGATCCTTTCAAACTTTCCCTCTTTTATATTGTACCTTCTTTCCCATCAAATGGGGAAATGAGAACTTGCAATGCCAAGGATGTATCTCCTTTCCTTGGAGAAGTAAAAGATGGATTCAAGAATTTTATTAAGGAGGGAGGAAAGGGGAAAGGTGATTTAAGTAAAATTAACAAAAAAATGTTTATTGTGGGGTTTCTAGTTCCTTGTCCCCAATAAACTTCAGTTTTACAGCTAAAAAAAAAGCAAATACTAATACTTATACCTCATAGACAGGTGCGTTGATAAAATGAGATAATGCAGTAAGTGTTTAATATACTACCTGGCACCTAAGTATTCAATGACCTCAACTCACTTTAAATAAAATTTAACTGAGTGCTGACTCTATTATAGGCCAAGCTATTTCTACTTTTGGGATGCAGAAAGTAGAAAAAGTATCTCTCTCACTGTTAAGACCAACTGATCTTTAAAATCATGATATTTCTTGAGTTCACTAGACAGACAGCTGAGTATCTAAGACAACCAAGAAAATGAAAACCCACAGAATGACAAGTCCCTCCAAAGAGAAACAGGACACTAAACTGTTAGCTTTTGGCAGATCATGACAAGAAGTGGGCACTACACAAGCAGGCAAGAAGATTATCAGTTACACTGTTAACAAATTCTTTGTTGTTGTTTTTTTAAATTTTATTTCATTATTTTTAGAAAGAGGGGGAGGGAGAGAGGCAGAGAGGGAGAGAGACATCCATGTATGGTTGCGTTTCACCTGCCTCCAGCCACAGACCTGACTGGAGACCTGGTTTGCAACCTGGTTATGTGCTCTGGCTGGGAATCGAACCTGCGACCTTTGGGTTCACAGGCCGGCGCCTTAACCGCTGTGCTACCAGCCAGGGCTACAAATTCTTTAAAAAAGCCTAAAGTGGGCTGGTATATCAGTTTAGAATAACTCAGAGCCCCAGAAACAAGGGAAGTCCTTAATCACTTTCAAGTCTATCCTGTTCCCAGTGCCATACTATCTTGATTAGGGTACTAGTTTTATTACAATTGGTTTGAAATCAGGAAGTTTGAGCCCTCCTACTCTGTACCTCTTTTTCAAAATCACTTTGGTTATCCTGGGTTCCTTGCATTTCCATATGAATTTGAGGGTCAGTGTGTCAATTTCTACAAAAAAAAAAAAAAGGCTGCTGGGATTGTGCTGAATATGTAAATTAACTTGGGAACAATCTTAATTTTATTAAAGAGAGAAATATAGAGCATATTTCCATTTATTTAGGTCTTCTTTAATTTCTTCCAATGTTTTGCAGTTTTCAGAGTACAAGTTTTATATGTCTTTTGTTAAATTTAATCCTATTTTTAAAAATGTTATTGTAAATGTAATAGTTTCCTTCTTCTCATTTTTGGATTTCTATCACTTTCAGAACTACTTTGCAAAAGAAAACAAAACACTACATGTCCATGAATTTAAAAATTAGCGCTAAATAATACATTGTGAGAGGTAAACAATGCATGACTATAGTAAATACTTTGGAAATACAAATCCTAAGAACTGATTATAAATAGAAAGGAAAAGAGAGATAGGGTGGTCTGGCAAGGAAATCTGGTTAAGGTCTTTTGCTAATAATTATATCCCATTTCTAAGCTAACTAGTAGGCATTTTGGCTTCTGGGACTGATTAAATACAAGTGTTAATACTAGCAAAACACATAGTTCATATTCTGTATTTCATGGGACAATAGATATAAAGCCTAATATTAGCAAAACACACAATTTGTATTCTGTATTTCATGGAGCAATAGATACAAAGCCTACAAGTTACATGCTCCGGCCAATTTTAACATGCAGACTTCAGTGTTTTCAATAATTCCTATATGACAAAATTCCATTTCCCCACGAGTAAGATAAGGTGGGGGTCAGCTGAGATTTCAACTGGTAAAACATTTTTTGTGGAGGCATGGTAGTAAGTAGGAGGCCATACTGTAAATGGTGCTTTTTCTCGTGAAAATCGCTGTAAAACAGGCAAGGGGGCCTTGACAGTGTAGAGGAGAAAGGCATAGAAGGGGAAGCCTTACAGAGACAAATATGGTATGAAGCTGGAAGAGAGAACTAGAGCAAAACTGTGTGTGCATGCTTGCGTGCATGTGGTACAGTGGGGTGAGGAGAACATGGCAACATAGATTATAGATACAGCCTTTAAGGAAAGACTCTTAAGATCTGATGCACTCATTAGGTATAAACTCTTGCAGAAGAAATGTGGCTCATCTGAATTGAGATGTGTTTTTTATGTATAAAATATGCACTGAATTTCAAGGACTTAATACAGATTTTAAAAATATATATCAACAATTTTTTGGTTATTTATTTAAAGATTTTATTTATTATTCTTAGAGAGAGGGGAAGGAAAAGAGGCAGAGAGGGAGAAAGACATCAATGTACGGTTGCCTTTCACTTGCCTCCAGCTACCGAGCTGGCTGGAGACCTGGCTTGCAACTCACCTCATTATGTGCCCTGGCTGGGGAACTGAATAAGCGACCTTTGGGTTTGCAGATCGGCACCTTATCCATTGCACCAGCCAGGGCTCAATAATGTTTTTATGATAACATGCTTAAAATGTTATTCTTGATAAATTAGATTAAAATAGTAATTTTACTTCTTTCTTCTTACCTTTTTAATGTGGCTAATAGAAAATTTTAACTTGTAAACAGAGTTCACATTCACTTGTAGCTTGCATCATATTTCTATTGTACATAACTGAAACACTATGTCATGTGTATAGAGGCAAATTTGTTATGCCATTAATGCGAAATCTTCATATTGTAAACCCACATATATTTATTTTTCCTTTTTGTGGCTAAGAAATGTTTGATATAGCATCAATAGAGGAAAGAAGTTTAGAATTTGGTTCATTCTTATCTATCTATTATAGACCAAAGGAAAATTTAGACAATTCAGAGCAAACAATTTTAAGTATGAATCACTAACATTTTAGTATCTTTACCAAAGCATAGGTGAAATCTGTGTATTCCTTCATATACATAAACAAAAAAACATTCAACTAAATTATCTTCTCCAAAGTAAGGGCTTTAAGATTCTTACAGCCTGGTCCTAAAAACAAACTTACAAAATATAACTTGACTTGCTATAATTGTCCTGATTCTTATTTGTATAGGGGAAAAAAGAGGAGAATATAAGGTCAACAAAGTATGGATCATTGAGTTCTTTCTTTCTTTCTTTTTTTTTTTTAAAGAAAGATCTTATTTATTTATTTTTAGGGGAAGGGGCAGACCTGGCCCACAATCCAGGCATGTGCTCTGACTGGGATTTGAACCAGCAACCCTTTGATTCACAGGCCAGCATTCAGTCCACTGAGCCATTCCAGCCAGGCTCATTGAGCTTTTTACGTTTTTAGCTTTTTGTTTGTTTGTTTGATACTTGGTTCTTCGAGATACAAAAGGAAAAACAAAAGGTTCTAAAATCACAAGTCAGTTACTCTCTTCAGACAAAAACCCAAAAATAAGCTAATTATTCTGAAATAGTTATCTTTATATCCCAGTCAGATGTGCATATCTAATGAGCTATCATTATTATCCCAACCACAAAGATGGAGAACTGCATCACAGGGAGACAAAAGAATATCCCTAAGGGTACAAATCAAATTACTGACAAAGTTTGAACACAGGTCTCCTGACTGCTAGTCTTGATATTCCTTCCATAACACAGTGAATAGTGTCTGTTTCAATGGTCAAGACAACAAATTCTCTCTGATTAAACATTTATGAATGTAAACTATTCTAGGAGCAAGGAAGGAAGAGAAGGAGGAACGGGGAAGGAAGAAATAAGTGTGGGAGGGCCAGTGGCAACACTGGAAAAACAACTCCAGGTTACTGATTTCTTTCCAATTCTATACTCTAAATAGGAAAAAAATAAACAAACAAACAAAAATAGATTAAACTCCCAAAACACTGCTTTGATCATGTCATCCTTTTATCAAAAATCTTCAATGGCTTTATTTTAAACTCCTATAATTTGGCCCCAACCTACCTATGGTAGGCAGAATAATGGCCTCTCAAAGATGTCCATATCCTGATTCCCTTAACCTATACATAGGTTACATGGCAAAGAATTAAGGTAGTAGATAGAATTAAGGTTATTCATCACCAGATTTTAAAAATACAGAGATTACCCTGAATTATCTGGGTATGCACAGTGTAATCACAAGGGTCCTTAAAAACCTAAGAGCTCAGTGTCAGAATGATGTGATACGAGAGACTCAACTGGCTTTGAAGATGGAAGGGGGGACATGAGCCAAGGAATGTGGGCAGCCTCTAGAAGCAGAAAAAGGCAAGAAAATATAGAGCCTTCCCTAGAGTCTCAAGAAAGGCACAACTTAATTTTAGTCCAGTGAGATCCATTTTGGACTTCTGATATCCAGAACTATAAAATAATAAATATGTGTTGTTTTAAGACACTAGTTTTGGTAATTTATTGCAGCAGCTAAAGTGCACTAATATACTACCTTCCTGCTTTATCTCATGTTATCCATTATAACATGCTACATTCCATCCAAAGAATAATACTCACTATGGCTAAACACAGTTTGTTTCTTCCTTGCCTATTGCTTTGGTCACATTATTTTGCAAGTGCTGACACTGTCAGTTTGCATGTCTCAAGATATCATATTCTCCAAGGACATACTCAAATAACACATCTACTATGAATTCTCCCCTAAATATCTGACTCTTCTTCTATACTTCTATGGCATTTATTGCATGCATACTACTTTTATAACACTTATTACACAAACAAGCTAGACCTGTAATCTTCCTCTGATCTTATTGTGACCATTCAACCACCCATTCAACATTTAATGTATGTTTAACATACATTAGAAAAAAAGACTTAAACAAAGAATTTTAGTATGTGATAAAGTTCCAGAAATTAAAGAAGAGCTACCAGTAGATTGAGAACAAATTTTGCTTCCTCTTCAAGAGTGAAAAAGTGAAAAAATTATACATAGAAAAGGGAGAGAAAGGTACCACAGGTAAAAGGAACAAAGTGTACAAGGACAGGCAAGGAGTGTGGCAGTCACTGAACAGTTCAGTGTGGTTACAACAAATAAGGTGAGGACTTAAGAGGAGTATTATGGGCCTAGCTCTGCCCCTGGCCCCCTTTTAAGTTCTTCAAGTTCTAACCAGCATACCTTAGAATGTGACTATATTTGGAGATAAGATCTTTAAAGAGGTAATTAAATTAAAATAAGGCCAGCAGGGTAAGCCTAAATCCAAGTGTGTTATCTTTATAGGAGGAAATTTGGACACACACCACACACACAGGAGAAGACCATGAGCAGATAGCCATCAACAAACCAAGGAGACAGTCCTCAGAAGAAACCAACCCTGCTGACATCTTGATCTTGGGAGTTCTAACTTCCAGGAGAAAACAAATTTCTACGGTACTCTGCCACAGCCAGTCAGGAGTAGCACTTTGTTCTGATGGCCTTAGCAAACTAATTCAGGGTGTAAATCTTAAAAGGAAGGCAGGGTTTTAGTTTCCTAATCAACATTCTGATTCTATAATTCAACTACTAGGGACATGTCATACTTATTCCTACATTCCCCCACTGTACATATTATCTTTCACAAAGTAGGCATTCATGAAATATTTGTGGGGAAAAAGTGCACATGCCTCAGGTTAATTACTTATGTCCAAATGTGTACTTAACAAGACTGACTCTATTGGGGGGAATGAGTGGGTGGGGAGGGGGACAGAGGGGAGCAAAAAGGGGATGGATGTAATACAACAACAATAAAATTAAAGGAAAAAAAAAAACAAGACTGACTCTACACAGAGTTCTCATCAATAAAGATTTGATTTGTGTAACATATATTAAAAAATAATTCTGGAAGGCATTCTGAAATTTGGAATAAAAACACTTTTTTATTTCTCTTTACCAACAATTGTCCTGGTTATATAAATCATGCAGAAAAATCTTAATTTAGAAATTATAAAAGAAAAACAACAAAATGTCAAAACAGACCATCTAAACTTCTGATAGTGACAAATTTAGAACCTAAATCTGGGAGCATTCTGTATTTTTTACAAGCTGTTCTCACAGCCTGGAATGCTTTGTCTGCTCCTGATCCTCTTCTCCTTTAAGACCCTTTCATCTTTCTCATCTTTTGAATCTTTCTCTGTTGACTCAAATTTGGTGGTCTCTCCCTATATTACTATAACACTTAGCAGTTGTATATATACTATATTTCATCAATTATAAGATGCACATTTTTTCACATTTTAACATTTTTGACATCAGGATGCATTTTATCATACTGCATGTTTTAAGATGCACATGGCATGAGCATAAAGTATCAGTACCAAACCCTGCACAAAGGGTGGTTAGCAGTGTGGGGAAAAAATCCCAGATACAAGAATAACTAACTCTATGTAAGTGAAAAGGTGGTTTAAGAATCCAGCAACAATAATTTTTGGTTCTTTTATGCATTCTTTTAAAAAATGCTGTATCTTCATAGTTCTTGATGATGCAGAAGTTTAAGAATGGGAAGGCATCAAGAAGAACAACTGTGTCAAAAAGTTATTAGAAAGAATTGGACTAAAATAAACTTTTAGGAAAACCTTAACCAATTTATTTCACCTACATTTTCCTTATGAAAAAAAATGACATATGATAAAAATTATCTAAGTCATTTCAAATTAAAAAAATTAAAATTCTAAAGTGTAAGCATTGTGTGAAAGTTTAATAAGTTTTTGTTAGTGATACATAAAATAATGATCTATTTATTCCACAATATCAATGGCATTTTCAACCCAGACAGTCATATTTTAGTGCCAACTCTGGAAATTAACCGTAGCTAAGTTAAATACAACTTTTGGGGGCCTTATAGTTACCTTACCTATAAAACAAGAGGGCCACACTACATGTTACAGGTCCCCCTCAATGCTAGCATTCCACATTTCTAAGAGTTCTATCACTTAGGCAAGTTCAAGCTTTAGTTCCTAGTCCTTAAGGTTCAAAGGCTATTAGAATCCTAGCTTAGATCTTAGAAGGTAGAAATAAAAACATTCCTGTGGGTACTTTGACTTAAACACAATTAAATATAACAAACCACTTTAAACTATAGTCAAATACGGGGATCATGAAGGAGTTACAGGGATAAGGACAATAGAGACTCCACCACAAGTTGGTAGTATAACATTACAGCAGTTGTTTCAAGTATCACCATGTTCACTTAGATAATTATTTCTAGAATTAACCCATACAGTCGATTCTCAATTATGTAGGTTAGGTTATTTAAACCTTCTGTTTCTACTTTTTCTCTTCCACTGTTATCTTGTGGCTACTGAACTACTTATTAATTCACTTTCTATTTAAAAAAATTTTTTTTAAATTTTATTATTTACTATAAACCTTGGTAAATTAAAAGATTTGCTTGGAGACCAGGCTTAAATTAAAAACAAAGAAATAAAGTTTTTGATTATCTGAATTTAATTCTAGCTAAGGTACTCCAATCTACAGAAAATAACAGTCAATCATTTTTCATACTGGTCTATGGTAATGTGAAAAAAATAAAAGGTAGAATGTTAAAATGTCTTACCAATTTAACCTCCTATCTCTGGTAGGTGGAGAAGTAAAACTATTCATTAAAAAATTAAAAAGTATTTAAATATTTTCAAATTTCTCATGTCCTAATTTCAAAAACATCCAAAAGAGGTTCCCTAAAACAATAATACTAGTTTTTAATACACAGCGTAAGTTATACCTTCCAGCCCTCTTCTATACTCCTTTGGGCATAAGTCCTTTTCAACAGAAGGATAATACCTTAGATAGAATCAAATTCAGATAACCAAACACTGGCTTCCAAATATTTATAAAAATGAATGGGGAGAATACCACACAAGGTGCCATCTAAAGATTTTTCTAGAAAAGTTATCAGCAACATCTCAATAGTGATTATCATCAGTGTGAGAAAGCCATGGTCATAGCATTGGATAAAGCACCGTAAAAGAGAAGAAAGGGGCAAAGTGAACAAGAAAAAAGAAAGCTACAATAATGAGATATGTAAAGTGCCCCAACAATTGGTTTACATGATCATTTAGTGATCCCAATCCCAGAGGATAAATTTGAGAGATCCAGTTCGCTCTCCCCATGAATGGCAATGTGATGATGATACATGAATGGGCAGGGACTAAGTGAGTAACCTGAATCGACACAGACCTGCTCCTATTCAGACAGGACAGGAAGGATAACATGGCAGACTGATGTTGCATTCTTTTTTTTTTTAATATTGCCAGTTTTATATATTTTTAAATTTAACTTTATTGTTGTTGTATTACATCCATCCCCTTTTTCCTCCTCTTTGTCGCCTTCCCTACCCACCCACTCCCCACCAAAGTCAATCCCACTTGTTGTCCATGTCCACAGTTCTTCCATACTAGTTCCTTCCCTAAACTCCCCTTCTTTGCCTCCTCCTTCCCCTCTTCCCCCCTGCCCACTGAAGGTCTATTCATTGTACTCATGTATCTGGTTCTGTTTCACTTGTTTGTTTGTTTTGTTCTTTATGATGCTGCATTCTTGAAAGATGTTATATAGATCCACTGAATAGTGAAAACACTGTAGTAGATTAAATTTATGTCAAGAGAAAGACTGAGAAGGCAGGGAGACATATCTGTATTTATTCCTTTTCCCTGCATGATTGGAAGACTAGATGGAGAAATACTATTGATGAAGCAGAAAGGTAATACTAGACAACCCTGAAATAATAAAACTAAGTCAAACAGGGGAATGCTAGAAGTTTGAAGCTTCCCAAAGTAACCTTAATAACTTAACTCTGGTATTGCTATCACAGTCAGTGATAATGGCTGTCCATTGGACCTAATGAAAACTGCAAACAGCATTTATTGTCATTCTACTTCTTGCTTGATTTCTCTAGTCCCTGATACACTTTTTCCTTTTAGCTATTTAAAATTCTACATCACACCCAGGCTTATCCTCCCACATCAAAATTGTTCCTTGTTTATTACTTTATAGAATATCAGTCCTTGCCTACCTGTCCCTCTTAGCAACAGGAACCAGATATGTACTTCTGACCTTCAAATTGCAGACTCAGGCCCACTGGTTTAAGAAATGAGTCCCTTTTGTTCCAGGCAGGCAATATAATAGTACCACCCATCATTTGAAGAATAAGAAATACAGTCTTGGTGCTTTAAGCCTAGTATCTAATATGCTTAGGCAATCCCTGTGGCTTTTTCTTAACAAGCTCAACCTTTGATCAATCCACACAAAAGACTTTCTGTATAAGGCTGCTGATTAACACAAATATCCTGTCCCAAATCTAGGCCTTATTGCAAACTTATACCTCTTCACGCTCTAACCCCAAGGTCATCACAACAAAAAAGTCTAAATTTAAGTACATATATTTACAGTGCTGGCTTCCCACTTCAGCAGCCAGGCCTACAACTGAGTTACTCTTTTCCTCACTAGCACTCCATCCCAAAACCCAACATTCCTATAAGTAATTTCTAGTACAAATAATTAAATGAATTAAAATCAAGGCGTGGGTGAGATTTAGTTCTCCCAAAAGGTACGTTTCTATCTTTAACCAAGCATTTTAACAAATAAACTTCTAATTTTTGGTTGTTTTTTTTTTTTCCTGATGAAGTAGGGTATACACTCTGGCTCTCTTTGCCAATCCCACTATTTGCAACAAATCTAACAAAACTCAGAGAAAGATTTTTAATTGTAGTAGTTACTGTGTTAAAAAAAAAAAAAAAAAAAACAAAAACAACCCATAAACTATGAACAATGGAATCTAGTTAATGTTCCCTCTCTGTGTGAACCAGAGATCTAGTTATTATCCACTAATGAAATGAACAATAAACAGAGCATATAATTCAATCAAACTCTACTCTGGATATCCCAAGTGACTACCTCGGAATATACAGTATCTAGTAGGTGAACCTATAAATCCTTACTTAGGCAGTCAATAACATGTTAGTTCAGACCTTTTAATAAAAATATCAGATATAAATCTATTAACATGATCTGGAACTATTAATAAAAAATACCACAAAAATAGAAATTAAAGTAGCAATAGAAGAATGAGAGAATATATGGGACATCTCTATATTTTTCACTCAATTATCCTCTGTAAAAAAAGTTGCTGAAAAAGTAAAAGTAAGCCCTGGCTGATGGGTAGCTCAGTGGATAGGCACCAGCCTGTGAACCCAAAGGTCGCTGGTTCGATTCCCAGCCAGGGCACATAACCAGGTTGCAAGCCAGGCCTCAAGCCAGTCCATAGCTGGAGGCAGGTGAAAGGCAACCATACATGGATGTCTCCCTCCCTCTCGCCCTTCCCTGCTCTCTAAAAATAATAAATAAGATCTTTATAAAAAAAAAAAAAAAAAAAAAAAATATATATATATATATATATATATATATATATATATATATAAAACAACTTCAGAGCAGGAATAAAAGCTGGTATGTAACACATCACCTTTAGTAGTGACAATAACTAGGTCTGTCTGGAAAAAGTCCAACCATTGTTAATATAATGAGAATGGTTTGCATGACAGTGATGCAACCTGGCAGCCAAGGAGAGTGGACTGGAATGTACATGCATGAACAATGTTCACTTTGTTGTTACTAGTCAGTGAGGGCAATAGACACTGTTGAGTTAGCATGTGTACTGTGTGACTGATGCATTCAAAATGACTGAGCGAGTAGAGCAATGAATTGGCATCAAATGTTGCTTAAGCTTGAACATTCTCTGCAGAAACTATATGATGACTCAGAAAGCCACAACTATGGGGAACTGGTGATTGGCAGCTTCATCACGACAATGTGCCCATTCATGCATCATGTCTCATTCAGTTTTTTGGCCAAACATCAAATCACCCAGGTGATTCAGCCCCCTTACAGCCCAGATGTGGTGCCCTACGCCTTCTGGCTTTTCTCAAAACTAAAATCACCTTTGAAAGGGAAGAGATTTCAGACGTCAATGAGATTCTAAAAAACACAATGAAGAAGCTAACGGCTAGGAGAACTGTATGAGGTCCCCTGGTCCCTACTTTGAAGGAGACTGAGGTGATCAATGTCCTATGAACAATATTTTTTTGTTTTATTTTGTTCAATTTTATTTATTATTTTTAGAGAGAGGGGAAATGAGAGAGACAGAGAGGGAGAGAAGCATCAATGCATGGATGTCTTTCACCTGCTTCCAGCTATGGACCTGGTTGGAGACCTGGCTTGCAACCTGGTTATGTGCCCTTGCTGGGAATTGAACCAGTGGCCTCCAGCCAGGGCTGAACAATGTTTCTTATATGTTGTTTCTTCTTCAATAAATGTCTCTGTTTTTTATATTACATGGCTGAATACCTCCTGGACAGACCTCATATATCTAGCTATTTGTAAATTATTGTTTATCAAACTCAAAGTGCTCAATATTTGCTATTTAACTGCAAAGTGATGATGAACTACCAGTTATTAATGAGGTCCCTAAGGGTGGGATATGAAGGCCTTTATTCTGTTTGTACTTCATATAATTTATTTTTAGTGGGTCATGAATTTTCTCTTAATTTTGGATTGCCTACATAAAAATGGAGAGCACAAGCAGGATGGGTGGTGTTCTTTTCTCTTTTCCACAGTTATACACTGTTATACACATGGTATACATTCTGTAACAAAACAGACTCTTACATTATTATTTATCCCCATCTACATGCTCAATTTAAAGCCACACATGGCAGTGAAGGGACCAGATAGATATATTGTAGGTATGCTACTTACCCTCCTACTAATAAGTTTGCTGATTAGTAGAGGGTCAAGGACTATGAGAATTGTATCTAGAAAATAGTAATTCCTTTGTTCTTATAACAAGATCTCAGAGGGTTAAAAGAAGTCATGCCAACGTCACTTTCTGCATCAACTACCAACTTAAGGCTCTGGGCATCCCATACCAATGACTTTAGGCGAGTAGGTGTGATCTACAGAAACTCATCAGGAGAAGCAGTTCTAGGACTTCCATAAGGACCTAGCTATGCTCTCTACCTTCATTAGTCAGTTTTAGAGGTTCAAACATCTCAGGAAGCTGCTTCACATGCCAATGGCTGCCACACCCTGCTCTACAGCATACTTCTCTGCTTATTAGTATTAGGTAAACCTCCATATGTCTAGCCATTGTCAACAAAGAACAAGGCCAGCTGGGAAAAGAGCCAAAAATCTTTAGTGGAAAAGTTTTCAAGGTAGGCAGACACTCTGGTTTAGCCTTTAATAAAGTATGTTTAGAATAATATAAATAATAAATTAAGTGTTAACAGCCATCAAAGGACTACTAATGTTACTGGATTTGTGACATTTTTTAAAGTAACATTATTATTACATCTTCTAAAACCCAAAGCACATGAGACCAAAGTTTAAAGTTAGATCCACTTCAACATTCTCAATCCATATCCTTCTTTCTTGCTTTTATCCATCCTCATCCTTCAAGAGGGTCTCACTCCCTACACTAAGAACCTCCAAAGATATCCAAACACAAGACCCAAGCACTAGGTGTCTTCACCTTAAAAATTACAAACTCCATTTCCTACCATGCCCAGCTTTCGGTCACACTAGTGTCTTCTTTAGCTATAGTACTATGCTCCTTAAAATGCTGAGTAGTTTTTGCACCTATTCTAAATCGTGTTAAGACCTGGGAAAAAAAAAAAAAAAAAGTTACTTACAAGAACCCCTGCCCCGTTCACTAAAAAAGCCAAATTCCTAAACTACCACACAGAATCCAAGCTCTAGCAGCAATGATGTTTTGAAAGCACCCAGAGGCCACCCTAAAAAGAGCTGCCCTGTTGCTTAAATCCATTCAGTGACTATTTAGCGACCTACAACATGTAAAAGGCTCTGTGTGTCATCCCCTTCTTTTGTAGAAAGCTGTTCTTCCTCTCCTATCTGTACCTGTGCTGTCTGCCCCCTTAGGCAGTCAGTCCCTCTGCCAGCCCCTACAAACACTACTTCCTTTCTCAGACTAAAACCTTCTCTTAATGTTTGGATGCTTAAATTTATTAAGAATTTATCTCTATATTCATCCAATTCCCCATTATTGGTATTTCCGAATTGAATTTGAGTCTACAATCTCTGCTGAATCGTGTTTTTCTAATTATGGGCTGACAGCCATTTCTAGTTACCACATTCAATTTCTTATATATTTAAGTGTGGATATTACCTTTGACCAGTGGTTCTCACTTTATGTACATCAGAATCACTTGAAAAACTACTAAATATACACACTGCTGGGCTAAAGAGTTTGCATTGCTAATATAATTGATGCTATGTTGCTAATCCAGGAACCATCCCCTTTGCAAATCTAATGAAAGCAATGAAATGCTGTATTTATGAGGTCTGTCCTGAAAGTATTAGCCATGCAAACTGCTTCAATTACATTGATATTGGCTCAATATTTTCAGGATAGACCTTGTGCACTTAAATGTTTCATGCATTTTCAAAAGATTCATGAATGCTCACTTGTACTTTCTGCTCTCTGTTTCTTTCTAAAGAATGCTTAGGACACACAGTTTCCTGCTTGGACCATAAGAAGTGCTGGTGTTGGTACTCTGCATGCAAACATATTCTGAGAGAGGGAGGATCATTCAGTGTTAGAAAGTCAGTTCTACCCAATGGGCCGATCGCGTCAGTCTCATGCACCTCCTTCACGTGCATGTGATCATTTTCCATACTTCTGGCTTAACTCTCAGAAACAAAAGATTCATTACTTAGTATTTAAAAGGCTCTTTGGAATTACTCAACAAAACTCTTTTATAGGTGAGGAAGTGGTTTGGTAGAAAGAACGTAAATATTAGATTAAAACAGAATTAGAGTATAATCCTGCTTCCGCCCTTCCTAAAGGTCTTACCACCAAGCTTTAATTCCTCATTTATAAGAAGTGAGGATTTTATAGGGAAATCTTTTCCTCCCCCTTTCAAACAAAGGTTATGTAAACCCACTAAAAGGAATGAAAGGGGAATGGTTCTTTTTACAGTAAGTAATTTAAATGTTGAATGTCTAAGTTAAGAAAATGGAAAGGTTGAACTAAATAATTTGTAAAAGGCCTTCAAAAACTTAACAGTTTGTATTTATGAACAGCAACTGTCCAGCAATTATTCACTTAAATTTCTATACAGACTCAACAATCACTTATTATTCAACTTAACTCAGCATAAACTACTGTGTCTAAAAATATCTGAACATAGACTAGAAAAATAAAACATGAATAAATTATTCTTTCCTCAAATAGGCTTGTGCAAAATATCTTTTCAACACAGAAAAGCCCCCGTGAAGAAGGTTCCCTCCGTAGTTCCTAAACAGCCAGCCAGAATTCACTAAATTCATCTTTAATCTATTCACCAAGATCACTCAGACTTGACTATTATAGATATCACTCAGTTCTGTGTTTTATTTTTTTAAAGGTCTACCAGATATTCATTCCTCAATTTACAATCCCATAAATTTATTGCAGGAACTCTTAAATTGGTCATAAATGAGTGAATGTGTGAATATGCACAAATGTCTATAAAATTATGCCCCCAAGTCCAAAGTTCGATGAATCTACAAATTATCTAAGCATCAAGCCAATTTCCACTATACATACCTCTTGTAGAAGGCGTGGATCCAGGCAGTCACCATCATCATTAAACATGGACTCCCAGCTCTCCTCAGTAGCAGCATTTCCCTCCGTGTGAGAAGCTTCAATAGCTTTCGGTTCCATGGATGTCTCTATAGAAACTGATTCTATACCAGGAAAGGATATATCAAATTCTATATTCTCTGAGTCATCTTCCTTTTTTGTTTTGAACTCTTCAGCAGTTTTCAGTTCTTTCAATGCCTCTGTTACATCACCAGTACAATCTAGACCATTGCCCAAGGCTCTACCTGAACACACTTTTGTCTCATTTAACATACTGAGTTCAGAGTCCAAAAAGGTGTTAGAATTACTACCAACCGTCTTCTTTATAGGCAAAGATGAAGCACAATCTGATGAGTTCTCTATCAACTTTTCTGTTGATTTGGTGAAACTTGATGAAATACTCTCAGCATAAATATCAGAGCAAGCAGTCAAGTTGCTGAAATTTTCAGTGTCATTTCCACTTCTAGCTCCATGAAGAAGGGCTTTATCTATATTCATTTCTAAGTATTTTGAGAAACTACTTGTGCTGCTACAGGCCTCATCAGCTATTCTAGCTGCAGCACAAGAGTTGTCTACAGTTATATGATTAGGCAGATCTGTAATGTCCCTCACACATGCCTTATTTGTAATGTCACAGACAGTATTAAACCCATTACCTACATCTGTTTCATGAGCAAGGGCAGTTGAGTCAGAAGGTTCATATTTTACACATAACTCATCAGCCGTGCCGTCATTCTCCTTACACTCTCTAATCATTGCTGGATCAAAAATGCCATTTGTGCTCTCTGGTTTGTTGACTAAACTAATTTTCTGCGAGATGTGACCCAATGTCTCAGGAAAGGAATCTATACCTTTCTGACCCAAGACAAAATCTGTACTGTTGGCTACATCACCAACATTCTCAGCTTCAAAGTCTATACAACTTTGCTTAGTGACACCATCTGGACTTCTAGGAACAGGAATAGTGGTGGTGTCTCCACTGCTGAGCTTCAACATTCCATCTGATGTCTGCATGCCTTGTTGCACAATTCCAGAACCAGAGCTTAGTTTTACTGGTGCATTCATACCAGTAAAACTGGTGCTTTCAGGTTTCAAAACAGAATTATAAACTCCAGGAAACTGAGATTGTATCTCTACAACCTTGGCATCAGTGTCAATTCTGCTTTCGAAATCTCTGTTTTCAAATGCCTCCCCATTTAGTTCAAGCCTACTGAAATCACAGGATTCCACATTTTGAAATGGCTTGTTTAGAATCGAAGCCTCACCAATTTCTGAACAATAATGAGATAGAAGCAGCCTCTCATGTCCTGTCACATCTTTGGTTTCAACCTCCAAACACTCCACTTTCTTTGGTTCAAAATGTCTTTGTAAAGGTACACAACGTACAGTCCCAGAATTTGGGACTCCTTGCTGATGTTCTTCAGATAATATTTCTTTGGATTCTGTGGCTCCCCTCTTAGTACAAACCCTATCTTTGTTTTCTTGAAAGCATGTGTCTTTTCTTAATTTTGTTGAGGATTTCTTTCCTTCTCTACAAGTATGCTCCTTTTTATTGGGATAAATATTTAATCTTTGAGCCTTAGGTTTGTCTCTACAGGTTTCCTTTTGGGATAGACTATCTTCTTTCTGTTCTTCTTTCACTGTAGAGTTAGATGGACCACAGTTTTTTCCCTCATCCCCTGTCTTGAGTAGTACTAAACCCCTTCGAGCTTTAGGTACATAAAGTGCCATGTCAGGCCTTCTGGCTCGAACTCTGCATCTTGCTGCTTCCTGCTGCATGGCACCACCACCACTTCAATCTGTAAGAAAAAGAGACTGATTTTACTACCAGAAACTAACTACAATGTATTGAACCAAGAGATTTTTAAAGAATAAGTACAGGGCCTACTAATCCATCCTATAAAAACACTGAAGTTGAAAGGAAGTCAACACACACACACACACAGAGTTAAACACTCTCCAAATTACCCAATGTTAGTATTTATCACATACATTTCAAAGGAAAGAGGTCATAAGAGGAGAAAAGAAAGGCAAACAAATCCTGTCTACTCTTTTCATAACAGAATGTCAACACTGTCTGTCCATATTTGACATCTAAAACATATGGATCCCCTTTTAATCAACAAGAGAGAATACTGGCATTTAAGACATTCACTGGCTAATCCAACCATGAACTGATTTGATCCAATACTGACCAAAGCTCACTGGAGACACCTGACATTTGAGAGAAAAACTGCTGAATGGGCACGTTAACTATTCAGTCTCAGAACACATTCTCTAAGCTCTATCACTTTGTTACCTCATTAGAACGCATCACAAGTAAACCCTATTATTTGTCTTAACTTTTTAAAAAGTTTCTAATTTACAGATGTTACAAAAGTAAATTTACTACAATGAGCACCTGTACACATTTACCCATATTTATCTACTGTTAACATTTTACCCCATTTGCTTTATCATTTCTGCAATCATACATGTTCCCTCTCTCCCCTCTCTACACATGCACATTTTTTCCCCTGATCCTTCCGGGGGACAAATTATAAGCATTGTGATCCTTTTCCGGTGAATACTCCAGGGTACATTTCTTATAAATAGGCATATCCTCTTAATTACAAGTTAAAAATATCACAAATCTAACACTGATACTTTTATCAAATTTAACTCCAAGTCTTCCAGTTTTGTCAGATGACCCTGTAATTTCCTTTATAACACATTTCCCTCTCCAATACTAAATCCAGTTTAGAATTAGGTAGTTATCATGTCTCCTTAGCCACCTACATTCCAGAAAGTTCCCACAGCTTTTGTCTTTTATGATACTGACATTTTCCCCCTTTTTAACTGAACATCTTTCATTTGATGTAGCACAGAGGTGAGTCATGTGTTCTTATCAAGACATCACATTTGAAGGAACTTGATTTCCATCTCTTCTTCAGTGGTGATGCTAACTTTGATCATCTGGCCAAGGAAGGGTCTGATCTCTCCACTGTATAACTACTGTGCATTTTTCCCCTTGCAATTAATAAACGGTCTACGGTATAGCACTTAAAAAGCATGTAAATATCCTGCTCATCATCAAAATTTCCCCCCAGATTTTGCATACACTCATGATTCTAATCTGATCCAAAATGTATTAAATGGAGGCAAAATGATGATTCTCCAAATCTACAAGTCCCTTCATACTTACTAGCCAACGCTTGGCCTGTTTCAGAAAGCAATAGGAAACCGTATCTTAACCTCACCATAGAAGTTAAGATTCCCTAAATTAAGCCCCTGCAACTTGGCTTTCATAGTTGGTTTTGATACACTAAAAACATTTTCTAACTTTCGCAAACAGAAGTTGAAAGTAACTATCACCTTTTCCAATGTCCCATTTATAAAAAGAAGGGGAAAAGCACAGAATTAAGTTTGGTGTTCAAACACCATGAATAATCCATCCCAGATGTCTGGTAATACATATTTCTGTCTCTTTTTAATGCCATCTCAAATTCCTTTGGGAAGAAGACAAGGCACAATAAATTCATATACATTAATAAGCATAAATGTTAGGGAGAAAAACCTATTTTGTAGAAAATATGTAGATAATATATTTGATATGTTTCAACTTACATTTTTTTGAACTCTGAAATATTCTACAGAATGAAATGTCTCAAATGAGGTATATATTAAGTTCTGATCCTGACATCCCCTTCAAATGACTTGCAAAACTATGCAATAGAAAATATTTATGTAAAACATATATTAAATGTCCATGTAAACATCCTGAATACAAGGTTCAATAGCAGAGTTTCAATTCAAGATGACAGGTGAAGCACACAAATGTATCCTCCCACACTCAAAATGGACTCACATTTATATAGGTTTCATTTTATAGTAAATGTGGCACTTCAAATCATTGAAAAAATATGGAATATCTAGTGTCAGGAAAACTGCCTGGCTTGCTTGGCAATACTTTACTGAGGATTGTGTGTGTATTCAAGCAAAATCAGTGAATCATTTTCCTTCTTAGTGTTGGGAATTATGTAATTGGGTTATCAAGGTTACTGTTAAGACACATTATGTAAGTTAAAAATTTGTGTATAAGGCTGGGCTTACTTTTTAAATGTTTGGTATAACTCATCTGCAGTGCTGCCTGGGAATGGTAACTTTTGGTGAAAATGTTTAAAAACTATGTTAAAGGTCTAATTGAAGTTCTCTTTCCTTCTGGAATCAGTTTCACAAATTGCTCTAGAAAATTTGTTTTTTGACTTAAGTTTTAAAATGCATTGATATTAAGAGCTGATCATAGTACTTTAAAATTGTGCCCTTATCTAATTATCTAAAGTTAATTATTTATGTCTCCTAGACAATTATACAATACTTCTATTTCACAATCCCTTTCATACATACTCTTAATTTTCATCCTTTAATAGATGCCCCCATCCTTTAATACATTTTTATTTCTATTGTTATTGTTAAAAAATCTTGTCAGTTTGTCATTGCTTTTTGCAGGAATCTACCTTTCCTCTCCAATGAGTCTCAAGATATTCTCTCAAGAATTTTGTGTTCTCAAGCGTCTACTTTGTGTTTAAGTGTGTGTTTAAAATTATTTTTTCTATGAGGGCAACACAAACTATTTTAGCTCTGAATCTTTTACCGGTTCTAGTCATTCAGGGCAATAGCTTCAGGTTCATCTCCAACACCACTAGTTTTCTCTTCATATCTCTCTATTCTGCATTTTATTCTAGCCATTCAGTTTTTAAATTTTAGTGACTAAGGTCCTATTTATTTCCTATCCTACCCCTGGTCTCCTTGGTTTGATATATTTTTAATAGTTTTGTTGTTCTTGTATTTGTTTTTTCTTTTATCTTTAATCATTTAATGTTTATTTTATTATTATAATTGAGATATTTTAAAATTAATTTTATTATAATTAAGGGTTTATTATTTAATAACTTTATTTTCTAAAGTTCTTGAGAATTGAATTCTGCTGTCTCTTGAGTCTCTGGCTTTTGCTTTTGGCACTGCCAAGTTTTTACTTTTCTTTTTAAAAAGTTTTATTCATTATTTTTAGAGAGAGGGGTAGGGGGGAGGAAGAAAGGAAGAGAAACATCAATGTATGGGTTACCTTTCACCAGCCTCCAGCTAATGACCTGGCTGGAGACCTGGTTTGCAACCTGGTTATGTGCCCTGACTGGAAATTGAACCAGAGACCTTTAGGTTTGCAGGCCGGCACCTATCCACTGAGACACCAGCCAGGGTTTCTTTTTCATTTTTATTTATTTATTTAGGTAACTTTGAGTAGTGAGCTAAAAGTTCAGTGGGGATTTATCAATAGGAATGGGAATTCCATAGAGCCAAACAAGTGTTCCCCTATGGAGTGGTTCTGCATTTAATGTTCATTTTTAAATTTAAGGTTTTCTGGACCATGCAGTAAGTATAAATATGAAACTCAAACTCACAAGACAGTAAAATAATATCTACAAAATGTCAGGAAACTTTCTCCTTCACTCAGAAACCAGATGAAAACAGGCAAGCTTCCGTAACTTCTTTCTGTAGCTGAGTGAGGGTACAACGTTTTGGAATTTAAGGGTTTAGGAGAACTCAGTTTCCAACTCATCTCTCCCAGGCCAAATGCCTCCCTCCACTCCTGCAATATATAGGTTATTAAAATCTAAGTCTCTTAGTTACTAAGAACAGCAACCTTAGTAAAATAAAAAAGAAATAAAAACTATAAACAATCTAAAGGAGTAATTTCTTAAAGTAATACCTCATCCATACAGTGGATCAATATTCAAAACATAATGCTAATAAAAGTTTGCAATCCAAATCCATTTCATTTTGGCACAAAAGTGTGTGTGTGTGTATGAGTGTGCAGTCAAGTAAGGGCTATGGTTTCTGAGTTAGAATTCTAACCTCAGATCTGACTAGCTCTGACCTCAGATATATTATTTGTGTCAAAAGTTACCGCTCTAAGCCTTAGTTTACTCAAAGCATAAAATAAGGAAAGTAATAAAACTATGTCACAGGCACACTTAAATGATTAAATAAAATAATGCATGTATAGAAAATTGCCAGTCATGGTAAAAGTCTCAATAAAAGTTAGCTATTATTTAAATAGGCAGTTAAATTCCTTAAAGTTACAAGTCTGCACAGGGCATCAAAAGCCCTTATAATACAGAATCCATTTCTACTTGACACTAACTTCTACTTCAACTATGTAAGCTAGCTTTGCCAATCAATCTCTAATAGTCTAATGTTTAAATATCCAATAATACAAAGTAAACACAATGCAACTCAACTGTAAAGTGAAAATAGAAAACTTAAAAAGAATGCAGGATTTCATGAAGTCTATGAAAATAATACTGAAAAAAGTGCTCATCTCACAGCAAGATCCTTAGGGAATAAAGATCTGGCAGAACTAGAACCTGTGAATGACTAAAGAAGGGAAAACCCAGCAAGAATGATGACAGAATAGCAATCAAAGAAGAAAAAGTCAAGGGATTAAAATAATTCTCTGGAGAAACAGCTAAAGCTCTCATTGTTTTGGTAAAACTGATGCACTAGTCTTATCTAGTCTAGTCTATATGATAAATCCTAAGAAAATTAAACAAAGTGAAGGATGCTATCAGACTATCACACAATTTTAGTGAAATAATTATACAAAGAGTATATATCATTCTCTGTTAATTCTAAGAATTAGCACAGCTGTAATGACCAAGTAAATTTTATTAACTATATGGTAAAATAAATGTTTTCATTTCAGAAAACTGTCCCTAACAAATGTTTTTTCATTAATAACTATAAAACTTTAGTCTTCATTTTAAATAGGTCCGCTCTAATAGGTTTTTTCAAAGTACTTATTTTCTCATTTCATAAGAATTTCTCATAAATGCATATTCCAAAGTGGAGAAAGACTATTATCTAAACTCTTAACAGTGATTAAAACTGGAAGAGTAAAAAGGGAAAATTAAGAATTAACTTTTTACACATACGAGTGTATCTCAGTATTGTTGGAATTTGTTACCATTATTTTATTTATTATTATTATTTTAATCATCCAAGGACATGCTTACTGATTTTCAAGGAAGGGGAAGGGAGGAAGACAGAGGGATAGAAACATGGATGTGAGAGGGAAACATCAGTAGGTTGCCTCCTGTCTGTTCCCTGAATAGGGACCAAACCTACAACTCAGGCACGTGCCCTGACCAGGAGTCAAACCTGCAACACTTCGTTCTACAGGATTACCCTCCAACCAAGACACACCAGCCAGGGCCATAAACGTAGTATGTATGTATGTATGTATTTAAAGATTTTATTCATTATTTTTAGAGAGAAGAGTAGGAAAGGTGGAAGAAAAGGGAACACCAATGTATGGTTGTCTTTCACCTGCCTCCACCTATGGACATGGCCTACAACCTGGTTATGTGCCCTGCCTGGGAATCGAACCAGAGACATTCAGCTGATGAGACAATAAAACAATCAGCACATAAATTATTTGATATTGGAAAGACACCTTCAAATATTGCAGTATGTTGAAACAATCTCTCTACTTTTTGGTCAAGAATGATCTAGGACTACATTATCTAAAACCATAGCCACTAACCACACAGAGCGAATGAGCACTTGAAAAGTGGCTAGTCCAAGGCCCTGGCTGGTGGCACAGTGGATAAGGTGCCCGCCTGCAAACCCAAAGGTCACAGGTTCTATTCCCCAGCCAGGGCACATAACCAGGTTGCAAACCAGGCCTCCAGTCAGGTCTGTGGCTGGAGGCAGGTGAAAGGCAACCATACATTGATGTCTCTCTCCCTCTCTGCCTCTGTCCCTACACCTTTCTCTAAAAATATTAAATAAAATCTTAAAAAAAAAAGAAAAAAGTGGCTAGTCTATATATCCCTGGATTTCAAAGACTTGGCATAAAAGTAAAATGTTTCTATATTTTTAGATTAATTGTTATGTTGAAATAGTGTTATTTTTAATAATGGATTGCACAAACACATTAAAATTAATATTGCTTATTTTTATAATTTTAAATGTGGCTATTAGAGAATTTAAAATTACATATGTGGCCTATATTTGTAGTCAATGTAGTATTTCTAATGGGATAGTGCTGGTCTTGTGATATATTCTTAATGTCAAAAGAATGAACACAGTCTGGCTTTTCTCTTGTGCTTTGTCTGTTTCACATTTTTTCCCTTTTAGCAACAAGGGAATATCCCAAACCAAGAAACCAACTAAAAAATTATAAATAAGCTTATTTCTCCACATTTTGTTCCATATGCTCAAATGATCAAAAAAGTAGAGTCTACTTTTGTTTCTTTTTTCTTTCTTTTTTTTTAAGGTTTTATTTATTATTTCCAGAAATAGGAAGGGAGAGAGAGATATATCAATGTATGGTTGCCTTTCACCTGCCTCCTGCCACAGACCTGGCTGGAGACCTGGCTTGCAACCTGATTATGTGCCCTGGCTAGGGAACTGAACCAGCGACCGGTGCCTTATCCACAGTAATACCAGCCAGGAACTACTTAAGTTTCATAAATCAGAAAACAAGACAGGTTAAACAAAATTCCTATGTGGTAAAAGCTCCCCTCAGCAAATTGAGGACCATTTCTTCTAATTTAGCTTTTTGTTTTCCTCAAAAGAGGGCTTTTTATGTATGTTTAAAACTGTGGAGGACCCTAGATTTAGAATCATTTCTTTGCATATTAATAAAACAATTTCCTTTGTTTCACTATACTATCAAAAGCATTCTTATTCTCATTGTTCTATTTACAAACAGGCAAAACTAAGAGATGCCAACATTCTTCAGCAACTCAGCAGCATATAGGTCCATCTGTAAAGGAATAAAAATATCTGAAAAGTAGATTTTGCATATTTATAATAAAATGTATTATACAAATTATGTGACACGAGTAAACCAATAGATCTCTAATCACTAAGGTGATTATATAGTTTTAAATTCTAGCCATCCCCTCAGAAAGAAAGATTCACTATTCTTCCCTCCTTAATTTCATAGTTTGGTGAATAGTATCGCTAACAACCCAGTTGTTCAAGCCAGAAACCTGGAAGTCATTATCCCTGACATTTCAATCAATTACCAAGCCCTGTTCATTCTACTTCTACACTGCTTCCAATGATTTTCTAAAATACAAATCAGATTCGATCATTTCCTTGAGTGGCTCTTCATCATGTAAAACTTCAAAGTATTCTGCATTGCATATTTGACCCTACATGATCTAGCTTCACTGCCACCCCTAGGCCTGCCTATCTGCCCAGTCTTATCTCCAGCCACTTCTAATTTTAGACTTTATATTTCATCAATTTCAATTCCTGGGCATACTAGAAACATGCCTGGTTGCCTTCTTACACCTCTGTGGTTTAAGGCATACTATTTCTCAGTTGGAAACCTGCCTGCCAGTCTCTTCCTGTCCTCTAATTCTCTCTAAAGGTTACCTCCTCTATGACCTGTCACTAACTTCCCCTGATATATTATGATCCTACCTATTAAAGTCCCACTATCTACCTTTACCTTCATTAATGCAATTATCATATTGCTTTGCAATATTTAAAGTTCTCCTTTAAAGTTCTTCAATGTAGGGATACTTTTTTGTTACATCTACAAAGCCATAGCGCTGAATTTGCCACTGAATTTTAACACTAAGTGTGAAATCATGGCAACTGAGACTTTTCAACAGGTGATGTACCCCAATCTCCAATTAAGATCGGGCGCTCCAATCATTTATTCATTCACTCATTCCACAAACATTCATTGAGTACCTATTACATACCAAGTCCCATTCAGGCACTGTGAATAAAGCAATGAACAAAATAAGTCAAAAACTGGCCTCAAAAAGCTTACACTGTAATGGCAGAGGCAAAAAATAAATAAGCAAACATTTAAACATAAAATGTCTGATACTGATAAAGGTGATAGAATAAAATTAAGCAAGGACAGAGATCAATTTGATGGAGTGTATGACTATTTTAGAAGAGAAGCTACCTGGTGAAGTGGAGAAGACCATTCCAAGGAGTTAATACCTGAGCTGATACTTTAATTGAGTAATTCACACAAATTACCTAGGGAGATGAAAAAATAAGAACAAGTGTAAAAGTTCTGAAGCAGGACAAGTTTGAAATGTCCACAGAATGAAAGGAAAACTGGTCTAGTAAGAGCAGAGTTAGGGGCACGGAAGCCAGTAAGATGGCTAAGGGCCAGAACAAGTAGGGATTTGTTTGTTGACTAAAGCAAGAACTTTTATTCTGAATGTGCTAGTAAATTACTGAAAGGTTTCAGCAACAGAATGACATGATTTGACTTACCACTGCTAAAGATCATTATAGCACAAAGTGTGAAGCACTGACTATAAGGGGTAAGAGCAGGAGGGAAATCTGTAAAGTCTAAAAACTAACAGACATGCAGCATGTCTGGAGAAGTAACAGAGGACACAATAAGTAGGGGTTGGATCAGTGATATATTTTGAAAGCAAAGGTAATAAAATCTTGATGGACTAACTTAATTATACAGGATGTGAAGAAGGAAAGCCACAAGTCACTTGAGATTTTTGGTCTGATCAACCTGAGTGATTACAGTTACACCTGACTAAGGGAAGACTGAGGAAGGAAATGGGAAAAGAGTAACAAAAAAATGTGATTTGGGCATTTTAAATTTGAATGCCTGGGGGACACTCTATACAATTGTTAAGGAAGCAAATGGATGGATATGTAAGTTTAAAGCTCATAAACTGCACAAGACCTGGAGATAAAAATTCAAGCCAAGGAATAGGATAAGACCACCTACAGAGAACAGAGACAAAAGACTAAGGGGATTGAGCCTTAGGGGAACTAAACTCTTAAAGGTCACAAAGAGGAAATTCTGCCCGAAAGGAGACTAAGAAAAAAACAGAAGTAGCATCCTGGAAGACAAGAGAAGAAAGTATTTTTGAAAGACAGGAGTAATCATTTGTATTAAATATAAAAGACCAACTAGGAAGAACAGAATTCTTCTACTAGATTTGAGAGGAAAGAAGTTGATGGTAATATTATAATTATTTCAGTAGGATTAGAGACAAACACCTCATTGGAATAGATTAGAGAGCAAACTGAGGTAAGGAAGAATGGTACAATAGGAAGGGAGAAACTGATAATGCAAATGGAGGGTGAGAGGTCAACTATAATAAAGGCATATTTCCTATAGTTTTCAAATACCAGTACAAAAATTGTCAACTATAAAATTAGAAAAGTCTACCAATTCTTCCTTTGTCATACCCTTTATTAGAAATGCAAGGGGAACATAGAGTAGAGTATGATATTCTGAATTGCTCAATATTCTCCTCAGGACAGTTAAGGCACCTTGAGCCTCAGAATTTATACATAAATCAAGCTCATACATTCAACATCTTTCTCAAGTTATTTTGCCTAAGCAAAGTTCAGGATTCATTAAAGCTTGCACTAAATCAGTTCTTCAGTCATCTGAATTCAATCAGTTTAAGGAACACAAATTTTGCTCCTTTAGCAACATATATCTATCTGTCTTTGGAGTACTGGGTGATCATGTGAATGTAGCAGTTAAATTCACTTACAAACTTTCATACAGTGCTCAGCGTTCTGATGACAAAATAGATAACAAAGTTCTTTACCTTGGTCACTACTGGCTATTACCTAAAGAATGAAGTTTCTAAATAGAAAAAAAGGGATCTCTTTAAACAGGTTACCTTTTTAAGAGATAATAATATATATAATATAGAGCTCAAAGCTCTATATTATATAATAATATAATAATATAGAGCTCAAAGCTCTATAATAGAGGGCATCTAGTTTTATGAAAAAATTTAATAAAGTATAAAACTAACCAAAAATGTAAGGCTTTCATATTTTCCCTAACACAAAAGCATTATACAACAAACTTCTTTATTAAACCTGTATTCTCATCTCACAAAGATTATCACTTATTAACATTTTGCTGTAGATTCATCTGGACCTTTCCTATTTTTAAAAAAGCTTTGTTAATGAGACTTACCTGCTATAAACACAGAACTCTGAATAAAAATGCTTTCTAAGCCTTCTTTTTTTCCAAAATTTTTGCATCCCAGTTAAAAATATTTCACATAACACAGTACATATTCATACACGTGACTGAAAGTTCCATAAAATACTTTCTATTTGCAGTTTCATTTTTTAATCCATTTCATTTTTTAATTTAAAAAAATTTAATTCTTATAATTTAAAATCAGTTTATTCACCAAATTGCTCCACTTGAGTGTTTTAAAAACACTATACTACAACAGCAGAGTCAACATCAGAAACTTTTATATCAAGGGATAAAAAATTACCTATTTTAAATGATTTGGAATTTTGGTTGTATTACAAAATAAAAAGGGAACTAAAACATGAGTGAAAAATTGCAAGATTATATCATCTAACCAAGAGTTTTTATCAAAATAATAAAATTAGGACTATATTCAATTTCCACACTTTCAAGATCCTCCACTCCCAGTGTCAAGGTACATTCTGCATATAACAAAGATATGTCCTTTCTCTGCAAAAGAGTTTCACTTGAAAATATACTTTATCCTGCAGAGGCACTTGTAATATAATATGAAAAATTGTACTTGTACAGCAGAGAAATGGCTTTGTATTTTAAAAACTATAAAATCTGCTAATGAACCACAACTGATTTTCCTGTAGTTTTCTTAAAGCATCCTTCCGTAAATGAACTTAACGCTGGTTAATACAATGACATATTTCATATCTGAAAATGCAAAATAATTCCTACATCTACTTGGAGGTTTAGTCTCATTTCCATTCAAACGGTTTATAAAATATATAGTAATTTAAATTAATAGGATTAAAAGTTTTAAACCAGGTATTATTTGAGGATCTTATGAAGACCTTACTCAAAAACATGCAGGAAACATTAATTAATGGAAAACAAAATGAGGAGACAATTAGCTCTATTCAAACTGCTAAATTGACCATGTATAAACTGACACATCAAAGCCTCATTGTGACAGGATGCTCTCACCAACACACAAGTATATCACAACCTCCAAACTACTATTTTTTTTTTTTAGCAGAGTACCTGGTTTTTATTGTTTCTTTTCTTCACCACCTGTCACTTCTTGCTACTCTAAGCATTTTTCTTTCTCTCAATCTAATGGGTATTGTTAAATTCAAATGTGTGCAAATGATATACAAAATAAGGAAATAAAAAAGGCTTCTAAGTAGGGATCTGAGATGCTTTTCATTTGAGCCAAGTATACGAACTTTTAACACATGAATTTTGATACTTATTTTGGCCCCTTACCAGGTATTATTTGCTTACTTGGTGACATTCAAAATAGTAACATTTTCATTTAGGCTCCCCAACCCTACAAAATCATATGACCAGTGCCATTTTACAGACAAGGCACAGGGATTTTTAAAAAACTGCCAAAGGCCAAAAATCTAGAATGTGGATGATTCTAATCTAGATCACCTGACTCCAGTGTTTGTACTCCTAACTGCCTAATGGCAATCTGACTATACCAGTCTTTTACTGCCCTCCACTTAATATCTTTGAAAATTCTCTGGGAAAGGTAGGAATAAATACATCAATTAGGTAATGACTAAGAGATCAGAAACTCTAACTCATTTACCTCTTCAAAAGATGCTCCAAAAGACATAACTGAACCGTAAAAATGAAAAGCCAGAGGAACACCAGTGGGTCAGCGAAGCTGATTAGGAAGTTTTCAGAGGTCTAGCCTTGTCTATGATTAGACTGTGTCTGTCCTTCAGCGAATCTAAACGCAGGACTCTCCACTGACATTTGAAGATCTACTTGCCAAGGATGGTTAAGGACTGCTCCTTTTGAGATGCAGCCCTAAATGATCTCTGAATGCCTACTGCATGTGGTAGATTTCAATAAATACACCTTGAATAAATGTGAGGTAGGTATTTTTTGCTCCCTGCTGCTATAACAAACTGTTACCTTACCTGACTCTCAATTATATCTTAAGCTTCTTGGAAGCAAGAAATGCCTTATCACTGTTATATCCTCAATGCCCAGCGCCATTCATGGCGTATGGATGGCATTCAACAAACAATTGGTAGATAAGAGAACATAAAAACAAATGTTCCTAACACAAGCAATAGTATTCAGATGTTTTACCTTAATTTGAGGTGAAAGGTATGTGTATTCTTGATGAAAGTTAAGAATTCTTTTTTTTTTTTTTTTTTAAGATTTTATTTCATTATTTTCAGAAAGAGGGGAAGGGAGAGAGGCAGAGAGGGAGAGAGACATCAATGTATGGTTGTGTTTCCCCTGCCTCCAGCCACAGACCTGACTGGAGACCTGGTTTGCAACCTTGTTATGTGCCCTGGCTGGGGAATCGAACCTGCGATCTTTGGGGTCGCAGGCCGGCGCCTTAACCACTGTGCTACCAGCCAGGGCCTCTGGTTCATTCTTAAAAACCACAATGTCCTGCCAACATCTAAGAAATGATGCTTTATATTTTTAAGGCATTACCCATTCTTACATATTGTTAATAAACAGATATATTCAAATTATGAAAAATGTTGAAAAATACTAAGATTATAAACGTATCTGAGATTATAAAAAAACCTTGCAGTATGTTATATTTAAAAAATTGTACATGGCAATATCATTTAAATTTGTACTACCCTAAAGAAGTCAATGAATGAAGCACTGTGCTAAGTGCTCCTACATGTTACTGCATTTGACCATCATAACAAGTCCTTGAGGTACATATAATTATTATTGCCATTTTACAGACAAGGTAGCTAACACTCAAGGTCCCACATCTCGCTAGTAAGTGTAGGAGTCAGAACTGAAATCCAGCTTTGACTGATACTCAAGTTCTTCACTGCTCCCAACTCTGCATCCCAAAGTATATCCTCAGCAGAACAACTCTAAATTTTTAAAATCGCAACTGCCTAACTTTAACATTATAACATAATACATTTAATTTTAAATTCATTACTTTAAGAAAAAATATTTACTTTTATGAATTCCACACCCACCTTCCTACATTAACCACTTATGAAATCTTAAAATCATTATGGGGGCTTTCTTATCACTAACTTTCCCTTTTCTGAAATTAGACTTCGCCCTCTAAGACATGAAAATTCGTTGGCACCCACCTCTGTGTTCTGCATAAAACACATCAGTGGTGGAGCTTCCTACCTTATGTGTAGTAATCTTAGGAAACCTGAACTCTGTAATGCAAATTCTAAAGGTTTCTATACTACCGACCAAACTAAATGTTGAGTAAAAACATCTGGGAAAACCAATAAAATTATGTGATTAAATATAGTAAGCTTCTCTTTGCATGGAACAGTTCTTTGAGAAGATCAATTACATGCTATTTTTGTCCCCAAATAGTGAGGAAGCTGGTTTGGAAATTTTATTTGCTTTTATGCCAACAGGCTAAACATCAACATTGAAGGAATCAAACTGTCTTCTGTTTTTCTCAATACTCAAAAATGATCAGGGAAGAGACCTTTATTCACTGTTACATATTATTGAAATATTGTTTCCTTTTCCCGACTTCTAACTTACTTCCACCCAAAACCTCAATGAATTTGAATCATGAACCATGAATGGTTTTATTTATTACAGTAAACCAAGGACCTTTTCTTCTCTCTCAAGGAAGGAAGAAAGGAAACTTGGAAGTTGTGCAGAAACTTACCAAGATTTTTATTTTACTGAACACACTTCAAGTTTTCCCTCTCCCTCACTCTCCATATTCAACAAGTTCTCCTGGTCTTCATACCTGAGTATCTCTCCAATTTGTCCAAGTTTCCTTCCCTAATGATATTCCAACTTAAATCAACACAAACTGCCTAGGTTACAGTAAAGCCCATCTAAATGATGTGCTTTGCTTCCTTTCTATTCATCTTCACCTTGCTTTCAGAATAGCCTTTTTAAAAACCACTGGTTGCTCAGACAGAATTTCACACACACACACCCTATGCACCCACCAAACCTTTCAATGACTTTCCATCATTCTTGTGATAAAATCAACTTTTTAAACAAGACTCTTCCTAATGTGGCTACAATCAATTTCTCGTAGTTTTTGTCACCCCTGTACTTGTATCTATACAGAATGGGGCAAAAGTAGGTTTGCAGGTGTTTGTATAGAAAATAATGCAATAATAATAATGCAAGAATAAACTGTTTTTGCATACTCACAAATATAAGCTTACTTTTGACACACCCTGTACAGCCACATCGAACTCCTTGCAGATTCTTGAATTCTCCATGTTGTTTACGAAGATTTTTCTCCTCTTAGCCTCTACATAGTCTCTTTCCTCTAACTAGTTTACTCCTCCAGAGCCTCCTAACCATCTTCACTCATCAAATTTCTATACAACCTTTAGGCCTCCAAGACAGCTCTTTCTCTGAGGGCCTTATCTAATCATTCTAGATTAGACTAGATGCCTGCCTCTGCCATATACTTCTCCTGTTACAGCTCTTACATTTTATTTTAAGTACTTCTTTGTCTCATTGCCCCCAGCACACTATACACTTATTAGAAAAGGTATTATGTTTTCTTGCTCATTATTGTATCCCCAACACTTTACCACAGTGCCTGGGCATATAGCACAGACCCAATGTTTGTTTTTCTGCAGAATGAATAAATGAAAGAACAATCACACAAAACAATGTGGGGGTAGAAAGTGAAAGGGGGCAGATTTAAATGGTGTTCTGATGAACAAAAATCCCGTATCAAAATCACATCTTCAAATAAGTAACAAGGACTTCTGGATTCTGCTTATTTCATAGAAGGGGGAAGAATATCACTTTCACCCTTAAAACACAGTAAAAGGTGGATACTGTGCAAAATCACAAAACTTTTAAACTCAGTAGAGAAGCAACTAACTCAAAAGCTAAAGAAAGAAGTCAGGTTCACTTTCTTACCTGCCGTAAATGCTGGGCACCATACACACCAGTAAGAACTCACCTGAAACATTTTAACAATTGCTGAAGGCCAAATGTGGGCTATCATGACAACCACAGAAACAAAAATTCTCACCCACTCAAGACTCTTCACAGACCACCCCAAAGTGATTTTAGGTTTCAATCAGATATTATCACGCAGAGTCTAACATAGATACAGAGAGACAAAGGAACTACAATAGCCCAAACAATTTTGAAAAAGGAGAGCCAAGTTGAAGAACTCACAGTTTCAACCTTACTGTAAAGTAATCAAACCAGGGTGCAACTGCAGAATGGGTAGCTATGAAAAAAGAATGTCCAGAAATAGACTCACATATATGATCAACTGATTTTCAACAAGATATAAAAGAACTGGACTGAAAAAGAATATTATTTATAATTAATGGTGCTGAAACAATTAAAAATTATGTAACAACAACAAAAGTTCTTTCCATCTCACAATAAACACAAAAACTAAGTCAAAATGAAGCAAAGACCTATTTGTAAAAGCTGAAACGGTAACACTACTAAAGTAAATACAGGAGAAAATCTTTGTGATTTTGGGTTAGGAAAAGATTTCTTAGATACAACTCCAAAAGCATTATTCATAAAATTAAAAAATGTTTAAATCAATAATCTGGACTTCACACAAAATTAAGAACTACTGCTCTTCAGGGACACTGTTAAAAGAATGAAAAGAAATCAAAGACGAAAGAAAAATTTGCAAATCACATAACTGATAAAACTTCTATCCAGAATATATAATGAAACTCTCAAAACTTGATATCCAAAACACAACAATTTGAACAATACTTCATTAAAGAAATTATAAAGATGGCAAATAAGCACACAAAAAAATGCTAACATCATTTGTCATCAGAGAAATACAATTCCACTTACATAAAATTCTGGAAAAGGTAAAACTTTATAAAGACCGGAAATATATCAGTAGTTGCCAGAATCTTAGGAGTTGACATCAAAGAGGCACAAAGGAATTTTTGGATTAATGGAATGGTTCTGTATTTTAATTATGTGGGAGTTACAGGACCTGTATGCTTTTGTCAAAATGTTACAGGATGGAAGAAAGCCATCCAGACAGAATAGCCTGCAGTTTGGGGATGAAGGATAGGACTCAGTGAATCACAGACATTGTCCTTCATGCACAAAGAAAATAGGAGGGGCTTTAACCATAGAATAGTGACAGAAAAGCTTACAAGGCTGCTCCAGATTTCCCAGGTGGCCACGACTGGTCACCATGCCCACTGCGTCAAAGGCCGCGTTCGGGGATTTAAAAATAAGGCAGCAGCCATTAAGGAAAGGACATGAAGTTTTCACAGAGTTAGAGAGAACAGGCAATTTGCACAGAGGGAGAGCATGCAGTTCTGAATTAAAAACTGAAAAGCATCAGGACAGGGGCAAACCTCGCCCACCAAGTACGGGTGGATGGGAGCTGCCAAGAACTCTGAACTGTGACTGGGAAATGCTGAGCTGTGAACTTCTGTTTTCCTAGAAAAAGACAGTACGTCTGACTTCTCTGTTCTAAAACTGGCATGATTCGGCAGGACTGTATGTTTTTGGGTGTTTTAAAGGGAGTGGGACTTAACGGCAGAATTTCACCTTTAATCTAAATCTATATAACCTTTTAAGTAAACAAATTCCTTCCCTTTTCACCAACTGTTATTGAGAGTTTTTCCTTTGGCAGCAGGCAGACGAGCCCCTTTTAACTGAAAAACCCATGGGTTCAGTTTCAAAAATTTACAGAATATATTCTTTAGAAGATGAATTTTATTGTATGTATGTATATCTTCACTCTTTAAAGAAATCCCTATTCCACAGAAATTCCTACCAAAATACACCTGATGGCACTGACTCTTAATTTCTGATTCTTGGCTTGAAAATATACCTATCTAATGCCAGTGAGTAATTAGTGCAACGTTAATGAAGTTACATTAGTAAGACTAAAGATCAGTTTCTTTCTTAAAACTTAGGGCCACGGTCTTTCCTAATTTAATAATTTAATTCTGTTGATGTTACTTAAAACTTCCATGGCTTACTCAACTTTGCATGAGTAAAGATTGTAAAACTCAAGTCTCCTTTAACTATTAACTCCATTATCTACATCACATATAACCAAACCACACAATTCTTTGCATTGCGCTCAGGGAGTTATATAGAACTGTATTTTTAATCTACATAGTTTTATTCTGGCAAGCCCAAATGGTATTAAGCATGTCCATATGTAATAATTTTTTTCTAAAGCACACCTTTTTTTCAGAATTCTTAGCTCAAAAATCTTAGTGACTCACTAGTGTCTAGAAGAAATAATCTAAACTTATCTGGCATTCAACATTCTCCCCAATTTGGTGTCAATCTACTGATTCAATCACATTTCTAGCACTCTTACATAAATCTTCCATTCTGCAACTGGATGGCCTCGCATGGTTCTGCTCATGCCAACCTCAGAAATGCCCTCTATGAATTATCTCAGTTTAAATAATCCTAGTCACTATTCATTCAAAAAGCTAATCTCAAATCCAGTTATTTTCCTTTAACTATTTGAAGACACATTGATTTCACCCTTTTGTGATTTCTTGTGCTATCATTATCTATGGTATTCATTTGTCATTATATATTCCTTTACATTCTTGTTTAAACGTTTCATTTATAAATGTCATCTCATCCTCTGTAACATACTGTAGTTTCCTAAGGGCAGATGCTGTTTCTCACATGCTGGTTATATCCCTATAAACACAACAGGTATTCAATAAATAGTCAAGAGAAATAAAATCAATGTGAAATTTTATTTTAGATTAATTTTAAATCACTGTAAGTTTTATATTAATTAGTTTTAAATTCATTTAAATACTTAACTTCCTGGAAAAGCTTATTTTATATCTTGATAAACTTAAGCCAGGGACAGTAGACTTTTGCTGAGATCTGCCACTGGATCACATTTACGTTTATATTTTCAGAGTTGAATACAGTACCTGACATGATGTATGGAAAACACTAAAATAAATGTTTAACTAAATTCATTTTCTAAGGCCACAAAGTAAGAAATGGAACCTTGGGAGTTCCACCTCAGTCCTCCCATGATTATATTAGTGCCTTGAAATGTCTTCTAATATCTCATATTTATTCACAGATTCCCCCTAAATAGACTACAGATATCACAAAAGAAAAAAAAAAAAAAAAACAAAAACCTGTGCTTTCTCCTCTTTTTAAAGCTTGCAGAACAACTATCACAGTGTTGAGTCCACGCATAGTAGGTAGGCAATATTTCTATCAGATTTCTTTAGAGAAACATAAAAGCAGCTTATATAACACTTCTCTGACCCATGTGAAAACACACCAGTTACTCTTCCTACTAGGAAGATTTATTTTTCATCATCATTGGCACAAATTCTAGAATGCTATCTGCCAGGTCTCATGCCCCAATAAATATGCATCCACAAACAATTATGAAGACAGATAGTTTATGGGGAGGGGGCATTCTTTGGTCAGGTCCTGATGCTGGCCTGCGGTTAGGGTGAAGGGTAAGTGGGGGAGGGGTATGATCCTGTGATTAATCACTGCCCACTCTACTTAGGGGTATTTATCACAGCCCGCTGTCAGGTAAATCACTGGAAAAACACCTCTTCAGTAATTAATGTGAAGTGACGGATGGACAGCCTCTGGGCCCATTAATCAGGAACATCAGCAGCCTACTGAGATTATGAATGTCAGGATGCATAAACTGCCGGTGGATCAATAGGCCCAGGAATTCATCCAAGGCACTCATTTCCGAGGCATCTCCGGTACATTAGGCTCCCCAGACCCCTCCCCCAATCTGAAATGAAAAGCAAGGCATCAGAACAAAGAGCAGGAGCTGAGGTCTGAAGTGGCCACTCTGCAAAGTCAAGGAAGCTGCCCAAGATTAGGGAAGGTATCAGGCAGCTACACTGATCAGGAGGCTCTCGGAAGGCTCAGTGCCCTGAAAAAGCAAGGGAACCAGGAAGGTAACAGTTAACAGACCCAGACTATCCATTTTAAGACAATCCAGTTTCATGCTTTTAATCTTTTACCAATTTTTCTGTTCACATTTTCTTTCCTTTCATATTGGCACCACTTATAAAAAGTAGAGAAGTAAAAAAAAAAAATTTTCTGCGACCGAACAACGTAGGTAAAAAATTTCTACTTAAGAAGAAAAAGAATTTGTATAAAATAAAATCATTTGAATTATCCCTGAATTTAATTTAGCCTCATTCCCATGACAAACTGGGAATTACCAGCAGAAGCGTCTGACGAAAAGGTGGTTTTCCTGATTCATTAACATTTACAAAGCCTTGTGCCCATATGAGATACAGGTTAAAAACTAAATTGTGTGATGGGATTCCAGCAAGAGGAAATCACATCTCAATTCTTTTTCTTCTCCAAGTCAAACAAAAGTTCTCCATCAAAAAGATCTGCTCAACCTGTAAAACAGTATGGAGCTGGAAGAGAATTACTGTTTGATTGGCACATCAAATTTAGTGAATTTTGTATAGGAAATAAGGCTGTGCTTCAGCCTCAAATTGAACACCCTCTAGGCTGGCAGTGACGGGAATGAGACTACTTGCTGCCACATACCGCCAAAACCCAGCACTGTGCTTTGTGGTCAGACTCAGGGCAAGGCTGTAATCGCTGGTTAGAAAGTGTCTCAGAGTTATGGCTGCTTGTTCCGCTAAATCTCATTTCATCCTACTGATGGATAGATGGACAGATGGCTGCTAGCTGAAAGCAGCATTATCAGATGGAGCCTCTGAATGATGGATAGCCCCCTTTTTACTTTCTCCAAACCACCATCGATCCAAGCCACATTTCAGTGGTCAGAAGCCCAGCAATATTAAGACACACAATCAGGTTAAGTTACTTAAGTTACTTGCAGTGTAAACTTCTAAAATAGAAATTCTAACACCTCTGTTTTGCTGTCAAGAACTAGGCTGAAAATGTTAGTTTTCATTCTTTGCAGTTGCTAGCCCAATGAATTCCAATAGCTCAAAGCCCAAAGGGAACGGCTGGGCTCCATTCCTAGGAGCACTTGAAAAGCTAGCTTGCCTGCCAAACTTTTCACTAGCCAGTTCTGTGAAATGAACTCTGCAGTAGTAGTGAACAGATCTGCGAATATGAGTATCCAGTGGAGTGTGAAGCTATTAGAACAATACAAACCAAAAAGTTTGTCAGTGATACAATCACTAACCTCAAACATGTAGAACGCCTTGGATATACCACATGAACTACCAGTATCAAGGAGGGCACATAAAACTGAACAGTTTAAAATTCTGTCTTTTGCACATAATCCTAAAATGCTATTTCTATCTAATCTGACTGGCTGGCTTCTATTCTCTTGTGTACATATCAAATCATAAGTACTAATCCTGGTCAGTTTTCATAAGCACACCTCAGCATCCATTTGCTCTGTCACCATCTAAAAACACTCATCTCAGCTTGACTATTAGGACTCCATGCCCTTTTTTGTTCCTTCCACGTTATCCTGTGCTCTCAGACAGCAATTCTGACTCGTACAACTGGACTTTGTATCACAGTTATTTCCACTCATGTGAATGGAAGAAATGGACTGACTCCAGCTTTGTGATAAGAGTCCCAGAACCCTCATGCCCTCTTTTTTCTTAGCTCATGTATCCCCAAATGACTTTTCTAAGTGTTTCATAGCCAACTATAACCCAAGTCAGCTTGGCTTGGCTCCTAATCCTCCCCACTCTTGACTGATTTGCTGCCACCCTGAGCCTAATACTCACGGAGAATTTGTTTGTACTCATTTGTGGGGTCAGAGAAATGTGCCAGTGGAGTGGGAACTGTCATTCTTGCTGTAATGGTAGTATACTTTAAGACTAATAATTATTTTTTTAACAACACCTATAGCCCTGTTCCTAACAAAAAAGAAATGAGGTACTATTTATATAAAATACTACCTAATTATAATAAACCAAGAATAGTACTGCCTTTCACATAAAGAATTTTATAGAGTCACAGAATTACTGAAGTCAGACTTCAATGTCCTAATTTCTGAACAAGAAAATTGAGATCTGAGGTTGTGTCCATAGTTAGAGGGATATTGCGTAGCAAAGCAAGACTGGAACCTAGCTTTCGATTACAAATGCTGTAGTCATTGTATTGTATTTCTCAGACATTTAATTTTCATCTGTGGGATTTCACAGGGAAGAGGGGTAATGATGGTTGAATGCCATTTGTGTGTGTGCCTGTGTATTTTGGAGGAGGAGGGGGACACAAGTAATTAAATTTGGTCAGCCATACACTATTGCACTTGCAATCAAAGTTGCCCATGGGATCATCTGAGAGCCACTCACTATGTTAGAGAACAAAATTAAATGAATCCTTGACAACTGGAAACCTCTACTCTTCTTTACATATTTGTCCCAGTCCAATCTAGATGTCTGTAAAGAAGAAAAGCAGAAAGATACTTGATACAAGTTGAATCAAGAAAGCACGAGTCTCCGCATCTTAAACTAAATGGGTAGAAGAGGAATGTGTCCTCTCCATTCCCAAGGATGCCCCATTCTGGTCAAATGCAGAGCACAGGTTGACTGACTGGACTTCACCCTCTGGTGGCCAAAATGTGTCACTGCTGCATTCCTGACTGCCAATCTACCCCCATTCTAATCTTCATAAATTTATAGCTCAAAAAGACCTTTGAAAATCATGTCAAATAACCTCATTCCGGTTAAAGGATTTATCTAAGACTTACAGCTACTTAAATGGTAACTTAGTACTTTTATCACTACCATAGCTGCTTAACCAGTTTTCCACCAACTATGTATTCAGGATATTCTAGCTGAACAAAGTTTAATCAGAAAGTTAATTGTGCTGCAAAAAATCATCATACAATGCACATCAAAACCAAATGTATTATCCACACTAATGATCATCTTCATTAGCATAAATGATTGGAATGACTTTTTCATCCCATCCCCACAAAAATGTGCCTCAGACACTGGACAATAATTCTGCTATGAATATTCTTGGCACAGATAAAACATTGCTCCTAAAAATTTCAAAAAAAAGCACTTCCCTAGGGAAAAATAACTTGTGTTAGGTGAATAATAAGGAATGACAATTGTTTGAACTCTTACTTTATTTCAATATACTCCCTAAGCTCAAAGAAAGGCTGTTTAACTTGCAATAAACAAATATGCTTTAAATAACCAATTTTCACACAATTTGCAAGGCTATCTAAAGTTAACACAATGATTCTTTCATTTAAAAAAGTATTTTTATAGTTTCTACTTGGTTAAGAAAGATATATTAAACAATGCCTAAGAGAACAATGACAGATTTTTCAAAATCTGCTGCTGTAAAACATGTCTAATTATGTTTTCTGTTTCATTAAGGTTTAGGCTCTAGGAGCAAAAGTGAATTAGTGATAGAGTAGTAGCAATATTAGAAGAGGGAAAGAAAAAGGACAAAATAACCAGTTACGATTTAATGAGTGCTCACGATGAGACAGGGACTGTACTAAATGTTTTGCATATATTACCTCATTTGAGTCCACTATAATACTATGAGGTAGCTATTATTATCCCACTTTTACAGATAAGAAATTGGAAGCTTAAATAACTCATTATCACACAGCTTCTAAGTGTGGGTTTAGATTTCAAAGACCCTGCATTTAACTACTATACTAGACTGCCTGAGAGTCAGCAAGATGGTCTCTCACAATAGTACTGTAAATTCATTTCCTAAGTAGTCATAATTTGATTACAATCTGTATAAAAGTAAAGCAACCAAAGAGAGTTCAAAGACTGCTGCAGTAAAACAAGAAAACTAACTAGAATGAAAGAACGTACATGCTTTCACGGCTTACCTATTCCCAATAACCTTCCAGATTTAACAGTGCTGACAATAAAAATTCACTATTGGTTCGGAAACTTCCTCATTCACCTTGCCTCACCCTCAAAGCCATATGGTGTTAGGAAAGGACTCTATCTTCTATTCCCCTTAAGAATAATCTCTGTACTTCTTAGGTGAACACCCCAGCCATTTCAAAACATTATCCTTCTTTACATATTTCCCTTTCTCCAGAGCCACATGCGAACATGGGAACAATGACCAATGAAATTGCTAACAGAGTTCTTAGACTAGAAGAAGCTTCAAAGCGCAATGCAGAATGCACTTTCACAAACCTGAATGTAAAAACACAAGAAACTTGTACATCAAATACCTACTGCAGATGGTTTTTCAAGTGTAATCTTAAACAGAATATAATATAGTTATTTTATTATTAGTCTGCCTTGAACATTATAGCCTTTCCATCTCTTCATGCAGCGGGACATAGAATATAGCTTATGTAACTGGAAGAAACATTTCATGAAAAATCTGAGTATCACCACAATGAAAGATACGGGATACATGATTCTAGTAGGATCTTGGGAGCATCAAAATACATAAACAAACTATGGCATGGAAAGGTTTTCCTCAAAACATAACGCAATTCATGCCCCCAACTTACTTTACACTCCACTGGCTATAGTCATGCATCAGCAACAACTGATTTCATGCCTTATAGGCTAGGAACCAGCCTGCAGCTTAGTCTCTTTCACACCCCATTGATATGGTAACCCCATGGTTCACCAAGTTTAATGTTAGCAACTATTATAGGCCATCTCAAAAGGCAGTCAGATAAAAGCTTTAATATAACTGAACAACAGAAATATAATACATAATAGAAAGGTAGAGAGAAAAGTCTGCTTCCTACTTTGTATATCTACCTTGGGCTGGGGTTGGGTAGACAGACAGAAGTTAAAAGCTCCTTTCCCTCACTACACATCTAAAGGTTGGTCTTTTTCCAGACATGGACAACAGGGTGGGGATGGACTGTGGGAGCAGGGGGTAGGTGGGGCAGTGGAGAGCAACAGGGGAAAAATTAGGACAAATTAAAAAAAAAAAAAAAAAAAAGGTTGATCTGTTTGTAGACTTACTTGAAATTGGTTGCTCTCCTGGATCTAGCCTGCGTTGCACAGATATTCTATAGTAACAATAAGAGAGATGAAATGGATAAGGCTTTGAGGGCTGTGCCTCAAACTTGACATGCATTAAACTTGATCTTTTCCTTCCTTTGAATACACAGACTACAGCTAATAAACCAATGTGTAAATTCTGAAAGCACAGGTTTAATCTTTGTTAAGTATTTGATCTCATTTTTTTTAAAGACTTTATTTATTATTTTTAGAGTGCAGGAAAGGGAGAGAGGCAGAGAGGGAGAGAAACATCAATGTATGGCTGCCTTTCACCTGCCTCCAGCTTACAGACCTGGCTGGAGACCTGGCTCACAACCTGGTTAGGTGCTCTGGCTGGGAATCGAACCAGCGACCTTTGGGTTCGTAGGCCAGTGCCTATCTACTGAGCCACCAGCCAGGGCTGCTAAGTATTTTATTAAGTTATATATCCCAGCTACACACTAATAGGTCATAGCAATTATCTCAAATTTACAGATTAGATATCTGAAATTTAAGTTACAGCTTTAGAGTTGGTTAGGATTTCAAAATCTCTGAACTTAACCATTATGAATTATAATACATGCCTTCTAATAAATGGAATAAATTAAAGCACAGCATAATTTTGAAAAAATACTGAAGTGCAATAACAAGAGAATAATTGTAAAGGGGGTGGAGTCCATATTTAGGTACAACTCTATCATATCCACCCTCCTTTCAGCCATGCTAGCAAGTGAAAAGGCCAATTGTGGCTGGTAAGAAATTGAGAAACCAAAAGACTTCAAAGCAAGTTTCACTTTAAAGCAGAGAAAATATTAAATAATTAATAAGTTTCTCTTATATGCAAATTACAAGTTTACTAATTAGAGTTTCAAGAATAAAAAATAATTACCTTAGAATACAAAAATATCTTCAGAGCAATGCTCTTTTATAGATGAGGAAGCCTGGACAGAGTGCTACAGAAAGCTTTCATAAAAGAATAATCTTCTGAACAAACACGGCTGAAGCACTGTATTCTCATCTATTTTTCTTATGATATAAAATAGTAAAAGGTAACAATAAATAATTACATTTTCTCACAAATATTAAGCGCACATCATATACTAACATCCATGTTAGAGGCAGTGGAGATTGTAAAGTAGAATTGTAAGTAGTAACATGGTTTGACACACATGTATAATATAGCTCCCTTTAAAGTTGTCTCTACCTAATTGGGGGAATATAAATTTTTTTAAGTTGTTTTAAGGTGGTATATAACTGCCAAATAAGTAGAAAAGCAGTTAATGATAAAAACCCAGAGAGAGATATCACTAAGGGCCCAGAATGGTTGAAGAAGATGTCATAAAGTGGGTAGAATTGGAACCAGACCTTCATTTTTCAAATTTATTTAATACTTTATTAAAGTATAGTTGGCATACAATATTATACTAGTTGAAGATATAGAGCACAGTAATTTGATGTGTTCCTTAAGAACTAGGCCTTTAGCCCTGGCTGGTGGCACAGTAGATTAAGGCGCCAGCCTGCAAACCCAAAGGTTGCTGGTTCAATTCCCCAGCCAGGGCACAAAACCAGGTTGCAAGCCAGGTCTCCAGCCAGGTCTGAAGCTGGAGGCAGGTGAAAGGCAACCATACATTGATGTCTCTCTCTCTCTCTGAAAATAATACAATCTTTTTTAAAACAACAAAAACTAGGCCTTCAGGAGACAACTAAAAGAAGGCATTCCAAGTAGAAGGAATAGTCTAAACAATATGAAAAGGCAGTAAGTTAAAAACTGTTGCTTTGGAGACAGTTATAGAAAATAGTCTAGACAGAGTCAAAGGTTCAATGCTGGGAAGCAGTGGAAGATCCTGCCAGAAAGACTGTTTTCAAAACTAGAGGGATTTCAACACTAGGTTTAGGCATTTGCTATCCTAGGCAATAGAGTCAAGTCTAGATCCTACAGATAATTCCTGAGAAATGATACTATTACAGTGTCTATAGATCTCTTCCATACCTTTCCTTACTCCATTTGCCCTTTCATTTACCCTGGCATCTTTTTTACATGGACCATCAGTGCAGAGATAAGACAACACACAATCTTTACACTGACACCTCATGCTTACTTAATCCAATGGTATCAAATGACCAAGCAGTAACATGTTTTAATCAAAAACCAGAAACAGGATTAATAGGAGGGATCACCTCCAAAATAATGTGTTCCACTCTGGCTAGTGGCTTAGTGGATAGGATCTGGCCTGTGTACCCAAAGGTTGCTGGTTCAATTTCAGGGCACGTAATCAGGTTGCAAGCCAGGTCTCCAAACAAGTCCATAGTTGGAGGCAGGTGAAAGGCAACTATACATTGATGTCTCTCTCCTGCCCTATAAAATCTTAAAAAACAATGTGTTCCAAGTCTAATCCCATATTCAGCATAAGACATAGTACCTAGCAGAACCATCAAATACAATTTACTTTGTATCACCATTCTCATAATCAGAGAAAGAACTGAACTAAAACCTGCCCCACATTAAATTCTACTCCACTATCCAAGTAATATCCAGAAACTGTTTCTTGCCTTGATGTCTAATGAAGACTGCTACAGTTGCCTGTCTCTGAAACAGTATCAGCTGATAGTATGTGTATATACACATACTGTATATATTAAATAAATAACAGGATAAACATTTTGGCTCTCTATATGGTTAACTGGCCTTATTACCATTGCGATAATGCCTTGAAAAGATAAACCCCATCCTTATTGCCCTGACTTTTATAGTCTCATTTCCTGGGATGAAGCATAGTTCCATTCTCAAATCTACCCAATTCATTCTCTCATCAAAAGAACACCTCTTCTTAGTTTTGACGGCAGAATCAAACAGTAACACCTTGAAAGAAACACTATTTCTACTCCACCATACCCCCCTCCACTGCTTATTTCACCCTGTTAGCAGAACTAACAAGAATAGATTCCATTCAAATTGCCCACAGAACCTGAACTGCTTTGTTCTTTTCACTTCTCCTTCCCATCTCCTCTGTAATGTACACATAGCCACCTTACTCTGTGGCCCATCTTCCCCCAACTGCTCCACAACAACTCACAGGCTGTCACAGACCATCAGCACTGTGTTTGGGGACCTGAGAAAGTACTCTTGTGGGACAATGCAGTGTGTTAGTACAGCCTTTTCCCAAACACAATGTCACTTTTTATTGCCAGTTGCAAATTAGTTTTCCTTAAAAAAAAAAAAAAGAAAAGAAAAAAAAAAAAAAACAACCTCCTAATAAGACAGGCACAAGGAGATTTTAAATAACCAAGATTAAAACGCACTCTGGTTTGCTCTGAGATCTGGGCCATTTCAGAGTCATGCACAGTGAAATCCCATGCCTCTACTTACATGAGCCATACATACCATCTAGGAACATCCGAAGTCAGCTTTCTGATGCTAACAAAAACAAAGACTACCAAAAAACATATCAAAAAAGAATCTTCTTTCTCCTTTTTACTATACCTATGGTTCCTCATTGCTGAGCCCATTTGAGAATCCTTTAAGCTCAGCTGTCAACATCAAAATTTACTTCTCACTTGCTATACAAAATCATTTAAAAGAAAATTCTGCAAATCACCAATATCATTCCATTATAGCTTACATCCAATTTTTCTGGCCACGTGCTTTGCCAGCACACAAATACAATTATCTTCTGCCAGTTGCTGTAACTGACCTCCTGGTTGCCACTAAAACCATCACCCTAGGTATCAGCTTCCCAGTTACCACTGGCTACAAATGAGTCAGAAACTGAAACAGACTGCAAAAATAAGAGGTCATAATCTCATCAAATACCAACTTACTAAGACTTCTTTAAGTAATTTTTTAATTAAAAATAAACACCTCTTCAGTGGTCAGGGGGAAAGGGGTTGAGGGGAGGGGGGAGGCAGAGGCAAGGAAGGGGAGCAGCTTAGAAAAGAACCTAGTATAAAGGAACCATGGACATGGACAACAGGTGGGATTGACTTTGAGGGGAATGGGTGGGTGGGGAGGGGGACAGAGGGGAGCAAAAAGGGGATGGATGTAATACAACAACAATAAAATTTAAAAAATTAAAAAAAAAAAACCCACCTATACAAGTAATATTAAAAAACTGAAGTCAATTTCACTAGGTATCTATTTTTAACTCCTAAATTCTTTGATATTCATTCTCCTTTATTATGCTTTACTAAAGAATTAATTATCTATTCTTTAACCCTTACAGTAACAATGCATCTTTGCTGATCCTTATATGAACTACAGGGAAGCTAGAGCTTCAGTTTTTCTAGTGGAAAGAGGCTGATGAAAGCAAGCTAGTAATCCAACTTTGAGAAATGATTCCAGTTTTTGACTAGCCCCCTGTCTCTATACAATAAACATCAAAATTAAGAAAGATAGTGAAGAAAAGAAATTTTCCAAAGAACCAAAGTCTTTTAGGAAATTACCACGGTATAACTTGCTTTATATGAGTTACAAGACATAGTGACAGTGAAAAAACAAAATACAAGCAAATACTTAAAAATGAACAGTATTTTATAAAATAAGCGTACTTAACTTACTTACCAAAAGAGTGACATTTATTTTTTGAATAACAGAACTCTAGAACAAATAGATGGGCTCTGGAGGAAAATGATACAAAAGTTCATTTAAAAAAAAAATTTATTTATTATTTTTAGAAAGAGGAGAAGGAAGAGAGGCAGAGAGGGAGAGCGACATAAACATACGGTTGCCTTTCACTCGCCTCCAGCTATGAACCTGCCTGGAGACCTGGCTTGCAACCTGGTTATGTTGCCCTGGCTGGGAATCGAACCAGCCACCTTTGGGTTCGCAGGCCACTGCCTTATCCACTTGTGCCACCAGCAGAAGTTCCCTTCTGATAGACACAGTAGCCTCACCTGGAAAATAATAATGAAAATTGTTTGTTTGTTTTTTTTAAATAAAATATGGAACACTTCACGAATTTGCGTGTCATCCTTGCGCAGTGGCCATGCTAATCTTCTCTGTATCGTTCCAATCTTAGTATATGTGCTGCCGAAGCGAGCACTGAAAGTTATTTTACAAAAAATGTAATCACCTCTTTCACAACTGTCTGTGCACTTAACATACTTATTTCATGAAAATTAAAGTTTAACACAGTGATTTACCATCAATTGTGCAATGAAAATAAATACATACACACAAAAGTACAATATAGAAGCTCATCAACAAAACAGAGTAAAGAAATATCACCTTTCATTCTTAGTCTTCTGAGAAATAATCTGAGGGGGGCAGAAACTCCTATTTTACATGCCATTAAAAAACAGAGGCAGATATGACACAAAATAATACAAATGATCAAAAGCAAAAAAGACAGCCCCGGCTGGTGGCACAGTAGATAAGGTACTGGCCTGAGAACCCAAAGGTCGCTGGTTTGATTCCCAGCCAGGGCACATAACCAGGTTGCAAGTCCGGCCTCCAGCCAGGTCCATAGCTGGAGGCAGGTGAAAGGCAACCACACATTGATGCCTCTCTCTCTTCCCCTCTCTCTTAAAAATAATAAATAACATCTTAAAACAAACAAAAAAAGAGCCCTGACCCGTGTGCCTCGGTTGGGTAGGCATCATCTGACAGAGGGCAAAGTGGCAGGTTTCATTCCCAGTAAGGGCACGTGCCTAGGTTGCAGGTTCAGTCCCTGGTCAGGGTGTATATTAAGAGGCAAACAGTCTGTTTCTCTCCCCCTCTTTCTCCCTCCCTTCCCCTGTCTAAAAACAAAACAAAACAAAATAAAACCAACCTTCCCTTCCCCCTCTCTAGAAACAAAAACAAAACAAAATAAAACCAACCCTCCCTTCCCCCTCTCTAGAAACAAAACAAAACAAAATAAAACCAACCCTCCCTTCCCCCTCTCTAAAAACAAAACATAACAAAATAAAACAAAAAAATATTCAGACTTCTGATCAAGATAGAGGTATAAGTAGACATGCTTTGCCTTCTCATAGAACCACAAGAACAATCACAACTAACCTCAAAACAAAAAACACGGCCCTGGCTGTGCACAGTGGGTAAGGCACCGGCCTGCGAACCCAAAGGTCGCAGGTTCAATTCCCCAGCCAGGGTACATAACAAGGTTGCAAACCAGGTCTCCAGTCAGATCTGTGGCTGGAGTCAGGTGAAAGGCAACCATACATTGATGTCTTTCTCCCTCTCTGCCTCTCTCCCTTCCCCTCTTTCTAGAAATAATTAAATAAAATCTTTAAAAAAAAAAAAAAAAAAATCCAAAATTGCCAGAAAATTGAACTGTACTGTATGTAAGTCTGACAACCAAGGATTTAAAGAAGCCAAATTCATCCAGATGGGTAGGAGCGGCAGAGACAGGGAGTCAGGGTAGAATCAACACTATGTGATGTTATAGCGGTGACAGGACGAGTGGTCCTGTAGGTCCCATATTCATGTGTAGTGGATAAAATTCAGGAAGGATACTTTGGGAGTGAGGGATCCCAGCCCCAGGCAAGACTGTGCAACCCAGGATTCCAACACGAGGAAGAAAAAGCCTCACAACTTCTAGCTGTAAAAACCAGTGGAGATTCGGGCAGCAGAAGAAACTGCCAGTTTTCCAGAAGAGTCCATTTAAAGGGCTCACATGGGCTGAAAATGTACACAAACCCATCCACTCTAGGAAACACCACTAGGGCAACAGCCAGAAGGGCACCAGTCACATACAGGAAGTGGGTGAAGTGACTAGAAATTGGGCGAGTGCCAGGCAAGCCTCCAGGAGCCAGGCAGCAGATTTGTTCCCTCTCCAACTCCCCAGCCCCACACAGAGTCACAAGGCAGTAAGCAGGTTCCCTAATCTCACTCTGTCCCATACAACTTAACACGTGTGCTAAGATGAGGAGTCAAAGCAGCCTCTACCTAATACACAGGAACAAACACAGGGAGACTGCCAAATTGAGAAGACAAAGAAATAATGGCCCAAATGAAAGAGCAAAACAACCCCCTCCCCCCCCAAATAACCAAATGAAACAGAGACAGCCAAACTATCAGATGCAGAGTTCAAAGCACTGAATATTAGGATGCTCAGAGAACCCACTGAACATGGCAAAAACATATGGGAAGGAATGAAAGCTACATTAAGTGGAATAAAGAAAAATCAACAAGGAGCCAACAGGGAGCCAACAGTGAGTGAAGGGAAGGAATCTGGGGTTCAAATCAATGATTGGAACATAAGGAAAAAATGAACATTCAACCAGAACAGAACAAAGAAACAAAAATTCAAAAAAACAAGAAGAGTATATAAGAACACTCAGACATCTCAAGAGCGGCAACATCTGAATCATAGGGATGCTAAGAAGAATAGGAAAAGCAAAACTAATGAAAAATTACTTCAAAAAGTAATGAAAATACACTTCCCTAATTTGGTGAAGGAAATAGACGTAAGTCCAGAAAGCAGAGTCCCAAGCAAGTTGGACCCAAAGAAGACCACACCAAGACACATCAGATTTAAAATGCCAAAGATTAAAGATAAACAGAGAATCTTAAAAGCAGGAAGAGAAATGCAGAAAATTACCTACAAAGAAGTTTCTACAAGGCTGCCAGCTGCTTTCTCAAAAGAAATTTTGCAGGCAAGAGGGGACTTGCAAGAAGTATTCAAAGCGATGAAAAGCAAGGACCTACAACCTAGATTACTCTATCCAGCAAAGCTATCATTTAGAAGGGAAGTGCAGATAAAGTGCTTCCCATACAAAGAAATGCTAAAGGAAGTCATCATCACCAAGGCATTATTACATGAAATGTGAAGGGGGCTCATTTAAGAAAAAGAAGATCACAACTATGAACATTAAAAAACAATGACAGAGGAGACAAAGAAGGAGAACAGTTTAGTCAAGGAACTAGCATGGAAAAACCATGGGCATGGACAACAAGTGGGATTAACTTTGGTGGTGAGTGGGTGGGTAGGTGGTGAAGGAGACAGAGGGGAGGAAAAGGGGGATAGATATAATACAATACCAATAAAATAAATTAAAAAAAAAAAAAAAAAAAAAAGAGTATAGGAAATGGAGAAGCCAAAGAACTTACATGCACAACCCATGAACATTGCTGGAGAAAAGGATAGTACCCGGCAGAGGGGGCCACTGAGGAAAATACTAGGACAACTGTAACAGCATAATCAATAAAATATACTTTAAAAGCTCACATTTATTCCCCAGTAAAGGTATATTCCAATCCAAAAACAAACAAACAAACAAACAAAAAGATACTCAAATTCCAGTTATTACAATAGTTCTTATAGGATGGCACATGGTGGATGCTTAGTAAAAATATGGTGAATGGATGTTTGGATGGATGAACTGAAAATGAGCCTCATCAGTTAGCCAAGAAATAAAAATTAAAATATTCTTTATAGCTCATCAAACTGGCAAAGATTTTTTTTAATGCAATAAGTTCCTGTTATGGTAAATGTAGACTGAAAATTATATAAAATAAAAAATTACAAACAGAGGCAGGTGAAAGGAAACCTTACATTGATGTTTCTTTCCCACTGTCTCCTTTCCTTCCCCTCCCTCTAAAAATAATAAATTAAAAAAAAACATTTTTTTATTACAAACAATTCTAATGTCTATTTACATGGGTCAGAGGAAATACACCTATACTATGGAAAACAGTACAGATATTTAAAAAAATAGTGTAACTCTACAAATATTGACGCAAAGATCTGTAAAACATACTAGTGTTATAAAAAATAACAAATTTAACAAGTGTACTAAACTAATAAAAACTTTAAAACATTCCTATGACAAAAAGTAGAGCTGAGTAAATGGAAAGATTTTCCTTGTTTTTGGATATAAAACTCACCACACCTCAACATCATACAGATGTCAATTCTCCCTAAATTATCAATTTAACATAATCCCAATAAAAATCCTAATACAAGCTTTTTTACAGATAGCTGCTACTAAGTTCAAGAGAAAAAACATGTAAGAATAACCAATAAAATAGGCATAAATTTTAGAAGCTAACCCCTGATATGCACAACATAGTATACATATAATGAAAACTGTGATAATAGTACAGGAATAAACAAACTAGTCAATAAAAGGAAAACAAAGTCCAGAAATGAACTTGACAGAAACTTAATATATGATAAAATGACATCTTAAAACACTGGGGAAAAATTGTACTTTTAGAGAATATATGCTGGGACAACAAATTAGCATTTGCAAAAAGATTAGTTAAGTTCACAAAATATTCATTTTTAAAAACCTCCAAAATAAGTAACACTAAAAATGATTAAAATGGTAAATTTTATATATTTTTTACTACCAAAAATACCAGAAAAGGAAAAATAGTAACTTCACACTGGAAAACCTAACAGACACTACCTTAATGAAGTCATAAAATTTCTTCCATGGTACTTCTGCCAGAAATGGATAACCTGAATCCAACCAATTAAAAGGAAATATCATATAAAGACAAATTAGAGAGGTATTCTACAAACTAACTGGCCTGCAATCTTCAATAATGTAAATGCCATAAAAAGAATGAAGACAGGAAATGCTCCAGATCAAGGGAAACAAAAGGGGTATGACAACTGAATGCACTCCAGGATCCAAAGTTTTCTTTAGTTTTAAAAATACAATAAAGCGGCAATAATTTTGCATCTCCTTATTTCACATGCTTATTAATTTTGAAAAACTACGTTTCTAAGGTTATAAGTTGACATCATTGTTTCAGATATAAAGTATTAAATTCTGAGAGCAACCATCATGTCAAAGGAATACAATGTTAGGGCAGCCATAATTTCTGGACTTCATACAGGGCGAACTGCTAAGGAAATTGCAGACTTCAATAACGTCCCTTTACATACAACTGACAACGTGAAGAAGGGGTACGATGCTGATCTTGATGCCGCCATACCAACAAGGAAAATGCATAAGGTACACAAGGATCACACAAATCTAGAAGTACACAGAATCCGGTAGATCAACGAAGATTCAGGAAAGTCAACGCACTCCGTAACAAGGGAACTACAGATGTTAGATGCAACAGCTTGCAAGATTATTGCTGAACGTATCATATTGGATACAGGTCGGATGTTCTTAGAACAGGCCATGACGCAGCAGACAAAGGAAAGGCACTTGAAAAAGCAAGCAAACTGCCGACAAAATGGAAAAATCACAAAGGAAAAAATCCTCTGATTTTCTTCTCCAATGAAAAGAATTCTCAGCAGGACCAAATAATCACCAGAAGACATAACAGGTGGCTCTGTGAGAATCTTAATGAAGTCCCAATTGTCATGAAAATAAAATTTCCTGCTACAGTGACGTGTTATGTGTTGCCAGCAATGAAGAAGATATCATGACCCTGCATTTGTTTCCACAAGGCTTGAAGGTGACTGCTGATGTTTACCTTGACATTTTGAGAGAAGCAGTTGTACCATGGATGAAGCAGGTTGCAAATGGATACCATTTTAATCTTGCAAAAATGTACAAGAATTTCTCAGTGTCAATGTTCCTGAATTCTGGTCAAAAGAAATCTATTCTCCTAGTTCATCAGATACAAATCCTTTAGACTATTATGTATGCAGTTTGTGAGAGAGAAGTTAATAAACAACCTCATTTCAATAGAGGCTGTTGAAGCTAAGACTGAAAATATTACGATGTCCATGGATAAAGAAAAGTTCATTAGCCCTGGTTGGTGGCACAGTGGATAAGGCGCTAGCCTATGAACCCAAAGGTCACTGATTTGATTCCCAGCCAGGGCACATAAACAGATTACAAGCAAGGTCTCCAGCCAGGTCCATAGCTGAGGGCAGGTGAAAGGCAACCATACATTGATGCCTCTCTCCCTCTCTCCCTTCCTCTTTTCTAAAAATAACAAATAAAATCTTAAAAAATAAAAAAAAGAAAGAAAAGGTAATTAAAGTGTGCTCAAGATTCCAAAGTCGAATCAAGTCTATTATTGCATAAAGTGGAAACTTTTTAGAACAATTAAAAAAATAATGACTATGTACGTATTTACATATAAGAATAATTTTATTTAAAAATATAACACTCTTGTGATATGTTGTTTACTAAAATTTTGCCAATTGACCGCGCACACCTTGTATATTATTGGGACAATAGTTGCAATTTGAACAAAATATAGATTAGATGATAATATTAAATTTATGCTAATTTCCTGATCTTGACAATTGCCCTGGGGTAACATAAGAGAATGCCCTTGTTTTTTTGAAAATGCACTCTCATGTACCTAGGGTATTACACAGCGGAATAGGTTTTGCACCTTAGCCTTAAACAATTCAAGATTATATATGTACATGAGATAGACGAAATGTTAACATCTGAGGTACTTGGGTGAATTATTTTGTACATTTTTAGTCTAAAATAGTAAAATAAACAGGAAAAAAAAAGATGTTAGTAAAGTACCTAGCATACAATCTGCATAAATGGTAGCTATCAGATGCTGTTAATGAGAATCTTCTCTCTAGGAAAATTTTCTGTGTAAAAAAATTCTTGACTCAAGCCATAGTCTTTTAAGGTGAAAAAAATTGAGAAGGAGCAAAATAATGCATATAGTATGTTTCGTTTAAACATACTTGCACAAATACATAGGTGAATACATAGAAAAGACTAGAAAACATACACTAAACAGTTAATAGTGGTTAGTTCTGGTCTGCAGAATTAAAATGATTTTTATTTCCATCCTTACACTTATCGATATTTGCTTTCTTATAATGAAGATAAATCACTTGTTTTTTCCAAAAATTATTTTTTTAGAAACTAAAGATAGAGCATGCAATCAAGGAAGGTATGACGTCCTTACTTTTCCCTCTCAGGAGACCTACATTTAGTTACTGTCTAAGTATATCATATGCTGTGTTACTTTGCCTTTCACACATTAAAATTATTACTTCAAATAAAAATATTCATTCTTCTTATCAAATCATTTCCATCTCATGAATTAAGAGAGTGGAATAGACATACACAAATAACTTTGCTTCTTTCTAAAATCTTTCTAAAATAACAGTAAAATTTTAAGGCATAAATTAACAAGAATGGAAAGAGCAGAAGAGGAGGAAAAAGTAATAAAACTTTGGAAGTTAGAACATATACAGATGGGTGCTAACTGTACAGCAGATGCTGGAGGGCCCAATTCCCATCCAGCGGTAGGGAAAGCGGAGACCAACTCAGACATAGAAATCTGCACAAGAGTCAGGAACTGCCTTGCCAGCACCACCTCTGGAACTGCAAGTGAAGTGGGTAACATGTAGTAATTATATAAGCTATTAGCATATTTTAAATATTTTGTATTAACTCTTCAAAATCCAGTATGTACTTTAAATATGTGTAACAATATATGTGTGTAAATGTATTTTTGCATGTGTTTGGTAATATTGCAATTCATATTACTTAAAAGAGTAATTCTTTAAACAAATGAATTAACATAGGCATTTTGAAATAATAAAAATTTTGTATTAACATGATTTGAGAAACTGACAGAAGGCAGTAATTAAATGGTGAATGGTCTGGATGTGAAAGGAAAAAACAAAAGTACACATTGGTGGTTACAAAATACACATTGGTGGTTACAAAACAGACAGGGGGCAATGTTAAGAAGAATAAAGGAAATGGAGAAGCCAAAGAACTTATATGTATGACATATGGACATGAACTAAGGGGGGCATTGCCGGAGGAAATGGGGTACTGGGTGAGGGGGTACAAAGAGAGGCAGGAGGAATTGGGACAACTGTAATAGCAAAATAAATAAAATATATTAAAAAAGAAAGAAAGTGAAGTGGAGAAGGAACCTGGGTGAAAGCTGTTTGAAGACTAGTTAGATCCTCAGATCCCCTCCTCATCCCTGAAAGAAAACAAGGTTATCTCTGCAGAATATAAAATACTGCTTTGAGGACCAACTAGAAGAACGAAGATCTTTAAAACTGGGTGATAATGTGAGCAATATTAAACACTAAGATATACCGTCACCATTTCCACAAACCAGCTCCCAGAAAAGTGCAAACTGTTCTAGATTTAAAAGGCCCTCCAAATACCTACAAATACCTACAAATACCCAGTACAGCATAAAAACAGACCCACACCAAAGCACATCATTGTGAAATTTCAGAATACTGGGCACAAAGGAGAGATCCAAAAGGTCCAAAGAAGATTCATGTTGACTTAGTATTTCTCAACAGCAACAGAGGACAGGGAAAAAACAAAAACAAAGCCTTCAAATTCGGAAGAAAAATATTTCTTTTTTGAAAAATTAAAGAAAACATTTTAATATTTTTAGAGAGAGGGGAAGAGAGAGAGGCAGAGAGGGAGAGAGACATCAATGTATGGTTGCCTTTCACCTGCCTCCAGCTACAGGCCTGGCTTGCAACCTGGTTATGTGTCCTGGCTGGGGAATCGAACCAGCAACCTTTGGGTCCGTAGGCTGGCACCTTATCCAACCAGCCAGGGTAGAAAAATACTTTCAATCTAGAATTTTATGCTAAATCGAACGTAAGGAGAAAAAAGATACTTTGACATGGAAAGGCTCAAAAATTAGCTCCCAAGTACTCTTTCTTAGAAAATTACTAGAGGATTGAGAATTTTACATCCTTACAAATTTAGGGAATGACTGATTCTAGCCATAGTAAAAAATTGCCAGAACCAGTTTTAAATCTATTCAGTTAATAAGGACAACTCACTTCAGCAGGCCAACCAGTCAGACAGAAAAATATACCCAAGTGGCAACCAATCAATAATGCCAACCAAGTAATCATGCATCTATAGATGATGTCAATCCACTTCTGCCTCTTAATATTGGGTTGGCCAAATGTTCCATTTGGTATTTTTCTGTAAGATGGCTCTAGTAAGCACTTAAGACGTCTTTAATGTCATTCAGAACGATTTTGTCAGACCGTATCGTAACACCTGTCATTATCAGCACACATTTTTTTTTAAAGATTTTATTTCATTATTTTTTTAGAAAGGGGGAAGGGAGAGAGGCAGAGAGGGAGAGACATCAATGTGTGGTTGCTTTTCACCTGCCTCCAGCCACAGATCTGACTGAAGACCTGGTTTGCAACCTTGTTATGTGCCCTGGCTGGGGAATCGAACCTGCGACCTTTGGGTTCACAGGCCGGCACCTTATCCACTGTGCTACCAGCCAGGGCTCAGCACACATTTTTTAAAAACATCAAAGCTGGTGAATTTTTGTGTAGCTATTTTTTTTTTTAAAGATTTTATTTCATTATTTTTAGAAAGAGGGGAAGGGAGAGAGGCAGAGAGGGAGACAGACATCAATGTATGGTTGCTTTTCACCTGCCTCCAGCCACAGACCTGACTGGAGACCTGGTTTGCAACCTTGTTACGTGCCCTGGCTGGGTAATCAAACCTACGACCTTTGGGTTCGCAGGCCGGCGCCTTATCCACTGTGCTACCAGCCAGGGCTTGTGTAGCTATTTTAATATTAAAGATGGAAGAAAATACACATTTTCGGCAACAGCTTTATCATTTCAAGAAATGTAAAAGTGCAACCGAAACATCAAGACAAAGATTTGTGCAGGACATGGAGGTGCAGCGACTAACTGAATGTGTTAAGAGTGGTTTGCAAGTTCGGTGCAAGACACTGCTTGCTGGATGATGCTCTGTGGTTGGGTGGACCAGCTGGAGTTGACAGCAATCAAACTGAGACACTGAGATCTACCAATATTCTACTATGTGGGAGAGAGCTGACATACTCAAAATACCCAAATCAGTGTAGTCATTGGTGAAAATGAGAAATGTGTCTTATTTTTTGGAAAAAACTTAATGGAATTTTTGGCCAACCCAGTATCTTCCAATCCCTGAACTCCACACTCCCCAAAAACACTATGAAAAGATCAACAATCTGCTTTGTTCAGGTAGATTGTGTTTGATCAGATAGTGAGTGATGGTCTCATAATCCTTTGATACCAAACAAGGAAATAAATAAAAATAAAGAAATAAATGGGTATGGAACACAGGGTATTCAACATGACAGAAGTGAAGGAGTATCGCTGAATGGTGATTCTAGATTACTGACTGTGCACCAGAAGTGAAAGCAGCCAATCCAGGCTGAAACTATGTGACTGAGACAGGCAAGTTGAAGGCTGTCATCCCCAGGTTCTTGACCATAGCACGATCATTTTAATTTGGCACAATTACTAGCAGATGTGCTCTACCTAAGCATGAGGGTAAATGAAGAATGAGGATAATAAGTTTCAGTAACACTGGAAATCAAACCCAAAAGGAAAGTCTAAGGATGACAACAAAGGGAAATTATTCCAGGCAAAGAACTGTGTGGCAGCCTGAGACAGAAGGCCTAGAAATAACAATGAAGGTCTCCAGAAGAGAAAGTTCCAAGAATATTTTTAAAAAGGGAAGAAAATTGGAACTGATTACTTTGACCTTGTGGGAAACTACACTGAGAGGTTACTATTTAAGATACTATTAGCAAACAAAATTTGCACAGGCATAATAAACACAACATTAACTATTTAACTAACTGTTATAATAAATTGGTGAATCAAAAAATAGCATTACACATCTCTGATTTTAAATTATACATATGTAAATGCTAGCAGAAAGAGCTTAGAGAGCTGATGATAGTGGTTACCTTTAGGGAAGGGAGTAGACAAAACAAGGAAGAGTGGGACTAGAAATAAATATATATTTTTTAATTTTATTGTTGTTGTATTACATCCATCCCCTTTTTGCTCCCCTCAGTCACCCTCCCCACCCACCCATTCCCCCCAAAGTCAATCCCACCTGTTGTCCATGTCCATGGTTCCTTTATACTAGGTTCTTGTCTAAACTGCTCCCCTTCCTTGCCTCTTCCTCCCCCCTCCCCCAACCCCCTTCCT
>PVIW01001466.1:254264-295885 GCA_004026585.1 Noctilio leporinus | reverse complement strand
GTCGGTCGGGAACGCCTCACCTACTGTCCCGCTGGCCTCCTCTGCCTCTGGGCTCTGCTCCCCTGTGTCCAGATGCTGTCCGTTCCAATCCCTAGGGTCCTGAAGACGTCTCACGCTCCTTATCCTGTCCTCTAGCTGCTTTGGTACTTGAGAACACCATCAGCACTGCTCTCTACTCTGTCGCCATCTTCCCTCCTGTCCCTTTTTCTTTGTCCTTTTTGCCTACCTTTTGGCTGAATGCAAACATGGTATCTAGAGATAAAAGAGCCATCTTAATCCATGAAGTGCTTTGGGGACAGGAGGCAAAGAAATGGTGAACAGCCGACTGAAACAAGGTGAATTCCTTGGACCTGGTGCAACGCCCTCATATCAGCCATAACTGCCTGCCTTCGGGCCTAAATAGAAGTAAATAAAGGTATTTCTGCCTTAAGCTACTGTCATTTTAAGTTACTCTAAACTTGAATCCAAACTTACTTCTAATTGATAGAGATTGAGATTTGTGGGGGGAAAAGACTTACAAGAGATACCTTCTATTTCTTTAATTAAAATTAAGGTGACTCATCGATTGAGCATTAATGATTGGGGTAAGATGAAGTTTTTGATCAGAGATGAGAAATGAAATGATCTTTCAGAAACAGAATTAAGAACACAGCTAGCTTTGACAGAGAATTCTAAATCACCCTGGTAGCAGTGACAGTGATTTAACAGTGTATCAGTTTGACAGGTAGTACAACTTCTCTCCATCCCAGTTCAGTTTTCTGGGTTGAAGTGCAGACAGGGAAAATAAGTTAGAAACAGCAAGATATGTGTTTTACCAAAAGAGTGTTAAGAAGAGAATGTATGGTGGAAGTTAAGGGTGTTTGCCATAGTTCTATTATAATAAATGGAGCAGAGGACCTAGATTAGTCCAAACTGAAAGATAAGAAGTGAAGAAATGATGGTGCCAGTAACTATGGGTTTTAATGAAGTTCTAGAAATTTACAGATACTCGGGAGGGGACATGGAGAATTTGAAAATGTTTCCTCAAAGTGGAATGATTAAATTCAAGATTTTTCAAAATTCTCTCCAAAACTTTTTTTCCCTTCCCGTCCTTGGTAAAAACAAGTCTGGACAAAATGTTGGGACATAGAACCTTATGTATGTACAAATACAAACACAACACTGTTTAATGAGAACATTTTAAAGCTTTAAAGCAGAAACAAAATGGTCGTTAGAGACAGTTCTCAACGGGTATTCATAAGGTCTTTCTTAAGGCATAGAATCGTTATTGCACAAATAATTGTCTTAGTCATTATTATAAATATACATGATGCTAATATAAACATAGGCACTCCTTTTCTCCAAACTTTATGTGTACTCGAAAGTCAAATAAAATTGAATAGATATTTTTAACACTATATTAGTAAGCCACTTTTTTTGGTTAAAGATTCTATTTATTATTTTTAGAGAGAGAGGAAGGGAGAGAGGCAGAAAGGGAGAGAGACATCAGTGTATGGTTGCCTTTCACCTGCCTCTAACTACGAACCTGGCTGGGGACCTGGCTTGCCAGCTGGTTATGTGTCCTGGCTGGGAATTGAACCAGTGACCTTTGAATAAATATTTTTAATAGATTCTTGTGAAGGGAACTATATCCACTACTATCGAAATTTTTACTCCCAGATCTTTTCTTACATTTAAAATAGGAGTCTAATACACCTTTATAGTGAGGAAATAACATTAGGTGTGTATATATTTCTTTTACTCTTCAATATAAATAGTTTTTATTCTAAATATTTTGAATTATATTTAATAAATCCTAATACAATACTTTAGCATTGTTCATAGTTTCTCTTCACACCGCCATTGAATCTGTGTGATTTAGTCAATGATATACCTTGGTTGGGTTTGGCTTTAAGATTTTTCTGCCTCCTTAGAAGTGAAGACATTTCACTTTGATTCTTCATTTGCCTATTTCTTACAAGAAAATCTTGACAAAAATGTAAAAAATACATAGAAAAAAATCTATGTGTTGGAAACCTTTTCACATAAAATGGCTTGTATAATTTCAAACAGCCGCATATGTCAGAAGTCCTTTTCAAAGAGGGTGTTTAACGTGAGAGGGGGTCCGGCCGTGCCTGAGATTGCCACCCTTCATGGGCGTCTGCAGTGCCTTTGTATTTCCCAGCTGGTGTTCATTAGCATTGCCAAGTGATTTAAATTGGACAGGTTATGAGCATAATTCCACTTGGTTGAAAGTCAGCAGACAAAGGAAGATCATAAATTGTAATATACGATTGTGGGAGTTCCTTTTATTCCCAGTGGAATGAGGATGCTTGAAACAGAGATATGCTTTAACCTCTTTGTTATAACCATTACAGAGAGAAGTAGGAAAAAATACCACATCAGTATAATGTGTAGATCATGAAGAATTATGGGCTTTGAGAACTTATTAAAGGCATGTTTTAAAAGGAGCTGCAGAGACCATAGTCATCCATAGGCTATTAACTGCAGACACGTTGAGCAGCACATATAAGATAGACTGTAGTTAGACAGAGAATGAATATACTCTAGTTCAATAGAATCATTCTATGTTTTTTGAATATAATAACTTATTTAAGTTAAAGTTCTAAGGAGTCTCAAAAATGAAAATTAACTCTGAGAAAATAGGAAAAATAATTCACAGAAGAGGCTGCAGATGAAGCTGTGCCTGGAAGGCAGATAGGGTTTTCAGCAAGAAAAGATGGAAAGAGAGTGGGGTACATGCCAGGAAAATGGGAAACTACAAAGCCACAAAGAAGGAATCCATACAACTCATTTGGGGATCATGAAATACCCACTGCACGTAGAGGATACAGTAAATGCTTGAAGAAAAAGGGAAAGAAAATTGGCAGTGTAATAGGATATCTAATTTAAGACATGATCTTATTACAAAGAGCTTCTATGTTTCATTTGAATTTTATCCTTGTAAACTGGTTAGCTATTAAACTATATCCTGACCTGGTCAACAATGATTTTTAAACAGAAACCACTGCTGGGGAGAAGAAGGGTCAGTAGGAATGGAAGAGACAAGGTGAAGAGGACTTGAAAGATGTCAAGTGAAGGAGATGGACATGGAATGATGGCACTAGCATTCAGGGTAAAGAAAAGGAAAAAAATCCAAGGAGCATTTCATAGAAAGAAGCAACAATTTATTTTTCAGCTGGACACAGAGTATTTGCTGTTGATAAAAATGGATGAGGGACTGAATATAAGAGTGGGCAAAAATAGAGACTACACTGACTGTAAACATTGTCTTTTGACTAATTGTAAAGGTGCAGCCACCTAGACGGTCAGCACCTAAGACATCCTTCTGTGTCGGTGGCTCTGCCCCTGAGGTATTTGCATGTTGGTAAGAGAATTTTCATGCCCATGAGGTATTAATAGATATTTCCACAACTTTCAGATGTTGTCCTTTTGACATGGTTTTTAAATAGTAATCAAAACAAAACAGAACAATATAATTGATTGGGCACATAAGGGGAATATAAAATTACATTTATTGAAGATCCCCAGGCAGTCAGTATCATGCTGCTCAGGAGAATTCATTTTGTTGTGACACTGACTATAAATATATAGCTCTTCAATACATGATTCACCACCCCCCCTACACTCTGACATTATTCTTTACTAATATGAACCTTAAGAAAGAACTAACAGCCCTCTGAAACATTTCACCTCAGTGAGTCCCACATTATCGGCTGGTCTTTATTAGTGACTGCCTTGGAAGTGGGCAGTTTTTTTTTTTTCTTTCTGTTGTTGTTGTTGTTGTTGATTTATAAATAAGGAATCTCGTGTAATCCTTATTAGATTTTATTAATTTGAAATAGGAATGCCAGACAATTATTGCCACCATCTTCACAAAACCACAGATATTAGTTCATTACATCATGATTTTTTCCCATAATATAAACTCTGAAAATCACCAAAATGAGAATGCAACAAAGTTATTCAAATATTCCTTGAGGACATGTTTGATGGGTGAATCACATACTTCAAAGGAAGCACAAAAGTCCTTATTATGAAAGTCATTCCTTTGTAAGCAATTGGCCCCTGTCGCTGAAGAATTATTTTTAGTGTGTACCGGAAATTTTTCCCTCTTTATACTGTAAGATGATTAATCAATACAAAACACAAAGTTAGATTATCTCATTTGCATTTGTTCTCAGGTTTTCTTGACCTCCTTATATCTGCGCAATTAAATCTTGAGTCTATTAAAAATCATTTTAAGAGGAAAAACACTTTTAATAATATCTATATTTTAAAACAACTTCTAATGTGCAACTAAATCAGTTAGACCCATTGAACATGGACAATTTGTCCAACTTTTATCCAATATGAAGTAGCAAAGATTCTATCTTACTTAGAACCTGAAAAAAAAAAAAGCAAAATTCAGTATATTGTATGTATCAAAACTATTCAACAAAGGATCTAGTATAATTTGTGGTTGCAAGAATCTAGTATAAGTTGTGGATGAGTTTTAGCTTGCAGTATTTACATGAGTGTTTTCTGCATAAACCTCTTGGACATTTTTACTTACGCCCATTTATGTATCAGTGAGCTTTATAACAGTCACTTCACTAGTAATCACAAAGGCTACACATGGGCAAAAACATTATCATACATGTAAAGAAGCAATATCTTTCACCCTGAAGAAATAAGTTACTGCTGCATAATGGTAAATTCATGTGCATGTCTCTTTACTCTTCTTGGCTGTGTGGTACTGGGCAAGTTATTTAAGTCCACTATGCCTCAGAATCTCCACCAGTAAAATGGCCATATTATTAGCACTTGCCTCATATTTTATATAATAATTAAATTTAATGAGTGGATTTATGAAAAGTTCACTCTGCAGTACATGCCAACTTAATATAGCTAAATATTATGTTATTATTGATAATATTTGAACTTCAGAGAAAGGAAGAGAAAATGAAATCCTTTGAAAAAAAGAAATGAATAAATCTGGCTTCTGGTAGACGGTATGGACAGGCTGATGAAAGTGAAGACCTCTCCATCTGAGGTACCTGAGAGCAGAATGGGAATCTGACCCAGGGCCAAGTTGCCTGATAAATTAATTCCCAAACCAGAGTCTGGATATGAGAGTCTGTTCACAGCCAACCGTTTCATAATGGCCATGTGGCCATTTGGTCCTGTTCAGAATGTTCACAGAGACATTTGGTTTCTATGAGAGTGTCCTTGATACTTGGTCCTATCCATGATGTCCATGGATACATTTGGCTCATGACAAAAGGTTCCTGATATTTCATCCACCGAGGCAAAAAGGCTTATCATTGGCAATACCGCCTCAACATAATTATTGTACCAGTAAAACATGGTAGCATTTTATATATTAATCCTGCAAACTAGAAATAGAAATAAACATTAGGGTTATTTAAAGCTGTGGATGTTTTAGGTCCAAATATCAAGAATCATTTGGTTTGGATGAAATACGCCCATGAACATTTGAGACTGGATGAAATGTCAAGGACCTTTTGCCATGGACCAAATATCTCCATGGGTTATTTGGATAGAACCCAAAATTTGCTAAGCAATGATAGGATATATTCCCAAGGACTCATGGCGCATATACCCACTTACCCTTGTGATCCAGGGGGCTGGAAATGAGCAGATAGAGATTTCCCTAAGAGCAGGGTCAGCAGGGAAACCATGACCTCTGCTAGACATGGTTCTCTTTGTAGGGTCTAACACACTCCTCTACTTTTTATTTTAAATACCAACATATTTACATACATGTAACAGAAAGGAAAACTCTTCAAATTACCACAATAGAAAAGCTTTGACAGTTAACCTCTAGCTAATTTCTATAAGGCACTTGCACTAATTACAAGAATGATGGAATTTTATACAAAAATAAAATATGGACCAGTTATGGTAGTTTGTCATGAAAAAGTAGAAGAAAGATAAATCTTTCTTGTTCCCCTGATATTGTTTCTGAATTAAAAATAGAAATTTTATACTGATGTTATCACTTCTGTATAGCAATTCCTCAGAAAGTTGTTTAGGAACAGGGATATGGAACTGACTCTTGTAGATTGCATCCTGGAAAGTTTAATTCCTAAAACTTAAGTGCTATGAGTGAAGAGAGAAAGACCTGTAGTAACAGTGCCTTCTGGTGATTGGATTTAAAATAATAATAATAATAATAATAGCCACAAGATCACCAGTGATTTGTAACATTTATTGAGCAATCATTTCACACTAGAGGCTATATATTATCTAATTCAGGAAGTATATAATAATGAATATAAACTATATTAAATACACTGAGGAAATATAAGGAGTGATTGTATTATGGTTAATCAAAGCAGTAAGATATTACTTGGGGAAAAATAAATTATGACATAAATCTTCCTAATACAGTAATATGGAGGTGAGAGAAACTCCAGCAGTTTTTGCTCCATAAAGGACACTCAAAATTCCACCTACATCTTTCATAATTAGCTTATAGAAAATATATGATTCAGAAATAAGATAGTGTCAACAGAACACTGGCAGTTCCTCTCTTGCTGAAAGACTTGTAGTAATTAAAATGTGAAACCAATATTCCCAATCAGAACTACCACATTGCTAATCTGTAATAACAAAGAACTATTAGAGGCAAAAACATATCTAGCCCATATGTCCATCACATTATTTTACTGTAAGCAGAGCAAAATGAGAAGCCAAATATTGTTAAAGACTTAGCTCAGTGTATAAGCAATCAGAACAAAAGAATATGAAATCGAATATTAAACTGAAATAGGCTTACTTTGCCTGATGCAACCGGAAACCTGACGTGATTGCTAAGTCTGTCTCTTTTGGGGTGGAGCTTGGGTAGACCCTGAAGATGTTTGCCACTGAAGATGTACTTTTGTTAGACTCCAGTGGCTAATAATAATTCTAAATTAAATTTGCTATTTTGAAATATTAAAATGTATAGTCAGGTTATATTTTTAGTTCACAAAACCTGGGAAATAGATATTTTGCCATTTAAAATAGAATTTGAAACTCTTTTTTGACTTAGGGTTTAACTCCCAGGGAATAAATTTAGTTCTTTGCTTTTCAGTCTTTTGAGAGCTATTGTATATAACTCAGTTTCTAAGTTTTAGACTTAATGTGAGAAATTTTGAACAAGGAGCAGAATGACCATGACCAGAAGGGTGGGGAGAGGGGAAGAGGGAGACAAAGAAGGGGAAGGGTTTAGCCAAGGAGCTAATGTGAAAGACCCATGGACATGGACAATGAGGTGGAGATGGACTGTGGGAGATAAGATGGTTTGGGTGAGGCAGGGGAGAGTAACAGGGGGAAAATGGGATAAATGTAACACAACAACAATAAATACAAAAAAGAAATTTTGCACCTAAAATATAACATTTAAGTCAATGATCTGATTAGTAAGATGCCTTTCCATTGAGAAACTTAGCATGCCATTAGTGATTTTACTATGTAATACTTAGATGAGCTGAAGAATAATAATTGGGATCACATACAAAGCAAAAACACTTCCAGCTGTGATCTACTTGCTCAGATGCTCAGCAAGATAGATCTCATTTTTCCTGACTTTCAAATCACAATTCTTTATACCATAAATAACTTCCCTTTTCTTTGTATATTAGCTTTAAATATGCATACCCACTCATTCTCTCATTCTTAACCTTCCTGAACAGCTGGGTTCATTATAAAAACAACTCTTGTTTTTTGTTCAGCAGAAGATGAGATGAGAGAATAATTTAAAACATTTACAACAATATTTGAATGAAATGCCAATAGCAAAGCTGTGGATGCCTTTCTGGGTTTTCTGTTCCAGTAGCTACTTTCTTCCCAGGCAACAGAGTGCTGCACTCTTCTTAATGAAGGCCAAGTGTTCTGTATCGCTTGTCCTATAAATTTATGGACAGAGCGAGCGATTGCCGGTGCCAGGAGGAAACTACACACTCCATTATCTTTCTAATAGGCCTGAAAATTATTTGTTTAAAAATCTTTCCCACCGTCACATTTCGAAGTGCTTGCCAAAGTGATTGTTACAAATTTCCCTCTATCTATAATTTCAGAGTTGCCGCACATGCATTCTCTCTTAAATTTCAATAAGAAACTGAGCTTGAAGCTTAGAAATTACCTGTCTACCATGGCTTTGTTTCTTTACCAAGAGTTGTCCCTTTTTTATTCATCAGTATTTTAGTCCACAAGCCTCTTTTTTCTCATGCACTGAATTATTCCCTTTTCATTCTCAGGAGAACACTTCACAATGTATCTCCTGGACAGGTTGTACAATGCCCTGAATTTCTCTCTTCACAACCACAAAATCATCACAGTGCTGGAAATTTATCTAGTACGGCATTTGATTACTGATGTCTTTTTAGCTTAAAGAATGCTATAATTCTGGGGTCTTTTTATGCCACATTTCTCAGGGTACATTTCTAAATCATTTTTACCATTTAGTTCTATAAGATTTTTACAATTTGGGAATCTAATAAAGACTCAATTGTGTTTTGTATATAGATAATTTACATTTTTTTTGAAAATCTGGCCAGACTTTTCAATTCCCTCTTTATCCTAGATCTACATAATGTCTAATGAACAAAATCAATTTGAAAATACCATTGATCCCTGACATAATCACATTTCAACACCACATACATTTTTTTGACCAAATAGATAGTACTTTCATGGCTATCTTTCCTTTCCTAGTATTCTGACAACGTGGCAGATACAATTTCTTATTCCTTCCTTGAAGAATTTGCATTAATCATCTTAAATCACTGTCTTTTTCATACAAGTTTACATTCATGATATCAAAAAGTAGCTCCAAACCCACTTACCTGCATTAGGAAAGGCAAGAAAGTATCAGAAAATGATTAGAAATCTAAGCGAAATCATCTTCCGCTTTACTAGCTATTTAATTTTCAAAGCAGTTTGCATATAATTGTCATTTTAATGCTGTGCTTTATTTAAACTAGATTTCATTTTTATTACATTAAGAATAAATGGTTTATAAAGAATTTGGTGGGATGGTTCTCAACATCTACTGCACCCTACTTTGAGGAAGTCAGGTTCATATCTTGAATTTTTAGATTTCTGTGCATCTCAAGTTCCAAATTTGATTTAGATCCCACCAAATATATAAACTGACACAAGATTTGCAAAATGAAAGCCCAAGTAATGAGGATATCCAGCTTCTGCAGTTTATTCTAGCATAGAGTAAGATATTTCTTTTTACATTAATATAGCACTAATCACACTCTTTTAGCTTCATTGGTCTTGAAAGCAGAGCACAGACATTTTTCGGATTTGGATTGTAGATGACAATTTGTTCTGCATCAGGACATAATGGCAGTTACATAATTCTGATGGTTGTCTGTGGCCATGGCATTAGTTTGGTACCTATGATTTCCTGATTAGAGAAGGCATACCAGCTCCCTTATTACCAGTAGTACATCTAAGGGAATTCCCTAACCTAAAACTCCTTCCACAAACTCTAATAAGATCCATATAATTTATATCCTGTAATAAATCTATTCTTGTTTCTTTTTTGGTCTGCATCTTAACAATGGTTGATAGCATGACTGATGACAAGCATTCTTAACATGATAATTTGGAATTGATTAAGGAACTGGTTTAAAGTTGGCTGAGTTTCTACTAAGATGGGATAGGTCAAGGATAGTGTATGGCATGCAATGATAAAAGTGTTACTTAAATTATGAGAGTATGATTATGATATTGGTTGAAGTCATAGACTTTGGAGATTTATGGACTATGTTTCAGTCAGTGTCTACCATATACCAGCGTGTAATTTTTGGCAAGTCATTCACTTTAACTTTCAAATTCCTTATTTAGTACTAGCATTTAGCTTTGTTATGAAAATAACTAAAATTATATATGTAAAGTGCTAGAAGGATGTCTGACTGGGACATCTTTTTGTTATTTGTAAGTATTATCATTATAAGTTACCACTATTGTTGTGGTCATTGTTATGTGTTAAGATTTTACCCTACATGCAAGCTAACAAGTTAGCCAGCCAGTTTCCTGAATACTGACAGAAAGACTCAAGATTCCTGGGTCAGAGCCGGAAGAGATTTTTTACTCAAAGCAATAGCAATAAGCAACATATTACATCAGTGTCTGTTTCTGAGTCCCAGTTCCTACAGAGCAGCAAGTGATTTAGGAGATCCCTGCACACTCGGTGGGTTACATTATGAGAGGAATTTCAAGTTTTCAACCTAAAACTTTTATAATGATCAATAAGCTTGTCTGACTTTGTTCCAGAAAAAGACATGATTATTATCGTAATGGACAGCGACTATCTTTATATTCTAAGGCTGTTTGCTATACAAACATACATGAAAACATTGTCTGGAACAAAGGCAACCAGTGTCTTTCTTGACAAGGTGTGCAGAAATATTAGAGGCTCATGGAAAATTGTTTTAAAAATATCTGCCTCTGAAGAACCAAGAAGGCGGAGGAGTAAGCGGAGCTACACCAATCTCCTCCCAACATCAAACTGGAACTACAACTTACTTGGGGACAAATCATCCAGAATAACCAACAGAACACCAGCTGGAGAGAAGAAGCCTTATTGCCATGGACAGAACAAAAGAGCCGATTCATCACAATGAGCCTGGTAGGAAGTGCAGAGATGTAAGAGGCTGGCGGGGCTCCCATGGGTGGCAGCTGAAGCGACAGAGAACCATCTCAGTATCCGGGGTTCCACCTGAGAAGGGCGGGATCTAACTGGGCTTTCCAGCCTACAGCAACACAGCTGAGAATAAAGCAGCACCCAGCTATGAAAGCAAAAAGCCACCAGGTTTAGCAGCTTGACAAAGAGATTAAATTCTTAAAGGAACCAGGCACAAAAATACAGAGGCACCCACCTAACCTGGGCTCCAGCAGAGGGAGGGCACAGTGGACTAGAGACATTTAAGGAGGGCTTGGGTCAGTGGCTTTAGGGGGAGAGCTGAGGGAGCAGCCCGTGAGTCCAGTGCTGACTCATTCCCCATACAGCCGGCAGACCACTCTTCCCCAAAGGGCAGGAGCCTGAAGGGGACCTACAACCACACCCATAGGAGTTAATCCGTCCCACCCAGCAGTGCCTAAACTTGACCTCAGATCACAGGTTGATTGGACTAACAACTGAATTCATCTGTCCCACCCAGAGGTGCCTAAAACTGACCACTGATCACAGACTGATTGGATTAACAACTAAAGAAGACAAAGACAGTGGATCTCTGGTAGTCTCCAACTGGCTGACTAGGCCAAGACTAGGACACAAGCTGACATCACCAAGCACAGATCCAGGAAGTAAAAAAAAATGCACCTCTACACCACAGAAGGTCACACCACTAAGACAATAAGTCAAAGCAAACCAACCTAAGAAGCAGAAACAAGCAAGAGCCACCTAAAATGGGGAGACAAAGAAATAAACCCTCAGCAAATGGAATGGAGGAATCCCCAGGAATAGTGCAAAATGAAATAGAAGGATACACGCTCTCAGACATGGAATTCAAAATAATGATGATAGAGAAGCTCAAGGAGCTCAGTGAGTTCAAAGAAAACTACAAACAACTCCAGGGGAACTATGAAGAACTCCAGGAAAGCTATAAGGAACTTACTGAGAACTACACCAGCATTGAAAATGACATAGAAACCATCAAGAAGAGCTAGAAAGAAATGAAGAATACAATTTCTGAATTGAAGAACACAGTAGAAGGAAGCAAAAGCAGGCTACAGAAAGCAGAGGATCAGATCATCAATCTGGAAGTCAATGTAGAAAAAAAATTCCCAGGCAGTGCAACAAAATGAAAAAAGACTAAAAAACAATGAAGATGTTTTAAGAGAGCTGCAGGACAACATGAAACATTATAACATCTGTATCATGGGGATACCAGAAGGAGAAGAGGAGGAACAAGGGATAGAAAACCTCTTTAAAAAAGTAATGACAGAAAACTTCCCTAACTTGAAGAGAGAAAATGTCATGCAAACTCAGGAAGCACAGATGGTCCCAAGGAAAATGAACCCAAACAGGCCCACTCCAAGACACATCATCATGAAAATGGCAAATTTCAAAGACAAGGAGAGAATCCTAAAAGCAGCAAGAGAGAAACAGCTAATAATATACAAGAGGGCTCCCATTAGGTTATCAGCTGATTTCTCAACAGAAACACAACAAGCCAGAAGGCAATGGCAAAAAATATTTCAAGCAATGAAAAACAAAGGCCTGCAACCAAGAATACTCTACCCAGTAAGGCTGTTACTCAAAATGGAAGATGAAATACGGAGTTACCCAGACAAAAGAAGTCTAAAAGAATACATCTTTTAGATGTAAGCATTGCAAGAGAAGCTAAAGGGTCTACTTTAAGAGGATGAAGAAACAGAGAGACAGATAGAAACACAGATACAAATGTAAATGGATTAAATGCACCAATCAAAAGACATAGGGCAGCTGAATGGATAAGAACCAATTTAACTTATGAATGCTTTAAAGTGATCTTGTTACTATACCCGAGAACCCTGAAACACCAATTCATAAGAACCTATGTACCCCTATATACCCCAATGCTATTTACAATAGCCAAGTGCTGGAAACAGCCTAAGTGCCCATCAGTGGATGATTGGATCAAAAACCTTTAGTATATTTACACAATGGAATACTACACAGCAGAAAGAAAGAAGGAATTCATACCCTTTGCAACAATATGGGTGAAACTGGAAAGTATTATGCTTAGTGAAATAAGCCAGTCAGTGAAAGACAAATACCATATGATCTCACTCATTACAGGACAATAATGAACAACAAACAAGCAAACAAGCAAAACAGAACCAGATACATGAATACAATGACTAGACCTTCAGTGGGCAGGGGAGAGAGGGAAGGAGGAGGCAAAGAAAGGGAACAGTTTAGTCAAGGAACTAGTATGGAAGAACCATGAACATGGACAACAAGTGGGATTGACTTTGAAGGGGAGTGGGTGGGTGGGGAAGGGGACAGAGGGGAGTAAAAAGGAGATGGATGTAATACAACAATAAAATTAAATTAAGGAAAAATATCTGCCTCTTGTTTTTACACCACCTTGACTTCTGGTGATTTTTTTTTCATGAGTATATGTTACTTTATTGATTCATTTAATAAATCTAAGTGATGTATAGCATTTAACTGCAGCTATTATCAACTCTACTCCAAGAAGCAGGCTGAAGCAAACCTGCAGTACTGATTGGTCTTCCAAATTCTCCAGACCAATTAGAGGACCAAATCCCATCAATCCTCAGGGTGTAATTTGGGGAGAAAGTATGTTTTTCCTGTAAATTTGTATGTTACCCTATTTGTCTTGAGGCATTAATCAATGTAGAACAGAAAGTATTAACAATTGCAGACTCTGCCCTGGTGCTCAAGAAGGCAATCTGGGACTCTTCTATCATCCATAACAACCCTGGCTAGTTAGTTGGGGATGACATAACTGTTTATATTTTTTAACTGAAAATATTTATTTATTCATCTTTAGAGAGAGGAGATGAGAGGGAGAGAACCATCCGTCTGTTACCTGTCACCTACCCTCAGCTGGGGACCTGGCCTGGAACCCAGGCATGTGCCCTGACTGGGGAACCTTTGTTTCGAAGGCTGGCACTCAATCCACTGAGTTGTGCCAGCCAGGGACAACCTGAATGTCTTTGTGGGTCAAGATGGTGTCATTGACTGTTTCAGGTTAAGTCAGGAAACAAATTTCTTACCACCTTTTCTAATTGGATGACTCCCACTGTAGGAATAAACTGCCCTCTGGGCACATATAAATAATGAGTCATTTATCTCCCAGGAAGCCCTCCTGAGCCATCAAGGATAACCTCATTTTGGAAAGAACTCTGTAGTCTAAGGGCTAAATAATCCACTGGCAACATTTCCTTAAATGTTTGAAGGACTCTAAAGTACAATTCACATGTTTTATTGAGGAATGCAAGTTAGTGCCTCATTTCCACTCAAGAATTACAGTCCTGGATCACACATGGTTCCCTTGGGGAAAAGGTGTCATTTGCAATTGTCTGGGCCCTCAGATTGGGACCTATGTAAGTTGAAAGGCTCAGGATGGCAGTTCTTCAAATGTGGCTGAGAACAAAGTGAACATGAAAAGGTCAGATAAAGAGTCAAGTTGTAATTGCAAAACATAGCCTCATCATCATCAGTTGGAAAACAATGGACAGAAGCATTCACTCATAATTTCCCTCTTGACTTGTCACCTGCCCTCAGCTGGGGACCTGGCCTGGAACCCAGGCATGTGCCCTGACTGGGAATCAAGCCGGGGAACCTTTGTTTTGCAGGCTGGCACTCAATCCACTGAGTTGCATCAGTGCAACTTTCCCCCCCTCTCTTTTGTCCATATTTTACATTTCACATAGCCTTTGGTTGTAGAGATAGACTTTATATAATTATGACATATCCACACAGAATAGTGACTGTACTAATGAAGGATTGAGATTGAATGCTTCCCAAAGAAATATGCAATGACTGCTAGAATTTTATTTTTTTTGGATAGTTGTTGAATGTATATTTTCTGTTCAGTTATGCCTTTATTATATTTGATATGAGCTGTTAGTTATTTCTATTGTGTACATGTGTATGTAAATTGAGGCATGGGAAGAGGGGTACTTGTGCAGAGCACCTAAATGGGTAAACTGTGGTGAATGTGGACAATAGCATAGCTTCTTCTGTTTTAGAGTTTTGAAAGCAAAATATGGTCTGGATCAAGTAACATCATACCAGATTCCTCATCAGGGGTCTTTTTGATTGTAGCAGTGGTGTTATAGATCTTGGACCAGTGATTTCTTAATCAAAGAAGTAGTAACAGCCTTGTTGGCCTGATCCTATAGTGGAGATATTAACATTTTCCTGATTATTTATCCCATATTCTGTTTTATTAACTATCCTAACAATCTGCAGGGTATTTTAAAAATTCTGTAATAAAAATAATTCTGTGCTTAAAATACCTACACAGGACTGTTTCATCCAACTGAGCTCTGATTACTATAGTGCGCTAAGTTTTCTCTATAAAAATATTTATCTATAATTTTACTTATGAAATAGATACATTTAATGCCATATAAACTGTTACTGCAGCTCACATAAGATGAATACCCTTCATATTCTTGTATATTTTTTTCTAAAATTATCTGCCATAATTCTAACTCTTTTGACCCTAAAATCAAAATTAATTCATTGAGTAATTGTCTTTTTTAGGCATTGATTTTTTAAATAGTTTTATATTTCATAAATGAGCACAATGCTTATAAAGATATTTTCAGTTTTTTCCATGAGTTGTTAATTACAAATGAAGTGTGTGTTTTTTAAATATCAAATACTCAAATACTATTATAAGGGTCACAGCTGCATCTTGATGTATTCAATCTGAAGATGTTTTCCAGGCACTTATCTCTTTAATAAGATGATCCTATTTGGTTATTCAATTGAGTAGTAAAAGACACAACTATCATGGACCATAATGGAAGATTGAATGTTTGGTATCATTAAGATGAAGTCATTCCTTTTTGAGTTTTCAAGTATAATCTAGCTGAAGTCAATTGCCAGAATTACTTTTTAGACTTCTACCATTAGAAAATCTGTTAAGATTTGTTGAGCTTTTAGTATATGTAGAGAACCAAAGTCTTCAGTAGACTGCAGGAAAAACAATTCATGCAACATTTTGAAACTGTGTCATTTACTTACTCATGATGTTCTATATGACTGAAACTATATTCAGAAACTTGAGTAAACAAAACCCTAAGGGATAATATCTGAGGGCAACCACTTGACTCAGTTTCCCTGGGATTTCTTACCTTGTGCTTTGCCACAGATCATAGTATCAACTTGATTTACACAAAGTCTTATTAAACATGCAAGTAATGTACATTCATATTAATGTCTTTTAAGGCAAAAGAATTGTAGACTCGCTGTATAACTTAATAAAAAGACCGGAAAATTTGAAATTTAGAATAATCAAATTGAGATTTTAGGCAAGTTAATTAGCCTTAGTTCAAAAGAAACTATCCAGAAAGTGGTACAGAAGATATAAAAGAAACATTAGCCCTGGCTGGTGGTGCAGTGGATAAGGCACTGGCCTGTGAACCCAAAGGTCTCTGGTTCGATTCCCAGCCAGGGCACACATAACCAGGTTGCAAATCAGGTCTCCAACCATGTCTGTAGCTGGAGGCAGGTGAAAGGCAACCATACATTGATGTCTCTCTCCCTCTCTCTCTTCCCCTCTCTCTAAAAATAATAAATAAAATCTTTTAAAAAAGAAAAGAAACATTAAGGACCATCGAAGATAGAGTAGGAGGATCTAACATACATCTAATGGGTATTCCAGAATGAGAAAAGAAACAAGACAGAACAGAAAGAATGTTATTGAAAGAGACGATGATTGAGAATTTTCTAGGCCTGCAAAAAGAAACAATTCACAGATTCAAAGATTGCCACTGAATTTCAATCATAGGCTTTAAAAAAGATGGGTATAACCTCTACCATTGAAATATTATAGACTAATGGGGAAAAAACAAAATTGAGTAAACAGCATAAGAGTCCAATTATTAGCACAGTAATATGCAATCAAGCTGTCCCCAAGGGTGACTTGGAGCTTTATGCCTGGGCTAGGTCCGTGGAGGAGCGAGGAAGCAACACTAGCTTCACTGTATGAACAGGCCAGGGATGCAACAGGACTTCTCCCCTATAATGCTAGTGGGATGGCTGAAAAAGGCAGATAAGCAAGAAATTATGTTGAACCTAATTTTGCCCAACATAGGTTTACAAAGTTTTATGAAATTCATTTAGATGTATTCAAATTAAGTAACAAAACTGCTAATTATTATCTAGTGTTTTAGTTCTATTGTTATAAATATATTAGCTATAGCTCCATCAAATTTAAAGTACTGATGTTCAATATTATAGGAATTATAATAATGTATGCTTTAAAGGAGATATTAATAATGACATCTTGAATAAATAGAATTTCATTCTTCTGAGCAAACAGTGAAATTATAAAATACTGCTTTTAGAAAATAATACTGTACTACCTTGAAATATGCTAATCAAATAAGTTAAACATATCAAATATGCTAGATGCAACCATTATTCCTATATCAAAATATCTATGATATAAAAAGTATAGAAATTATTACCTATGAATAAAGAAGCAGCAATATGATAATTGCACATTTAGCTGTATAAATTAATTCAATATTAAGGGAAAATGACAAATTCTATTTTTGTAAACAAGGAAGACCAAGTGTTCAAATCTTGTTTTCAGTTTGGGATGCTCAAATTCCAAGACCAATTAATTTAGTAACCTGCTATTTTCTTATTCTGTGACTCTCTGACTAAAATAATATTGTATTCACTTTTCATAATTTTATTTCATCTTATTTATTTTATCTCATAGTAGTGTGACCCACTAATGAAGGGTAATGAAGATGAGGAAGATGTAGTTCTGCTGTTGATCATTAATGGGGACTACTTCTCCCTCATTTACAGTATATGCTCCAATTCCATTCCAGTTCTGTTCATCCTCTTGTTTTGGCCTTTTTTTGCAGTTTGATTGTGTTGTCTGTAATTGTCTTAGAATATTCCTTGCCAAAATAATTTCTGTTTGACATTAAGTTTTAGCCTCCTTCCAGTTCTGGATCCTTTAGAATAGGAAACAGAGAAGGTAAAACTTTGAACTCCAAAGCCCCTTGAGACCTCAGCTCCACCCTTTCCAAAATTTTTAGAACAAACATGATGTGAACAATTTGCCCTCCTATATATGGAATATTAAAAAGAAGTTTAAAATCTGAACTTAAGCCCTGGCTGGTGGCACAGTGGATAAATCACCAGCCTTCTAACCCAAACGTTGCTGGTTCCATTCCCAGCCAGGGCACATAACCAGGTTGCAAGCCAGGTCTCCAGCCAGGTCCTCAGCTGGAGGCAGGAGAAAGGCGACCATGTATTGATGCTTCTCTCCCTCTCTGCATCCCTCCCTTCCCCTCTCTCTAAAAATAATAAATAAAATCTTTAAAAAATGCTTCTTTATTAAAAAAAAAAAAAAAAAGCTGAACTTAAAGTAACAGAGAATAGAATGGGAGTTATTAGAAGCTAGGATAAGGTGGGAAAAGTAAGATGAAAATAGAGTTCCAGTTGTTCCAGCTGGAGGGAGAAAGGGGTGGTTGGAGCTATTGTTTAGTGGGTACAAAGTTCATATTTACAAGATGAAAAGAGTTCATTTTTAAATGTTGGTGATGCTTGCACAACAATGTCAATATACCTAATGCCACTGAATTATGCCCATAAACAATGGTTAAGATAGTAAAGTTTGTTTATATGTTTCATCACAATTTTTAAAACCAGAAAAATGGACACCAATAGAATATTCCTTACATGTTGTGATGGAAACATAATTTGTTTCCGGTAAAGTACACCTTTGTCTATCAAAATACAACTTCTGATACATTCCTTTAGAGACAAATAAAAACTTGTCTTCCAGGAAGACCCCACACCTCAACCATGACTCACGTAAGTCACCAATCATCTACACCTACTGAGGGACTGTGCTGAGGGGCAATGGTGAGCATAGTGATGTGGATGTTTGTCATCCACTGTTCACCAAGCATAAGTAATTTTAGTAAGAGATGTATTTAACAAAATCTGTGGAATACATGTGTTCTTTGTGCTTCTACATATTAGATATATTCTTATATATCAAATTATATATAACATATAATATATATATATATAGTTGTGAACTGACATAAATAGTAACAGTTCAAATATAACTTATCCTTAAGTAGAGTTGTAGTAATTGGAAAATACAATGATTTATATGAGCATTGAAAGACAGTGTTTAAAATTTTTCCCCTTTAAAAATATTTTTAAATTTTATTTTCAGTTTTGGAGGCTATGTGTATATATAGCCTCCAAATATATATATATATATATATACATATATATATATGTATATGTATATACATATATATATATGTATATTTATATATATATATAAATTGTAATAGTCAATGTTTTGAGGGGCATGCTGAACACTGGCCCCTCTGCAGTGGGCACCACCTTGTTCTCCCAAGAAGGGTGGCCAGCAGCTGTGCTTATCATTTTTGCTATAGATACTATAGCTGATTAGACCAACCTGCTTCTATCAGATTATTTTACTAAAAATTTGAACTGAGTTACATAAGCAGGAAGTCTTGTTCTTCCAAAATACCAGGCAAGTCTCTAACCCACTTCTACCTTCCCTGAGTTCAGGAGCTTTAAAGCTTACTGCTCTGAAGCATTTTATGCTCCTTCTCTGAGTTCCTTCTGTGGTCACATTACTTCCAACTTGCTCTTGCTCTTAGTCACAAGAATTAAGGCTAAATAGTGACTTTTACAAAGTCCAATACAACTTTCTGTATAATATTATTTTTTTTAAGATATTTTATTATTTTCAGAGAAAAGGGCAGGGAGGGAGAAAGAAAGGGAGAGACGCATCAATGATGGTTGCCTTTCACCTGCCTCCAGCTGGCTACCTGGCTTGCAACCTGGTTAGGTGCCCTGGCTGGGAATCAAGCCAGCAACCTTTGGGTTCATAGGCCAGCACCAATCCACTGAGCCACACCAGCCAGGGCTAATATTCTTAACTTTGAAGCTATCTAGAGTTATCTAGAGGTATTAAAATGTTCAGTATAATTGCTAAATAAGATATTGGAAAATAAAAAAAAGAATGTAATTATGTAAAGTGAAAATATAACAGCAAAACATTAGAGAATTATAAATGTTTTCTTTTCAGGTACAGATTCAGTTGTCTGGAACAGACTGGACTTGAGTTGAACCTTAGCCTGTCCCAATAGTCACCCACTGAAATCCTCCTGGAGGCTCATTGAGAAAGCAGGCATTATGATTTCATTGTGACTTTAATATTGATCAGTTCTTTCATATTTTTATTTGCATTTTGTGTATGTTCTATTGTATTTTTATTTTTAATTAATTTATTGTTGTTGTATTAAACGTATCCCATTTTCCCCTCATTGCTTTCCCATCATTTTATGTATATTTTAGTTTGGAAGTAAAGAAAGCGATTCAAAGCTGATATGCTTTAATTATTAAATTATATCTTTTTATTCTACATCTTAAGTCATGGTTTAGAAATTCTTCTTAGATTATTTTATTGTTTCATGAAATGAGTATTATGTAATTTCAAACCATTAATGGAACAAAGTGTTCCACAAGAATAAATTTTCCCTGGTAAATGAATCTCAAGAAATTAAGAACCAAAATGTTCACTGAAATTATTGATAAGGAAAGGTTAAATTTCTTTAGAAAATTTTTTAAAATTTAAAAATGTTTTCAATTTGTTAAAATCTTTATATTTTTCATTATTTCTTTATCTTTAAATTTACTTTATTAGGGTGACATTGGTTAACAAAAATATACAGGTTTCAGGTGCATAATTCTACAACATATCATCTATATACCATATTGTGTGTTCACCACCCTAAGTCAAGTCTTCATTTATCACTATTCCTCCATATACCCTCCTCCACTGGATATAATTCAATGTTTCTCAAAGGACAATTGAGGGATTTAGTGCTATTTTTATGTTGGGGACCCACAACCCACAGATCCCCTGGTGCTGTGGATGAAATGGATACTTCCCAGGCAGCTTGTGCTGGGGATGTTGGGGGGGGGGGGGGGGGGGTGAGCGGGTGGAGAAGGTTGGCTAGTGTCTCGGAGAGACAAAAGCCGGGTTTGCAGTTCTCCCAGATCTTTTTTTATTTAAAGCAGTTAGCTTAAGGGCATATATTATGTCAATCAATGCTAAACAATGCTAATTACAGAAAATGTGTATAATTCAAGAATTAAAATTGAAGGAACACTGAGATCTTCCTCAGGTCAGGGTATGTTCATTGAAAATCAAAACTAAAACTGCTGGTACCATAGAGTTATCAAGGGGGGTAAAAGAACAGGGCAGGCTCTAAAGGTCATGTGGAATGTTCCTATGGCCAGATTCCTACTGAGGCCCCCTGGCTACAGCATCAAGGCCTGTTTGCACTCAGATTTTCTGGCATTCCGGTCAGGTCTTATAGGCTTTGCCTGGCCTGCATGGGGCTCCAAGCCTCCATGCTTTCCTGGGGAGACCGTGATATTTTTACTCCTTCATTTGGTTTTTTCATTGTTTCATTTTTTTTTTTCTTCTGTGCATTTGAAAACCTCCAAGACTTAATGTTGAGCACAGGCCTTAGCACATAAGGCTAGTTCTGCCCTGGCAAGTGTGGCTCACTTGGTTGGATTGTTAACCTATAAACCAAAAGTTCCCCTGGGTTCCATTCTCAGTTGGGGCATGTACAAGATGTCCTCATGTTGTAGCATGGAAGAGAAGCAAACAATTGGTCTTTCTTCTTTCCCTTTCACTCTCCGCCCCTTCCCCTCTTTCTAAAAGCAATAAGCAAGTCTCCAGTGGGGGTAAAAAAAAAAGGTTGACAGACCAGTGTCATTTGACAGTATAGCAACTATGGGCAACAAATACTTCTCTTACTTCCTTCCCAGTAGTTTCCATTACTTTACTGGGGAGGCCCCTTTGAACCCTTAGTTCCTCCCTTTCTGAATCCTTCAGAGCAAAGATGGCATAAATGCTTCTGTTTAAAACATGCTTATGTTCATTTGCATGGAGTTGACTAAGCCTACACTGTAAGTTGATGTTGGGGAAACCAGATAAATGCTATTAAAGAATGTAGCATTTTGCTGTCTTTAATTTTACTGACATGTGAATTTGGAGCTGTAAATACTCACCTTATTATTTAAATTGAGCAGGCTTCCCCCTGGCAAATTGCAAAAACATGTTAGTATAATTTCTTAATCTATGGTTTTCAAAAAGCTGAAAATGACAATGATAATACTGTATATACTTGTTTATAATTAACTATAGGTTTACAGGATACAAACTAAGATTAATAGTAATTTAAGTAATTGATTAGAAAGTAAAATTTCAAAAATGAATACCTTGTTGCACAAGATTTGCTGTCACAAATTCATGTACTATGTGAAAATGTAACTTGTAATATTCATGCAATTTGTGGTTGTTCTTTCCTTCTTTACTAATATACCCTCTACAAAAAGTTATAGAAATGCAATCAGAACTCTCTGAAAAAGAACCAGACATTAATAAAAGTCCATAAATAAGTTTACAAAAATAAAAACATATATATACATATATCAGTACAGTAGAGTTATTTGAGGAGTTTAAATTTTTTCATAACTTCTCTCAAGATTCTGATTTATTTGGTCTAGAGGAGGACTAATGTTGTCTTAAAACTGTTCAGGTGATTTAAAAGTGTACCTATGGTTGAGAAATATTGTATGAGAAATTACCATATTGATAAAAGTTGCTCTCTTATTATACTATTTTAACTATTAAACTTAACTGATTTAAATATTAGTAATAATAAGAGTTCATTTAAATCAAACTGCATTAAATTAAGCAACTATATGCAACTATAATACTATAATATTTCTAGTTTACAAATAGAATAATGAACTGAGCCTACCTAAAATTTTAAAAAATCTGATTTATTTAATACTTTCATGTAAATGTGACACTTTTATGACAGAATGCAGCCAGTTTTCTGGCTGACCTTTTATATTCCATAGCACCACTCTCTTAAAATGTTAATAAAGAGAGCAACATTAGCAACTTAGAATTCCCGGTAAAATTTTAGAATAAGTTTATGCTTCTGCTATGGCCCTATAATTTTTTTTTTAGAAGGAAGTTTAAGAAACTAACAACATTCAAAACCACTCTTACAAAATATCAATGTTATGCCACAATATAAAAAGTCAAGTTTAAAGTAAGCTCAAGTCTTGTAAACAAACATGTAATGATTGAAGTACAAAAAAACACAATTTTCAGATCAAATATATTTAAATTAATTTAATAAGTACAAAAAGATAATGCTTAGCATTAATTTCCATGTAATCAATTAATCAGGAATTTTTTAAACAGCAAGCATAATGACACATTCAATAAAGGTCAAATTATCTTACATAAAAATAGTGATTTTTTCCCCCAATTACAACAAGGTCACAAATAACAAATATTTGCTCCCGAATGATTTCTCAAACCAGAAAATCTATTGTACAAGTGTAAGGTCACCCAGAAAATTTCAAACTTCACCTAATGAGATTATTTCAACGTTCACAATTGGAACTTGATCATGCATTCTTTATGCATATAATTTAAAAAATTAATTTGTAGCAAAGGGATATTTTAGTTCTTTCTGGTTTTTTTCCTTCTCTAATTTAGCAACAAATATGAAGTTTTAAAAAGTTTCCATGTATGTCACTTCAAAGACAATATTTCATGATGGTCACATTCCTCAGTTTGGAGCACACCAAATCAGATTATATCTGTTCATAAAATCTTGAAACAAAATTAGATACCAAGAAACTTGAAATCAATTAGGGCTCCAGCACCCAAGTTCAACAAACATGAACTTATCCATAGATGGTAAAGCTTAATTCATGAAAATTATGGTACAAAGTTCAGTTTCCTTTAGGCCTTTTTAATCACACATTAAACTTCTTTACACATTATGTGACATGGAGAAAGAGCACAAGCAAGTGCTTCCAATACTCTGTTGAATATTTGAAACCTAAGTTAGTTGGAAACAAATCTGTAAGTCATTATTCCTACAGTAATTCTGACTACTTTGTTTTGCTTTTCTAGGACCAACAGTTTTTACAAATACAGTTTGTTTGAATGAGTACCACTTTCCTGACAATACAGGCTAGCATAGAACAGCATGTTAAGGTGGAGTTAGTCTTCTGAAACAAAGAATGAAAAATTTTATTTTCACACCACCTAAGCTAATTCAATACTTACAATCCTGGCATTGGCATTTATTTGGGGTCAGTTCATTATATTTCATGGATAGTAATTGGTAACAAATTGTTTGATTAAATCAATATATACTATTTGAAGTCCTGTGGATTTAAGTGTCATGAAACCAACAATACAGCAAATAAAAATCTCTCCAACCCCTAACAAAACTGGCAAAAAGGAAATTAAAATAAAAAGTGTTCCTTTTGTGTGCTTAATCAACTTGAAGCACTTATACATATTTTAAGTACCTATGGATCACAAAGAAAAATGGAATGTATTCCCCAAATCTTAATAAATGTTAATAAACAGCTATGCTATCAAAAGTAGATCATTGGTTGCTATATAGTCTAATTTTAGTTTTGCTTGGTTTTATTGTGTAGAAAAGCAGACAGTAGTCTTACTATTGGACTGATGCTCCCAAAAAAGTATGAGTATATATTTGAATTAAAGCAAAGGAAAAAATAATTTTTTACTTTGCCTAAAATATGTGTTAGATTAACATGTTGCTGTACTATTTAGAAATTCTAAACTTCCACAACTTCAAGAATCACACAGTGATTACGGTTGCTGTGAGGACTGAATGAGGTATTATATATAAAGGGTCTGAAACATTGATTAGCATGCAAAGACAACATGTGGTTTTAGATGAATTCTCCATAAGAATACACTTAGAACTATTTCAACTCAAAAATGTTGTGAAACTAGCCAGTTGTAAATGTAGATGAATTGACACTTGCAAATGAACAATGAGATGTTTAATTTAATGAAAAGAATCACAAATTTTTACTGAGAAACTTGGAGTTAAGAGGTCTTTCTATTCTACCTTACAAGCAGAATTGTGATATTTTAATTTAGTAGTTCAAAGGAACCAACTAGAAATACATTAGAAAAAAGTGTTTACACTTTTATAAGGATACTTCTAACTATATAACTCAAGACAAATTCCTATTAACAAGTTTGTTACAGATCTATTGAAAAAGCTATTTTATTGACTAAGTGAATTACTAATTTAATGAGTTACATTCTGTAATTGAATCTGTTAATAAAATAAATGGTTTAATTTAATAAATTTGTCTGACTTTCTCAAAATGTTATTTCATACCTAACAAATGCACACAACCATACATGAACACACATACACGCACTTCTAATCAAAGCTGAGACCTAAAAGTTCTTCGAAGATGTTACTATAAACTATAACATAAAAATGTTGTTCTTCCATACTTGCAACATTAAAATGTAATGAATTAAATAAAATATTGAGGGAGTGATTTGAACTGGCATATATAATTAATATATAAGAAAATTTTCTTCATATAAATAGATAAGAATAAAATACATCAACTACATATAAGGGAGAACCATGGTCTAAGTCAGAAAGTTAAGAATCTTAAGGAAATAATGTGATATAAAATTCTTATAAGTAGATATTGCATAATTTATTAATGCTACCTTCCCAACATGCCTTTTTCATGAACTTTACCTATTTTTTGTGTGTTTTAATCATGGTTCATACTTTAATATAAACATGACTGTCAGTTATTCTGGTGTACACATATGTGTGTATAATTTCCCCCCTTTATTGGGAAATTAAAAAGGGAAAATGCTTCACATTGTTAAATTAGCAACAGCTCATTACTCTTTTCTGAGACCATAAATTGTCTTTAAAATTAATGAAATTGTGAGCACGTAATACAAACAAAAATATTAGTATTTTTATATGATGTTAATAACACAAGGTTATGAATATTAAGGTATTTATTGAATACTGAATTTAATTTTTAAAGCCTGGATACAAGAGGAAAATATCATGATTTGTCTTGTCCATGTTGTTATTAGTGATTTGAATACAATGTCTTGGCTTTGCAAGCATGCACGTGTTTAAAATAACTGCATCTATTCCAATTAAAATTGTATGATTCTGTGTCCAAGATGCCTATGAAACTTCAGTTATAAGGAAAGTAAATGCCATGCAAGATAACTGTGGGCCATTTTATGGTTCACCTGAAATTCTGAATCTTTTAAATGAAAAAATGGCCATTGTTTCAAAATATACTGATGAATGTAGGAGTGCCAGAAGACTAATAACAGAAACAATTTGTATAATAAGCCTATTAGCATGGTCCCAGATATCAAAATATGTAATAAATATATTTTTGTGTTTCACAGGCATTGTCTGAGTGCATCAAGTATGGAGCACCTGAAAAATTTCTTAATAGATGCTGAAGAGCCATGAATTTGCAGGTGACTTAGCTACTTCCCTTATTCTCCCATTAGAATGATGACCAGCTATGCTGAAGTCAAGTAGCCACAAACCATAGAATCCATAGAGTTGTGGTGCCCCACTGGATTCTATGATATATGATATCATGGCAGAGTTCAGTTGCCTCAACCAGGAATATAAAATGAGCCACATCATAAACACATCACATATATATAGTGATCAGCCATATATGTGTGTGTATAGACATGTGTGTGTGTGTATGTGTATGTGAAATAATGGCTTCTATGTTTTTTAAAATAAACTGTGAACTATTCAAGCAAGTGTAGCTTAAGGGGGTTAATTATTCAAACCTGAGATAAATTCAAAGTACAGAGATCCCTGAAAAGATTGCTAAACATTAAGCATGTCACTTAAAAAATCATTGAAGGTTAAAACAACATTAAATGATTATATTAATTCTATTTTTATATGCAAACAAATAGGGGCACAGATGGAGAACAGAGAAAAAGCCATCGTCTTAGCACACTAGTGATTTCATAACTAATTGAACAACTTTCAGTGATAAATTCATTTATATGTTTAATTTAGTCTTTGACTTTAAGCTTATATAAGAATGAGATGTACTTTAATTTTGATTAAAGTGATATGAATGGTATTAATACCCTCCCTACTGCACAGCACATAGTAAGAGGTAAAATATATATATATTGGTTGAGTAATTAGCTAAACCAGAGCAGTAGCTATACAATAATGAGAATATATATCTACATATGTACATGTATTTTCTATATTTTGTACATAGTGTAACATTTATATGCATGACTACATAAAATAGGTAGAATGTTATGAGACAAAAGGAACTGTTACTATATTAAAAATGTGTTTCCTAAAAAATTAGTCATTTTAATGTCACTTTTAATTTGTTTTTTGTTTTTTTTAAACTTTATTATTTTCAGAGAGAGGGAAAGGGAGAGAGGCAGAGAGGAAGAGACACCAATATATGGTTGCCTTTCACTTGCCTCCTAATTTGTGTTTTTAGAGTAGTTAATGGAAGAGTGAATGACTATAAAGACTATGATTTTATAATTTAAAATCCTTTTCCATAGAGCATCTTCCTTCTCTTCAGCAAGCCCAAAGGCTCCCTTTGACTTATCTAAACTTCTAAAGATTAAAAAGTTGATGAAAAATACACCCAAGATATAAAGAATTAACAGAAAATCCTGGTCAGAGAATCAGGGAGTCATCAGTCCCAAATAAGATTTTAACAGGGAAACTACACATATGTATAACAACAATGACAACTTTTCTGTTCTATCTACAATTAATTTTAATAAAACTGACTCCATCAATTAGGTGCAGCCTTTGCCAAAGGTATGGATACATCTCCTTGTGTCCTGCAGAAACTGCTATATATAATTATTTTTACATATGTACATATTTATAAATTTGTAATTTATAGTCAGGCATTAAGTGGGCAATGCGGAACTTACAGGAACTCTGTTTATGAAGTGTCTGATAATGGCATACCATACAGAGCCTTTGTATTGCTTGCTTTCCAGCTCTGTGTACACTTCTCTAAACTATGCAGAAGAGCTATGCTATATGTAAATGCGTAAGAAAATAGGATATCTTCTATTTCAATGTGTTGATAAAGTGCACATTTTAAAACTATTTTAAATGCTAAAGAAGGTTTTATTGAAAGGGGATTAAAGAAATACATGTATTGGCTCATGTAACATTATTATTTTATTAAGGATTCTGAATTACCTTTGGTGAGGGAATTTTGAATGTCAAGGCTGTCTTCAGGGCATTTGTGACCTTGGTAATAAGACAATCATGCAAGCACATAATAAAATCACACTAAAACAAAGAAATGTAAAAAAATAAAATTTACACGAGGCAAAGGAATAGCAATTTTTGTTGTGATTTTGCTTACTTCAATAAGGTACTCCTTTTATTGATTTTATGAATATATCTATTTATGCACTATACTGAAATACTATACAAAACTGCAAGAAATGCCACTATTTGTCTACTTATGGTTCTACAAAAACACCATCGTAAAGGTGTATCTAGTAGTAAAAGTCAACTAATAACTGCTAATGTATACGTGAATCAAAAGGATCTTAAGTTCTCCAAAAGCACTGACTCTAGGCATAAGACACAATTGTTTTATTAACATACCTGAGGGGCATAAAGAGTACTTTTTTAAATATTAAAAGAAAAATTAATTTTATCCATTAATAACTAGTAATTATATAAAATAGAAAATCTTGGTGTTTTTAATTTAGCTATGTTTGTGTGTGTATGTGTTCTACTTTTGCTAATTGTGTGTATGTTATGTTTATTCATGTGAATTCACAATTTGTGGGTGATGTTTTGAAATTTCAGTTTAAAAATGCTCAAATCTTACCCAAACCTCTTCTGGTATACAAAGCTGTTGTAAATTTGGGTCAGCGAAATTTAAAGTTGCAATTTACAAAAGCAGATTTACAATAATTCTTATCTGAAAGTGCTGCTTTCAAGACAGAAAAATGTGCCAATTAACTGCCCTTTTCCATTGTGATTAGTGGCTTCTGAATCCTGATGAAAAGAAGCCTTAAGGCAGAATTTACAGTAAACAGGAAGGAAGAGAATCATATAAGTGTTTGTCTACATTCCGTGACACCTATGAATTCTCATTGGTGGGCATTTTTGGCACAATTTTCTAATCCATTATGAATGTTGCTCCATAGCAGCCCAACTGGATGCTTTTTCCAGTTTCCAGCACCAAGTAAATTTAGCTGATCAGTTTCAATACAACACATACCTGGAAAGAGTAAGACACATTTAATTTTACTTTTTAAAAGTTTATGGTAGTTCCCAATGGTTAATGTCGTCTGTAGGATTTCAATGATCACTTTTTAAATAAACTCTGATGCTAAAAATGTAAAGAGCATGACATTCCAATAGTTACTATATTTTGGGCACAAGGAACTTCCTGTTAGGGGTTACTGGTAATTATTTGAGCTTGTCATGCTGTAATATGCACATGGCTATAAATATTATACAGAGTAATTAAAAGCTGTTGTCAAACCTCTAGTTTTAATTCTGATGGGTGCTAAGCTTCCAATTATGCTGGAGGGATTTTGAGTGTGCAGGAAGAAATGGCTGTTGCAGAAACTAGGTTCTGTTATTTAGAATTTGTCTGGGAATGACAATGTTATCTTACATTACAGTTAGGCAACAGTAGAGAACACTCCTATATCAGATCTAAATCAAAAGGACTCACAAAGTGCGGTAAAGGATCCCTATTGTCATCGCTATTAGAAGAGGAAATAAATCAGGTTATCTGAAATCCACCTTAAGAACCAGTTCTTAGGGTAAATCTTGATTTGGGTTTGGGGTGCTTTCTGCCTATGTTTCCATGAGTTAGCAAATGCATGTCTCCTTTAGAGGTGTACTGTTTAGCGATATTGCTATATACAAACTGTACATGTTGGTTCACAAATTAGCAGTTATTAGTCAGACTGTACACAGCCAAACAAACCAAGCTGAATGGTATTATACATCCCAAAGTTAACCTGTGCCTAGACTCAAGGGCTCACCCCTAATACAGGTTCCCTGTTTAAATATGTAGCCCAGTAAACTAAATTAAAGGTACCAAACAACACTGGGAATACTATTCTAGACATTCTGTCAATTTTGCTAACGCTGTTGAAGGTTTTCTTGGCTTCAGCGGGCTTGTTTTCGGGCTTCTTGTTGGGCTCCGGCGTGGCTGCACTCTTGGAGATGGTGGAGAGAACTGGGTCCTTGGAAAGATTCGGGGCGTAATTGGCGACAGCCACCGCATAGGCATTGTTCTGCATCATGACGGAGGCTTTCTCCTTTTTCTATTAAAAGATACGAGAATTAACAGGAGGTGGGCTGAGTCTACTTCTTAACATGCTCCCAACTCCAGTTTAAATTCTAAAGAAAATTATCTTGATAAACATTAGAAAGAAGAAATTTTGGGAATAAATAAAAGGCATGTATTCGAGCCCTAAAATAATGAGGGTGAGGAAATCCCCAGAGACCCCAGAGGCAGTCCAATGGTAGCTACCATTTTCCCAGAATGCCAATTGTGTTGTTCACATGGAAACAATAAATATGCAACTTGGATAAAGGATGCAACAATTTTGACTATTACAAGTAACTCAACTGTTTATTGAATGAGTAAGTGAATGAGTAAGTGAAATGTGGAAATATTATAACAAGAGGACTGATTATCTTCAGTGAATGATCTCAAACTCTGAAGAAAGGCATTTAATTTCTTTAAGTTGACAACAGGATTTCCCTGCTTCATGTCAAGTTCAAACAGCAATGCTTTACTCAGATGGTGAAAAATTGCAACCATATACAGATGGTGGTGTAATCAACGCTAGAAACATGAGAAGGAAAATGAAATACAAGCTTTTTGAATTTTGCTTGCGTATCCACAGCCTGTTTCTCCTTACAATCCTCAGCTCACTTCTCACCGATTCTAATCAGGGTCACTATTGTCTCCTGCAGGTGTGAATGAATATTCATTCCTGTGTGCTCTCTCAGTTTGGCTGGCCCTCATCCAATTATTAGACACACCACAGCCCCAGGGATTTTTTTAAGTCATAAATTGCATCATGTCACCTCTCTGCTTGAATCTCTTAAATACTACCACATAGAACTAAGAATAAAATCAATGCCTTACCATGGCTCCCTTCTTTTGCTTGTCATATACCGATCCCACTGAATAGCTTTCATTTTCAGATATTTGCTTATTTGTGGTCTCTGGCCATGCCACTCCCTCAGCCTTTCCTCCATCCTGATTTTTATGTGATCCATTCCCCCTCCCATGTCGATCTTAAACACCATTTCCTCAAAAAGGCCTTCCTTAACTACTCTAATATATATAGTCCTTGGTTGCATATATGTTCTCTCATAACACCCCTTATTTAATTCCCATTCCTATCATGGTAATTTTTAAAATGTGTATACTTCTTCTTTAGTCTGGTTATTTTATTGACATCTTTCTTTCTCATTAGAATCTAAATTCATAGCCCTGGCTGGTGTGGCTCAGCGGATTGGTGCCAGCCTGAGAACCCTAAGGTCACTGGTTTGATTCCCCAGCCAGAGCACAAAACCATGTTGCAAGCCAGGTCTCTAGACAGGTCCTTAGCAGAAGGCAGGTGAAAGGCAAGCGTACATTGATGCTCTCTCCCTTTCTTCCTCCCTCCCTGCCCTTCTCTCTGAAAATAATGAATAAAAATCTTAAAAGTAAAAAGAATCTAGATTCAATGAAGGGGAGTGTTTCTTCTGACTTGTTCACCGTTATAACCTTAGTGTGTGCTATGATGCCATCCATGAGGTAGACATATAACATACAGCTTAATTAATGAAATTGGAAAATATAAACAGTATATACCTACATTTTAGACTAATATAAATGTATGGTGAGTTAGTGAAATGCAAACAAATTCAGCCAGCAGTGAATTATGCAAAATAGTGAATAGTGTAAACCAACAGATTTAGAGGATCGATTGATCTCTGACAAAATTTTGAGTATTCATTATTTAGAATGAAAAATTATCAAAATGTTCAAGTAAAATAAAATATGAAAGGGACTCTGAGAAGTCAGGACATCTGAAAACAGCATTGGACTTTCTATCCTTTCCTGGCATTGGGCTTTTCCCTCTCATTTCCCCTTGATAAGACATTCTTCCAAACCTGGCTGGAGTGTAAAAAGAAATAAAGTGAGTGATTACCATTTGCATTTGTATAAAAATCTAAAAAATAGCCTTCCTTCAATCCTGACATTTGTAGTTATGTCACAGATGGAGGGTAATCCACTTGAGTGTAACTACTGAAGTGAAGGCTAACAACTTTTGAGCACAAAGATATGTCAGGTTGAATATTGTCTGTTAAAACTCCACTACTGGGTGAGAAAAAAAAGTTCTATTATTAACTCCATGTTACAAACTCAGAAAGGGAGGCTAAAGAGGTTTCATGGTATTACCAGTTGCTTCTTGTCATGTAAGTGGATGGAAAAGCACACAGACTTCGATGTGTGAAATTTCCAGCCTCTGTTTTAAACTCCATTATATGTGACTTTCACTCTGAGGAAACTTGAAAATACTTTGCCTAAAACGTCCTAATTGAACTTTATATTATTAGGTCAATCTTCTGAAATAACTCTTAAACCCATAAAGTGTGTAACATACAGTGTTTATATTTTTGCACCTACACCTAAATATCATTTAAAATAATATCGAGTTTCATGTATGAAGGATTTGGGCCCTGGCTGGTGGCACAGTGGATAAGGCACCAGCCTGGGAACCCAAAGGTCGCTGGTTCAATTCCCCAGCCAGGGCACATAACCAGGTTGCAAGCCAGGTCTCCAGCCAGAACCATAGCTGGAGGCAGGTGAAAGGCAACCACACATTGATATCTCTCTCTCTCTCTGCCTCTATTCCTTCCCTTATCTATAAAAAATAATAAATAAAATCTTTAAAAAATGGGCCTTGAGAATATTTCTTAACATGTCCCTGTTTCAGCTTCTAGTTGGATAAAAATGGAGATATTTACACCAAAACCATATTGAACTGTTGAGAGAATCAAAGAAACTAATATATGCATTTGAATCATGTTAGAAAACAGTTTCTTAGTGGAGAGTAGTGAAAGTTATCATTTCATTACAATCTAGACAATGATTACTGGCATATAAGATACAGAAAATGTACTTTGCATTTTTGGAAGAAGACATGAACACTGTACAAACAAGCTCAAGGAAGATTTTGTGGAAGAAGGACATTTATAATAAGTTGGGTTAGTAATTGTACTGTATCTTTAGATGTTAGACAAAGAAACATCCAATGTTAATGTTTTTAGTTGTGGGGCAGCTACAGATAGAATTCTATACTAACTCTTACCAGCATCCTTTCTGCTGCATACTTAAATACTCTTCCATTGTAAATAAAGGAACCATGGACATGGACAACAGGTGGGATTGACTTTGGGGGGAATGGGTGGGTGGGGAGGGGGACAGAGGGGAGCAAAAAGGGGATGGATGTAATACAACAACAATAAAATTTTAAAAAATGAAAAAAGCAAAATGTAAAGAGTGGAAATAAATTTTCTTAGCTTTTTGCTCTTAAAAAAAAAAAAGAAAAGAAAAAAGAAATCTAAATGCCTTACACCAGTTAGCAAACCAGTCGTGAATTCCTTACAGTATTAGGTAAAACAGTGTGTTAATAACTTGAGTGAGTGATTTAGTTACTTATCAGTGAAGTGACCTGGCATACACAATAAAAATAATCACGTGATTTTAGAGCTGGAATGAGCCTCAGGTTTGGCCTTTAGAGCAAGGAAATGGAGCTTTCGTAATCATAATGCTAAATTTAACCGATTTTGGAGAAAACACCAGGTTTCCAAAATAGTGAATCTATGCTCTTCTTACACATCATGTTGCTTTTTTGCAGTAATTGTGGCTACTAGAAAGCCTAGTACTTGTAAAACAATATGCTCCCTGATCAGGCAATGGTATTAATTATCTGCTAACTATCCTGACTGGGAAGTGATTTTTACAGAAGACTGTTTGAAGGTTATACATTCCATCCACTTCTCTAAGTACTCTAAAGCCTTTCCTTGGGTTAAACTGGGCCATGAGAAAGCTAGGTACTTGGACCATATGAGCTTAGCGCCTTGAGAAATTGCCTTCACTGAGTTGTATGTTAATGTAATGCCTTCAGCTTTTATTGAAGGGGACTACAAGAAACATCAATATGAAATTATTACTGCATTTATGGGGAAAATGACATTACTGCCTGCAACAGTACTTGGCTCTCCCTAATATAAAACCCATATGATATTGTCTTTCTTTTTTAAGATTATATTTATTATTTTTAGAGGGAGAGGAAGACAGAGAGGGAGTGAGACATCAATGTATGGTTGCCTTTTACCTGTTTCCAGCTACAGACATGGCTGGAGACCTGGCTTGCAACCTGGTTATGTGCCCTGGCTGGGAATCAAACCAGTGATCTTTGGGTTTGCAGGCTGGCACCTTATCCACTGTGCCACCAGCCAGGGATGATATTGTCTTAAAAAAGAGAATGCAGTGTAGGAAAATCTTTCTTCTGAAAAAACATTTGCTTCATTTTTTGATTAAAGAAAAATAACTCCCACTCCTTTCAGCAAAGGGTTACTGTGGTCACCAAGAAGCTCAGCGTTTGAATCCTAGCTATAAACTACAGTTAATGTTCTGGCCTCATTGGTGGACAAATTTGCAGTCTATTTTCATTCATTCTGACTTCCTACTTCAAGTTCTATATTATTTTATAATTTAAGTGCATGCATTCTTTTGGCAAACTGCCTGAAATGCTTTAGGGACAAGGCAGGATGTTAAAAAAGATGCAAAGAAATCAATAAAAACACTGGAAAAGTGATGTTTTCTACGAGTTTCATGGAGTGGATCACAAAATAATGGCACCCTTCATGTTAGTTTGGATATCATGTTGCTATATCTTTGTTTTAATAATTTAATATCCAGTTTATTTCCAGAGAATATGCTTTGTATGGTCAGTATATAATCACTAAAGTTTAGAAATGGAAACCATCTCAACAGATTAAATTTATTATATAATTTTATTTCAATTATGTGCTAAATGGTATGCTAGGGAATGGCAGAGGAAATGATGACTCAAACAAAACTATTATCCTCTTAGAGCATGTAACTTGCAGTTTGAAACAGATTTCTTTACACTAAATGTGTAATTTAATGAGGTTCCATAAAAGAACTTGTACCAGGCTCTGTAGAAATACTATGGCAATTAGGTTTATTTGGAAAGTTTCAGCACTTAAGAAAAATCAGATGAACCTGAATCAGATTTATAATGGAATAAATACAAGCTCATTACAGAAGAAGCAAGGGCATTGCAGTCAAAGAGAGATGCGTAGAAGTATACACACTGGGGATGCACGTGAAGGCCTGAGGAGGAACATGGGTGTGAACTTCAGATCTGTGTCAAGTATTGAGTCCACCACTGATATGTGATCCTGATCCTGATACGTGGGTAGACTTTGGCCAATCCTATATGTGCTCTTTGCCAAAATGGAGATATTCAAGGAACATAGTGGTAAGGGCATGTAAGTGAATAGATGAGAAAACTAGGATTGTGTTAGTTGAGCCACTTGAAGAATTGCTTTTAACAATTCACTACAGAGCTGAAAGGTTAAATGATCAGGATTCAGTTTTTGAAAGATAACTCTGGAACTAATTTATTGAGGAACTAATTTATACACAGTTCTATGCAAATGGACAGGGGTAAATTATTTATTAAAATAAGCTATGATTGTTGTCATTATGATTAACAAAGGTGTTAAGACATGAATGTGCAATTAGAATAAAGGCTCTGATGCAAAAGAGAGGGTTACTAGGCACATTAACAAAGAGATTTCATCATTTATGGGTGGGCTAGAATTCAGAAGCTTCCTAAGGATCGCCATTTGCACTGAAGATGAGTAGAGATTATCTACTTGGAGACAGTAAATGGTTGGATAGTGTGCTTCGTGTGGCACACATGCCTACAATATTGTCAGTAAAAGCCGTAAAGTGAGAACACTTAATGAACAGTAAAACTAAAACAACATAAAATAAAGCCAAATGATTGTCTTTGGGGGATAAACAAGAGCAGATGTTAGGGAGACTGGATCCACTCTGAACTCAGGCAGAGAATTTCAAAGAATAGATGAATAGTGGCAGCTGCCAGAATTTGAGGGAAGTAAGCTGCCAGTCTAAGCCTCATTTTAAAGAGGAAAAGATAAGAAAATATTCCTGATGCGGGCCTGGAAAGGAGTTCTGAAGTATAACAGTATTCAATGGGTTTCCATTGGGAAAAATGAAGAATTATTATCTGGTCTGGAAATGTGGAGGTTATTGGTGTCCTTCAATGACAGGATAAGAAATACAAAGGGAATCAGATTGCAGTGGACTGAAGATGAAATTGAAAGTGAGAACATAACACTGTAAGTAATGCTTTCAAAAAGCTCAAATAGAGAAAAAGATGTTAGAGTCTGAGGATGGGAGAATGAGTGACACAGGATCTGGAGAGAGTTTTATTTCTACCTTTATGGTAACTTAAGTATGTTAACCATCTTCATAAACTAAAAGGAAGGAGGCAGTTAAAAAGAAAATATGGCTTTGAATAAATAACAAAACAAAATAATAGTGGGTCAACATCCAGAAAGGAACAAGAAAGAAAGGGAACAGTACTGGAGTAGAATAAGTCATCTTGGGTAAATAAAAACATTGGACATAAGGGAAAGTTTCAGAAGAACTCATGGGGTTCCATGGATACTTTTGTATATGGAAAGACATAAAAATTTGGAGTTGAATCGTTTGATCCAGCAACACATTTATTTTTTATTTTTATTTATTTATTATTTTTAAAAAGATTGTATCTATTATTTTTAGAGAGAGGAGAAGAGAGAGAGGCAGAGAGAGAGAGAAACAGAAATGTATGGTTGCCTTTCACCTGCCTTCAGCTACGGACCTGGCTGGAGACCTGGCTTGCAACCTGGTTATGGGAATTGAACCAGTGACCCTTGGGTTTGCAGGCCGGCGCTTTATTCACTGTGCCACCAGGCAGGGCACATTTTTAGAGTAGTAAGGTTTCACTGTCTGATTTCACATCTGAAGCTAAAAGTAATATAAAACTTTGACCAAGATCACAAAGCACCCAAGAACCAAGAACCCAAATGTGCTGGTTCGATTCCCAGTCAGGGCACATAACCAGGTTGCAAGCCAGGTCCATAGCTAGCGGTGGGTGAAAGGTAACCACATATTGATGTTTCTCTTCCTTTCTTTCTCCCTTTCTGCCTTTCTCTCTAGAAATAATGAATAAAATATCAAAAAAAAAAAAAAGATTCTGTCTTCCAATAGAGGCCTTAAATGTAACTTCAGGAGGTTTATTTATATAATTTTAATAATCGTTAGTGCAGAGTCTACATGTAAACTATGTCAAATACATGTTTCTTGTTTTAAAAAAATAACATTGACATGTACAAGGTCTGTCCTGAAAGTATCAAGCCAATATCAATATAATTCAAACAGTTTGTGCAGCCGACACTTTTGGGAGAGACCAGTATGTCTCAGTGATTATTCTCATAAAGCAAATTAACACTTGCCAATTAGCACATTCTCAAGAAGTTTTTGTATGCTCTTTACATTGATAGATACTTTTAACTGAATTTACTTATGTTTAAGAAAGCAGAAGATTTCTGTCAGTCTGATTAGAATAAAAGGATAACAACATGACAGGCAGACTGAAACTCTATTTCTAGAAATTAATTTTTTTTCACTTAAAGTTAAATCTGAAGAAAATTAAAGCAGTGTTAGATTACATATATATTTAGGCAGGTGGGCTAGTTCAGTGTATTTTACTTGATTTCCTTCTGGTCTAAGAACCTGGAAATTTCCAATGTAGGTTTAAGAAACACATCCCACACTGGCTGGTGGCTTAGTGGATAGGCACTGGTCTGTGAACCCAAAGGTCACTGGTGCAATTCCCAGTCAGGGCACATACCAGGTCTCCAGCCAGGTCTCCAGCTGGAGGCAGGTGAAAGGCAACCATACACTGATGTTTCTCTCCCTCTCTTCCTCCCTCCCTGCCCTCCTCTTTAAAAATAATAAATAAAATCTTGAAAAAACACATTCAAAGTTCATTTGAATCATGGAATTGCATTGAGTGCTGATTGATAAACCAATTAATCATTGCAAAATTTTAAAACTTCTCATTGATACAACATTGCCAGTTTAATATCACAAACTCGCTTACTTTTTATTCAACAAAAATTTATGAAGTACCTGGCACTGTGCTTGGCATTCTAGCTATGAATAAGTAAATAAAAACAAGCACTATGCCTGATAAATGTTCCCTTTAACTTAACTACTAAACCTGAACTACCAAGAACTGAAACAATATAAATTCTGTTAGTTGTTTTCCTACATGTTAGGTTGTAACATCAATGACTTTGACCTAGCTTTTGTCTTCATTATGTGATTTGATATGTGGATAGACTTAAATCCAATATTGATTCATAGTAAGCTATTGGTTTTAAAATTCATTATCAAGGACGTGGGGTTTTTGTTTTTGTTTTTTTTTCATTCATAGGTAATTCTTTTTTCCAAGTTTAGAGGTTGAGAATGTATACTTTTTGACAAGCCAAATCTTAGAGTCCATTTGACCGCCACACTCACAACATTAAAATATAATATATCAATAAATTTCTACCAGGGATTTTATACAAAAAACTACCATTTATCATTTGTGGCATACTCACAAATAACTATCTAGCTTTTTATCTTCAACAATATGTTAATATGAAAGTACATATGTAACTAATATCACTAAAAAGAAGTCATTTCATAGATTGCAATGAAAAAGCAGTTTACTACATGGGGAATGAGAACATAAGTCATAACAATAAAATAAAATGGAAATGCTGAAATAACATGGAGGTTAAATAAAGAACCTTAATCAGATTTCTTTTAATATTTACTCATTGGCTATTTTGTAAAATAGCCAATTGTATATTTTGCAAAATATAGCTTATATAATGAGATAAACCAGAACTCATTAAAGTTTCAACTGTTTATAAAATTAAGGGTAAAGAGCAGGCCTTTTAAACTGTAACATATTTGTATGCTTAAGCTGCAATATGGTCATAGAAATGAGGAAAAATATTTATATTGAAATAACCAAAAAGGAAATTAAATCAGCAAATACGTTATTCCAAATGTAATAGAAGAGCATTTAAGTAGATATATTGCTAAAAGCAATCCTACAAATAGAACTTTTTACTCTTATTAAGAAAACTTTAAGGCCCTGTGGCTCAGTGGATAGGCATCAGCCTGTGAACCCAAAGGTTGCTGGTTTGATTCCCCATCAAGGCACATAACCAGTTTACAAGCCAGGTCTCCAGCTAGGTCCCCAGCTGGAGGCAGGTGAAAGGCAACCATACATTGTTGTTTCTTTCCTTCTTTTCCTCCCTCCCTGTCCTTCTCTCTAAAAAATAATGAATAAAATCTTAAAAAAGAAAGAAAGAAAGAAAGAAAACTTTAAGGGGGCAAAGGGAGGAAAGAAGGGGAAGAGTCTAGTCAAGAAACTATTGCCATGGACATGGACAACAGGGTGGGGATTGGAGGGGAAGGGATGTGAGGGGCAGAGGAGAACAATGGGGGGAAATGGGGCAATTATAATAGATAACAATAAATTAATTTTTAAAATTTTATATCTATCTTGTTGTTGTAAATCCAAAGCCTTTTCTTAACATAGATGAATAATAATCTTCAGAATAAGAAAGGGAACAGCTAGTATATCAATGCACAGAACTGCCACTTTCATATTGGAAGCTTAAACGTGGGCACCAACAATCCCCAAAGAAGTTTATCCTTAACATAAATAATTTTGTCTTACAGACTACATCAGCAAATTAAAATCTCTAGGCATTCCAGCACTGACTCAATTATTTCATACAACATGAAAATCTTTTTCATCTGAGCAACAGAAATAGGGGTAGGTAAAGAGTAGTAACTTAGCCCACTGATAGGATCTGAAATTCTATATAACAGGTAAAGGTAACACCCACTTTTCTTTCCAGATCTCTTTATTATGAATCCATGTGGTATTTAAGTGGGTGAATTTAATCATCAGACAGATTTAGGTTCAAGTATACTTATTAACTCTTCGTATGAGCTCTGACAAGTTACTTCACAAAACCTCAGCATGGGCATCAGAATAAAAGGAAAATTAATAAAAGTTATGAAGTTGATGTAAACATTACATCACAGAGAATATGTTAAAAAAGTAAAAACCTTACCATAGTTCCTGACACAGAGTCAGAGCTCACCAAATGCGAGGGAATGGCTCTAAAGACCTATTGCTACCATAAGCACTCCTAAAGGATTTCAGCAGTGCACTTTAAAAGAAATCTGTATGGTTTATATATATGTATATTGCTTAACCCGCTAAATCTGCCAGAGTGCCTTAATCATGGTAAGAAGGAAGTTATCACTTACCTTGTCATTTACTACACTCTTCCCATCCCAAGCCCATCCTCTTTTGGTGAAGTAATTAACAGTTGCAAATTCAATGAGGGCAGAGAACACAAATGCATAACAAACAGCAATAAACCAGTCCATGGCAGTTGCATAAGCGACTTTGGGGAGAGAGTTCCGAGCACTGATGCTTAGAGTTGTCATTGTTAGAACCGTTGTTACACCTACAGAAGAAAAGATGAGAACCAAAACATTAACAGATCCTAGCAGGATAACATGGAAAGTAGTTTTGCTCACTAGTTTGTTTTTTCCTGAAGTAATTTTCAGAGGCACTTTAGTCTGCTAAAAAAAAAAAAAAAAAAAAAAATTAAAAAAAAAAAAAAAAAAAAAAAAAAAAATTAAAAAAAAAAAAAAAAAAAAAACCACTGGTATTGATGACCCTGAAATGTTTTCAGATTTCAGCTTTGTTTTAAGAGTCCTTTTGTTCTCCCCTTCAAGACAGCTGTGGGTAGAGACCAGTGAGACTAAAGTGGAATTTCCTATGAAAAAAATCTTTTCACTTTAAATTGACCTACTGCTCATTAACATTAATTTTTTAAATCCCACATAAAGTCTTGAATTAGCTCATCCACTGTTTATTTAAATTATGCTGGGTAATGGACCGATGCTCCTCACCAATGATTACAATGCAACTGTGATTCAGAAGTTCTTCATTTTAAGTACAACTACAGAACTATGAAAATAATCCCAGACTGTTTAGCATCATAAGGACATAATTTCTTTCATAATAAGGTTAAAAGTTATAGGAAATAAAAGACCTAATAAAACCAAAACCTTGTAAAATGTAAATCACTACTTTTAAGGAATACTTTAAATTTCTGTTGATTTAAACAATCACTTAGTTCTCCTCACGCAACTGGTGGTCATTTAAGCCAATAAAATATCATAGCGATTTCAACATGAATCTGCTATGTGTCTGTCACCATAGCCAAATCTTGCCCATCTCTAAATTTTATTTTATTTTATTTTTACCTGATCTTGGAAAGTAGATCATGAAATTGTTAACACTGACTACAAGTTCCTTTTTTTTTTTTAATTTTATTGTTGTTGTATTACATCCATTCCCTTTTTGCTCCCCTCTGTCCCCCTCCCCACCCACCCATTCCCCCCAAAGTCAATCCCACCTATTGTCCATGTCCATGGTTCCTTTATACTAGGTTCTTGTCTAAACTGCTCCCCTTTCTTGCCTTTGCCTCCCCCCTTCCCCCAACCCCTTTCCCCCTAACCACTGAAGGCCTATTCCTTGTATTCATATACTTGGTTCTGTTTTGCTTGTTGTTAGTTTTGCTCATTATTGTCCCATAATGGGTGAGATCATATGATATTTGTCCTTCACTGACTGGCTTATTTCACTAAGCATAATACTCTCCAGTTCCATCCATGTTGTTGCAAAGGGTACAAG